>JAXCMG010000031.1:13991169-14008272 GCA_034642415.1 Podarcis siculus | reverse complement strand
TCTCTCTCTCTCTCTCTCTCTCTCTCTCTCTCTCTCTCTCTCTCTCTGCTACCCGAACAGTGCAAAGTTATTTTGACACATTCATGCCCTCCACATGTCAAATACGCTTTCCAAGCAGCCTGTGCCTGCCTAGGAGAGTGGGGGGAAATAGCTTTTAGCTTCTCTACCGGTGTGCATGTTGGCTTCTTGTGTTTTTCTTGACGGAGGTGATCTGTCTCAGAACGTTCCTCTGATTTGGCAAGAACGCCAAATTATAGCACCGCAAGTCCAGGCAGTGTTTGTTGACTTGCACAGAGGGTGTTGCTTCATGTGTGGGAGTGCGGACGGGGAGTTTGCCAGTCAAATAAAAGGCATCATTAGGGACATATATTCCCCAGCTTGCGTTTTAGGTGGGGGGGGCAGGAGGATTTGCTTCTCTAAGTTGTTACAGTCAGAAAATCTTGCTGCGTATTTCTTAGCAGGGCTAAATGTTAAAATAACTGGCTGACAATGAGCTAAATAATTCCCAAGTCCCTTTACTATGACCAACAAAAATCATAGAATTGTAGAGTTGGAAGGGACCACAAGGGTCTTCTAGTCCAACCCCCTGCAATGCAGGAATCTCAGCTAAAGCATCCATGACAGATGGTCATCCAACCTCCGTTTAAAAACCTCCAAGGAAGGAGAGCCCACCACCTCCTGAGGAAGACTGTTCCACTGTTGAACAGCGCTTACTGCCAGAAAGTTCTTCCTGATGCTTAGTCAGAAACTCCTTTCTTATAACCCGAAGTCATTGGTTTGGGTCCTACCCTCCAGAGCAGGAGAAAACAAGCTTGCTCCATCTTCTGTGTGACAGCCCTTGAATTATTTGAATATGGCAATCATATCTCCTCTCAGTCTTGTCTTTCTCAGGCTAAATATACCCAACTCCTTCAACCGTTCCTCATGAGGCTTGGTTTCCAGACCCTTGATCATCTTGGTCACCTTCCCTTGCAGATGTTCCAGCTTGTCAGTACAGTGGTACCTCAGGTTAAGAACTTAATTCATTCTGGAGGTCTGTTCTTAACCTGAAACTGTTCTTAACCTGACGTACCACTTTGGCTAATGGGGCCTCCTGCTGCCGCCGTCCCACCGCCGGAGCACAATTTCTGTTCTCATCCTGAAGCAAAGTTCTTAACCCGAGGTACTATTTCTGGGTTAGCGGAGTCTAACCTGAAGCGTCTGTAACCCGAGGTACCACTGTACACTTCTTAAATATTGGCACCCAGAACTGGACACAGTATTCCAGGTGTCACAAAATAGTGAGCAAGCTTTTTTTTTTTTAGGCTGCTAGAGTTCTTCATCAATCTGAATGTTACACAAGAGACAATAGGAAGTTTGAAAGAAGCTGGCCTGCTGTTGAAGCCAGAATGTCTTCAAAAGAAAAAAATCATAACTGTTGTATAGACTTAGAAAGGGTGTGGTGTATACGGGGTCTGGCTATGGAGATTGTCATAAAGAGCACCTGTATTTCAGAATTTTCAGTTACGTCACTATATAGAGTTCCCATAAATAAACACGCCACAACTTGGCCTGGCTCAGTCCGACTTGGATCAATTTCACTGCGGAGAGCAGAACTGAGGAATAACCTTCTATTAAACTTCTGAGAGGGGGTGAACTCCCATGCAGAATTGCCTTATTTCCTGAAAATCATTCTGTGACCAAAGGATCTCTTCAGCAAACGTACTGCTTTGAAAGGAGGCTCTGTGTGAAACCTGAAATTAACTTAAAATCTCACAAAGTAGGCCTTTGGCTATAAAAGCTCACATTGCAATAGCCAGTTGGGCTTCAGCCCTATGGGTATTTGGGCATGCATTTAGAATCAATGGGGTTTAAGCAGCCTAACTATGTGGCCACACGGGGACAGGGGGGACGGGACCCAGCTATAAATACTGTAAGTCAGAAATTAGAACAACACCACCAAAAAAAAAACCTTATGGAAAAACACATATAAAAATTTATTGCTCTCTGGCGCCATCTGGTGTTGCATGTTTAAATCGCATTCAAATGGTTGTTTCTTTACTAATGTAGCTGAGTCCTGTACTTTGGTTTTACAGTAGAGTATACTCAGGCACCTTGCCAACAAAGGTCTGTATAGTAAAAGCCATGGTTTTCCCAGTAGTGATGTATGGAAGTGAGAGCTGGACCATAAAGAAGGCTGATCACCAAATAATTGATGCTTTTGAATTATGGTGCTGGAGGAGACTCTTGAGAGTCCCATGGACTGCAAGAAGATCAAACCTATCCATTCTGAAGGAAATCAGCCCTGAGTGCTCACTGGAAGGACAGATCGTGAAGCTGAGGCTCCAATACTTTGGCCACCTCATGAGAAGAGAAGACTCCCTGGAAAAGACCCTGATGTTGGGAAAGATGGAGGGCACAAGGAGAAGGGGACGACAGAGGACGAGATGGTTGGACACTGTTCTCGAAGCTACAAACATGAGCCTGACCAAACTGCGGGAGGCAGTGGAAGACAGAAGTGCCTGGCGTGCTCTGGTCCATGGGGTCACAAAGAGTCGGACACGACTAAACAACAACAACAAATACTCAGGCACAGAATCATAAGTGCTTTGTGCCTATTAAATGGAGAGCTACCATTCTACCCCCTGATACTGCCATGGATGTAGTGTGGTAGGTTGCGAAAATGCTGAACCTAATGGGGCAAACCCATCTGGTTTGCCAGACTATGTCTTATGGCTACTGCACACAGCAATAGAATGAGCGTTCAGTCTGTAAGAAATGGAAAATCAAACCTAGTAGGGCACTTCTGGCTCAACATTAATTTCATTGAATGGCATAAATAAAGAGGAGGTAGAACACTGGGTTGCTTTCATTACTGTATTTGCAGCTACTAACCACACATTAAGGACGCGGGTGGCGCTGTGGGTAAAACCTCAGCGCCTAGGACTTGCCGATCACATGGTCGGCGGTTCGAATCCCCACAGCGGGGTGCGCTCCCGTCGTTCGGTCCCAGCGCCTGCCAACCTAGCAGTTCGAAAGCACCCCCGGGTGCAAGTAGATAAATAGGGACCGCTTACCAGCGGGAAGGTAAACGGCGTTCCGTGTGCTGCGCTGGCTTGCCAGATGCAGCTTGTCACGCTGGCCATGTGACCCGGAAGTGTCTGCGGACAGTGCTGGCTCCCGGCCTATAGAGTGAGATGAGCGCACAACCCTAGAGTCTGTCAAGACTGGCCCGTATGGGCAGGGCTACCTTTACCTTTAACCACACATTTGGGAGAATGGAGGGTATCTTTCTTTAGTGGAGCAAATGATTTCACCCGCCATTTTATTTACCCAGAATGCTGTACATGTTGCTCCAGGGCTTTTTTCCCCAGGCAGAACTTGCTGGAACTCAGTTCTGGCACCTTTCAGGTGGGCGCCATTGCCATTATAAGAGAACAATGTTCATTATAAGAGAACAGTGTTCAAAGTGAGTTTGGACACCATTCCCCCCTAGAAAAATAGCACTGTGTTGCACCATTCTGGGAGGAAAGTGACAACCACCAAGAAGGTAATTGCAAGTGACAGCTGCCATTTTGTGTGTATGGTGGCTGCCATTCTTCACAAAGAATTAGGTGGAACAATCCAATATTTAGAGCATTCTGGGAAAATAAAGTGGCTACTGCCTAGAGAGGCATGGCTGCTGAAATTAGCTGCGCCGAGGATGCCAAAAACCCCTCTGCCAATCTGAGTAACTAAATGAATAATAAAACAAATAATGAAAATGAATGGAATTACAATACAAACAATGCTTCTTGAATACCCCTGTAGAGCAGCCACCATGCTGAGGCTATTTCAAGTGGCTGTTATAATGTACAATTCCACTCCGCTCAGTAGCTGTGTCCTGGGGTTTGAACCCTGGAAAATTCTAGAACATGATGCCATTTGAAGGTTCCTTTGAAATAAATGCTACCCGAGATACTCAGGAGCAGCTTTTTCAGATGATTTTTTGGAAGCGTATTCCATTCAAAAATTTAAGAAAATAGGTTAGTGTTTTGGATTCTTGCTCTGTCTAGTATCTTGTCATGCTGGTACTCCTCTGTTTTGGCTGCTGAACACCGCAAACCCGGAAGTGAGTGTTCTGGTTTGCGAATGTTCTTTGGAACCTGAACATCCAAGGGGGATTCCGCGGCTTCTGCAGCCAATCGGAAGCCGCGTCTTGGTGTCCTAACGTTTTGGAAGTCAAACCGACTTCCAGAATGGATTCTGTTTGACTTCTGAGATACCACTGTATATAGTGCGAAACATTTTTTATTTGGACTACTGTACACTGCCCTAGAATCTTTTAGATAAATAAATATGTTCCATGAGTGGCTTCTGTACAACGGAAGAAATAATAATAATAATAATAATAATAATAATAATAATAATAATAATAATTTTATTATTTATACCATACACAAACCCCATCTTTAAGGTAAGGCTTAAAAGGACCTAACTACGTTGGTGGGGCTCAGTGAAACTGGAATCTTCTTCCAAGATTCTGTGGTTGGGACACACAGTTACCACCCACCCAAGTATGTGGGTCACTACCCACATCTGGACTCCCATGAAAATCTGAATATGTGATATGTGAATAGACATCTAGTTAACTGGTTGGAGAGTATCAATCAATCAATCTTTATTACGGTCCAGAGACCCAACAAATTGTTACAAAGCAATGCAAAATTCAGACAGCCTACCTCCAGGCTAAGCAAGTGTTTTGTTCAGACTTAAAGATAGGGATCATTGGTTCTTGCAACCACCGATAAAAACTTCGCCACTGCTAATGTTCTAGCGTTTGTCCGGTCTTCCAATAGGAACCTGACATAGTGAGCCTCTGATTTTCCCGGGAAAGGTACCAGCAAGGGTAATATCAGTTCAGCCCTGGCTTGCTCCTATTTTGCACAGTGCAGCAAAATATGTTTTATAGAATCGATGTCTTGAGCACACAAGTCTGTCCTGGTAGGGAACTCCTCTCAACCTGCCATCCAACACTGCAGAAGGAAAGACGTTTAGTTTGGCTTTGGAGAATAACCTTCGATAATTTGGTACTGTCAGGTTTTTAATGTAAGGTGTTAACTTAAAGACATGCCCATATTGTACTGGTTGGAGAGTATAATCCTTAGTATACATTTTAGTAGTTTGACCTAAGGGCATTTTATTAAATTTATTTACCTCACCTTTTTTAAAAAAATAAAAAATGAGATTGATTAGTTTTGGGTTCCTAGGGCAATGCTTTCATGAAATGTACATACATTGTGGGGGCAGGGGAAGAGAAGGTACAATGTTTCTCAAACTGAAAAATGCGACCCCACTGGCTTAGAGGGTCATGACTAAGGCTCTATTTTAAAAAGTTTTAATTTCCTTTTCTTTCCAGGCTTGGACTTAGAATAGAAATGCGAAAGCCTGCACTCTCGTGGCCACCCCCTTTTTCCTGTCGTGATTCACAGCTTATTTTATGATCGGTCTGGAGGGTGGCGGTAGGGAAACAACTTGGAAATATCTGTTTTTTTATTGACTGATTTGCACACACAAAAAGCTAAGGAATTGGTGCTGTTTTTTAAATGCTGTGCACAGTTGATCTGCTAACCACATTTTGAAATATCGTAGAATCATAGAGTTGGAAGGGAGCCGAGGGCCATCTAGTCCAACCCCCTACAATGCAGGAATCTCGACTAAAACATCCATGACAGATGCCCATCCAACTTCTGCTTAAAAACCTCCAGTGCAGGAGAGTCCACCACCTCTCATGGGAGTCCGCTCAACTGTCAAACAGCTCTTACCATCAGAAAGTTATTCCTGGTGTTCAGCCAGAACCTCCTTTCTTGTAACTTAAATCCATTGGTTCGGGTCCTGGCCTCCAGAGCAGAAGAAAACAAGCCTTGTGACAGCCCTTGAGATGTTTGATGATGGCTATCATATCTCCGGTGGCGCTGTGGGTAAAAGCCTCAGCTCCTAGGGCTTGCCGATCGAAAGGTCGGCGGTTCGAATCCCCGCGGTGGGGTGCGCTCCCGTTGCTCGGTCCCAGCGCCTGCCAACCTAGCAGTTCGAAAGCACCCCCGGGTGCAAGTAGATAAATAGGGACCGCTTTCTAGCGGGAAGGTAAACGGCGTTTCCGTGTGCGGCTCTGGCTCGCCAGAGCAGCGATATCACGCTGGCCACGTGACCCGGAAGTGTCTCCGGACAGCGCTGGCCCCCGGCCTATAGAGTGAGATGGGCGCACCAACCCCAGAGTCTGTCAAGACTGGCCCGTACGGGCAGGGGTACCTTTACCTTTATCATATCTCCTCTCAGTCTCTTTTCCAGAAGAGAAGAAGAAGAAGAAGAGTTTGGATTTGATATCCCGCCTTTCACTCCCTTTTAAGGAGTCTCAAAGCAGCTAACATTCTCCTTTCCCTTCCTCCCCCACAACAAACACTCTGTGAGGTGAGTGGGGCTGAGAGACTTCAAAGAAGTGTGACTAGCCCAAGGTCACCCAGCAGCTGCATGTGGAGGAGCAGAGACACGAACCCGCTTCACCAGATTACGAGACTACCACTCTTAACCACTACACCACACTGGCTCTCCAGGTTAAACATACCCAACTCACTCATAAGTTTCCAGACCCTTAATCTTCTTGGTCACCCTCATCTGCACACATTTCATCTCAAAGCCTATTTCTGTGCAAAAGTACTGTGGAATAATTGGTAGCGTAGTTCAGAGGTTGCCATTGTGGTGTGTCTCCCTCCCCCGATGTTGCTGGACTATAGCTCCCAGTACCCCTCACCAATTGACATGCTGCCTTGGGTAGATGGAAGGTAGAGTTCAGAAACATCTGGAGGGCACCACGTTGGCTAATATTGGTCTCATCCACGCAAATCCCTTTCAAAGCTTCGGAAAAGTTTTGTTGGTAATGATTAAAGATAAAGGTAAAGAGAGCCCTGACCATTAGGTCCAGTCATGGCCGACTCTGGGGTTACGGTGCTCATCTCACTTTATTGGCCGAGGGAGCCGGCGTACAGCTTCCGGGTCATGTGGCCAGCATGACTAAGCCGCTTCTGGTGAACCAGAGCAGCGCATGGAAACGCCGTTTACCTTCCCATCAGAGCGGTACCTATTTCTCTACTTGCACTTTGACATGCTTTCGAACTGCTAGGTTGGCAGGAGTGGTAATGATTAGGGCCACCTAAAATGTCACAAAGCATTGAGCATGCTTTCATGTTTTCCATCCATAACTCACTCTTCATCAGGCTTGGTGGTAAGCTGTAAATACAGACAGACAGACAGACACACACATCTCAGTACCACAATACCTCAAGGAGCGCCTCTCTCCATATGAACCTACCCAGACCCTGAGATCATCTTCTGAGGCCCTCCTTCGTGTGCCTCCTCCTCGAGAGGTCCGGAGGGTGGCAACACGAGAACGGGCCTTCTCTGCTGTGGCTCCCCATCTGTGGAATGCTCTCCCCAGGGAAGTTCATCTGGCGCCTTCATTATACCTTTAGGCGCCAGGCAAAAACATTCCTTTTTAACCAGCCCTTTGGTTGTTCTGATTTACATCGTATGCCCTTTTAAAATGCATTTGTGTTGGGGGGGGAACTACTGGTTTGTGTTTTTATTATTATTATATATTTTGTGGTTTTTATATCTTGATTTTATTCTGTGAACCACCCTGAGACCCCCAGTTATAGGGTGGTTTAATAATAATAATAATAATAATAATAATAATAATAATAATAATAGGCACATTTATGGAGAAAATAGAAGACTGGTGTTGATTAGCAAAGAAGAGGAGGAAGAGGAAGAGGAAGAGGAAGAGGAAGAGGAAGAGGAAGAAGAAGAAGAAGAAGAAGAAGAAGAAGAAGAAGATGGTGCTGAGGGCCCAAACTGGACCAGGACTCCTGGAAGAGAAGATGGAGAGCTCCCTGTTGTCTGGACTCAGGTTGGACCCCCTGCACCTGCTGTCTGCATTTAAAGAAAATATTCTACTAGTATGAATGGGAGCTTTCCTTCCAATGCAATCTGGATTGGGACTGCAGAGGGGGTCGTGATGGTGAAGGGTTAAAGCCCCCACTTCCCACACCAGGGTGCTGATCTGTATCAAGCGCCTGCTGTCTAGTTACTTCCCACAATGTAAATTGTGGATGGTGTGAATGGCATCTCATCAAGTTTTGCAGTGGTCTTAGCAGTTGGGTGTGAGACAAGGGTTGGCAAGGCTTACCTTGCCTGGGCTGGTTCATTGCCATGGAGCCCTCTCCATGGGCTGGCGGCCGCCCGCAATTTCCGACGTCTGCGCAGACGCGATTTTTGGTGCTGTGCAAGCGAGTCCCTGCGCCGCGCTGCTCTGGTTTAGCGAAGTGCGAGGACTCGCCGAGCGAGCGGCTTGGTTCGGGGGCAGCTCGTGGGCCGGTAAAATGACCCCTGTGGGCCGCTTGTGGCCCATGGGCGTAGGTTGCCAACCCCTGGTGTGAGATATGGCTTCTCTTTGGATGCCCGGATTCTTCCAATCTGTTTATAAAGTACCAGAACCAGAGAGCTTTTGACACAGCGATTCTTCAAACAGCTCTTGTTTATTCACAGGCCAGAACAGAACTGAACCGAAGGGTTCAGCCAGCCTGCTTACATAGAACTCCACTAGAACGCAACAGTAACCATTTTCTGTAACTATCCAATAACTGAACGTCACTTTCGATCCCTTATTTGCATATGTGGACCTGAACTATCTACAGTATCCCCCTGCTGGCCCAGGGTGAGAACTTCAGTACATAACACTTTTCAATGAAATTGCGCCACACATTCAGCTGCTAGTGACACCAGTCATGCAGCAAACAGTATCTAAGTGGTGCATATCAAGTGATGCAGGTGTTTGTGGGCGCTGGCATTCATAAAAGGGAAGAACGAGATCAGATAATGTAGCTAAATGTGGATGAGCCTCAACTCTCGTCCATGTGTGAGCACACTTTCCCTCGTTGTTTAGAAGAAGGACAGGCAGTCTATCAGTCACAAAAACATGTTCTTCAGACTTTTGTTTGTTTGCTTTGAAAACTATACAGGGCAGAGATTTGAGGTCAGGTTTATGGTGCTATTGCTTGAGAAATAGATTAGAATTTGCAGCTGGAAAGATGGGAAGGCTTGGCTGGTTAAAAATCGCATGGTTTCTCTTGTGCCACCTGCTTTTGTAGCTTAAACTGCAGTTACAAACAACACATGTCTCCTGGAGTCGTGAGCAAAAATACAATTTCACGTCTCCTTTTTCTGCCATTTGTGTTGGTGTTAGTTTATACATTACATTTGGCCCACAAACTGTGCCATTAATCATACGTGCGCAGGCCTGATGAACTGCAAATACAGCACAAAATGCATTTGAAAAGGCATTCTGTTTTATTTGTTTTGGTACCTCCCTGCCCTCTCAATTTTTCATTTTTGAGTTATGATCATTTCTGGCTGGTTCAATTAGCAGTAAATAGCTGTTCGCAGTGCAGTGTTGTAATGGGAAGTGAGGTTAGAGTTTAATGGCTACCATAAGTTTGAACAGTGTTAAAACAGCCATCCTGTTTAGTTGAGCGCTACAATTGGGGCTCTGTCTTTCCGAACTTCACTTGGTACATTAAAGAGGCAATGCCCTGATTTTGCTGCTAAGAAATTTTATTACTTTCCCTGGGCTGCTCTGTTAATTTTGAGTAGGAATGGCTGTGTGAGGCTGGGCAAAGGAGAGATTAACCCTTATTAACTGTTGCCTGTTCCTGAAAGGTGTTTGAGATCACTTTCCATTGGTTCCTTGTGAATTCTTTTTGTTTTGCTTTTGTGGTCAGCTAGAAACTTGTATGTATATACCAACATACTTCAGCTATGTAACATTATACGCTTGAGAGCCACAATCCAGGGATGCTGCTGAATTTGAAAGGGCCTTTTCCGTGGTGGCTCCCCATTTATGGAATGATCTCCCCATTTGTGGAATGGTCTCCCCAGGGAGGCTAGCTTGGCACCTTCATTGCATATATTTAGGCACCAGGCAAAAACATTCCTCTCCTCCCAGGCCTTTGGTTATTTAAATAATCAAGAAAAGACTCTTTATGTATGCAACAACAGCAGCATGGATGCTACTAGCCCAGAGATGGAAATAAGAAACAGTCCTTTCCAGAGAAGAATGGCAAACTAAGCTGTTAGATTATGCTGAAATGGCAAAATTGACCGGAAAATTCAAGAGACCAGGAAGATAAGAAATTCAAGAAAGAATGGGAAAAGTTTATAATTTACAGTGCTACCTCGGGTTACAGACACTTCAGGTTACAGACGCTTCAGGTTACAGACTCCGCTAACCCAGAAGTAGTACCTTGGGTTAAGAAATTTGCTTCAGGATGAGAACAGAAATCGAACGGTGGCAGCACAGCGGCAGTGGGAGGCCCCATTAGCTAAAGTGGTACCTCAGGTTAAGAACAGTTTCAGGTTAAGAACGGACCTCCAGAACAAATTAAGTTCTTAACCCAAGGTACCACGGTATTTAGGAGACTACTGTAAGTGGATGAAAACATTAGCAGGATTTTAATGTCACTTGTTATGTAACAAATACTATGGACAATATGGATAGATACAAAACATAGACTATTAAATAATAGGCAGTTGGAAATGTTGACAACAGGACCCATGGAGAGGATGGGAGGAGGTCCTGAGATTCAGAGAAATCTCACTTTATGGATATGTATTTGGTATTGTAATTAATTTACATTTGTAAAATCAAATAAAAATGATTTCAAAAATAAAATAAAATAAACAACCGAGGTGGTCATTGATTTATTTCTTGCTATGTTATGTATTTTTGTGCTTTTGTGTTGCAAACCACCCTGTGGTCCTCGGATGAAGGGCTGTATAGGAGAGCTGTTTTTATCTTGCATATTCTCATTCCTCAAATGAAAACAGGGACATTTCTTACTCCTCTGCCAACTGACCCCCACAGAGCATTTCCTGTCAGAAGAAGGTGAGGGTCACCATCACTACCTCAATGGGACAGAGCATACACACACACCTTACACACCAATTAAGCTATAATGAAAGCTGAAAACATTTCTTCCTCACCCTTGCTTCTAGGCAAATGGATGTAGAGTTAGCTGCTGGAGAGCTCAGTAAGTAGAGCCGGACTCTTAATCTCAGAGTTGTGAGTTTGAGCCCCACATTGGGCAAAAGATTACCGCATTGCAGAGGGTTAGAATAGATGAGCCTTGCGGTCCTTTCCAACTCTACAATTCTATGATTCTATGACAGTATCACAAATAATGGATCTCTTGGCCATTTTGAGCCTGTAGCAGGGCTCTGTTTGTTCGCATTTTTGTCACTAGGCTGGAAGAGGCAAAAATGGGTCTGTTTGTTGCTGGACATGTGGTAACGTTGCTCTTTATTTCAGTAATTTGTGGGTCTGCCTAGCTGTTGCACCCGGTTCAGCACAACCTTGTGCAGCAATCAGCATGCCACATAATTTCCCTTATGAGATGTGAAGGGGCCATGGTTGGTTGGGGCGGAGGGCGGAGGGGGAGTCCGTCTGCAAAGTGAAAAATTAGGGGAATGGCTCAGCCAAGCGATTATTCCGGGAAAGGGAAAGCTCTAGTTTCAATCACGAAAGGGTGGGGGGCATAAGAATGGCTTCTTTCAACACAGGCAGAGGCTGTCTGGCTGGGAGTCAGAGAGGTTTAAAAATCCAAGAGGTCCAATAACTGAAAAATCTGTGTATATTCAAAGCACTCTACCGCACAAGTGTAGGGTGGTTGGTGTGTGTGTGTTTGGTTAAAAAAAACAAAACACAACGGTGATAGTTTTTCCATCCTTGTGGGGGTGTGCAGCCAGCTTCCAAACCCTGCAATATTTCTTTCCCCAAACGATCTGGGAGCATGTGGCTAAGTCCTGCCCGCGCTGTCAAAGGATGTGGGTGAAGAAGGCCGACGAGTGGAATGATTCTTTTGGTTATTTTTTCGGTGGCTGGCTGCTCGCAAGTCAAATATATTGCTTTTGCCGTAATAAACCCGGCCGTTTTGAAAACAAAACAAAACAGCTGTGCGGAGGTTCCAGCCCCGATGAAGAGATTAGCATAGAAAAGGCTCGTAGCTGCTACTGAGGTTATGAATTTTTGAGGTGCGCTGGGGGGGGGGGGCAGAATGCGCTTAATGAGCATTAGCTATGCTTTCTCAGCCGCTCTTTCTTCAACCACATCGAAAGTGGTTAAAGAATTGAAGTTTGCCCACCCTTTTCAATACATGCTCACGAATCAGAGGGGAATGTGACCGTTCATGTCTGCGATTACGCTGGCCTAAATTGTTCAGAAAACAAGGGTGTGATCTTTTGCATCTGCTGTTAGAAGTATTTATTTCATAGCGAATAAAATCGCTTTTGAATGTGTGGGGGGTTTGAAGTTTCTGACAGTGCTATTTTCCTGGAAAAAGAGGTGCCAGAATTTACCATGAACACCTCCCTTGTTCTCTTATAATGGCAATGGCACCCACCTGAGAGGTGGCGGAACTAAGTTCTGGAGAGTTCCAGCTGAAGAACAGCCCTGGTTCTGGCCATTCTTCCCAGTTTCCACTCATCAGGATCCTTCTTTTAGTCTGTAGCCAGTCTTGAAGCTGAAACAAAAACTCCTGAGATAGAGGGCTAAGAGACCGTCTAATGAGACACGGAGTGCTATTTACCTCTCAGGCCTTGTTATGCTGTCAGCCTGAGGTCCAGGCTTCATAAATCTGGTGGGCCTTGCAGCAGTCCCGTAGGTATTGCCGCCCACCTCATAAAACTACTACATAATTAAGTGCAGTTCAGTACAACGGGCAACGTTTGCTGAGTAAAGGTCTAGCGTGGAGTGCATAAACCTGTTCCGTGCCCTATAGGATGGGGAAGAGAATCGCATGCTTCTGGCAGTTGGCCACCACAAAATCTTCCTGCTTCGAATATATATGGGTACAGCTCTCCTCCTTCACTCCTTACTGCTGAAATTTTAACAAGCTTGATGCTGTGCACGGGGAAGGATGAAAAAGCGTGGTTCCTTTTGGACTGGATGTCTGCCACTGTGGTGGTGTTTCAAAGCTTCAGCCCAGACATTGAGGTCCAGCTCCGAGGGCCTTCTGACAGTTCCCTGACTGCGAGAAGTGAAGCTACAGGGAACAAGGCAGATGGCCTTCTTGGTAGTGGTGCCCACCCTGTGGAACACCCTCCCATCAGATGTCAAGGAGATAAATAACTATACAACTGAAGGCAGCCCTGTATAGGGAAGTTTTTAATGTTTGGTGTTTTGTTATGTTTTTATATCTGTTGGAAGCCACCCAGAGTGGCTAGGGCAACCCAGTCAGATGGGCGGTGTGCAAATAATAAAATTATGATTATGATTATTAGCTTATAAGCCTGTATGAGCTGGAGTCTTCACATCCTTGGGTTCTGCCTCACACCTGTAGGCAACCCTTGGTACCATGATTCTCATAGGAAGGGAACTTTAGAAATTGGTGTGGCGGTGGTAATTTTGCAGAACATTTGTTTTGTGCTTTTACAATTCAAAGTCTTGGTGCTGACCTTTAAAGCCCTAAACGGCCTCGACCCAGTATACCTGAAGGAGCGTCTCCACCCCCATCGTTCAACCCGGACACTGAGATCCAGCGCCGAGGGCCTTCTGGCGGTTCCCTCGCTGCGAGAAGCAAAGTTACAGGGAACCAGGCAGAGGGCCTTCTCGGTAGTGGCGCTTGCCCTGTGGAACGCCCTCCCATCAGATGCCAAAGGAATAAACAACTATCTGATGTTTAGAAGACATCTGAAGGCAGCCCTGTGTAGGGAAGTTTTTTAACGACTGATGTTTTAATGTATTTTTAATCTCCTATTGGAAGCTGCCCAGAGTGGCTGGTATAAGTAATAAATTATTATTATTATTATTATTATTATTATTATTATTATTATTATTAATAGCTGCAACTGTCCCTGGAAAATAGGGACACTTGCAGGGTTTGTAGTTTCATAGCAGTATAGTGGAAACAGTAACCTGAGTTGGAGGAATTAAGAGAAAATAGGGTTTTGAGCAACACTTGTTATTTTGGTCTGTGCCGTTAACACTGATGTTTAATTACATAAACAGGTTTGCAGGTGAGCTTGCATCCATGCTATAACTTTAAAAGACATATCGCCCCCCCCCCAAGGATCCTGGAAGCTGTAGTTCATTAAGGGTGCTGAGCATTGTAGTGAGTATAGGATACCTGTCACAGTTGCTGCACAGTTCAGGCAGGCTGTGAGGCTGAGCACAGGAGGCAGAGATACTGTCATGCTCAGAACGCTGAAGTGAGCTTTAAATCCCCACAACAGGAAGTAGCTTTTCAATGAGGTGTTTCCTGTTTGCCAGCTACCATTACTCTTTGGAACAACATGTAGAAATGCTCTTGGGCCAGCGACACAATTCCTATTGCTTGAAGGTCTCTGGCCACGGCATTGACAGTTAGTTGCTTTTGCTGCTTGAAATGTCCTCTGTCTGGAAGCACCCTCATCAGAGACACAGAAGCTTGAGGAGAATTCTGAGAATTTTGGCTTAAAAGAGGGAAAAAAGCAGTTTCTAACTCTGATTGTTTAATAAAAATAGCTTGGCAGTGGGTACTAAGAAGCAGAAGGCCCGAGTGAGTTTTCTACTGCTGTGTTTTTATGAATTTTTGAGGGAGCAGTGAAACAAATAAAGTAATACAGTGGTCCCTTGGTTCTCAAACGCCTTGGTACTCAAACAACTTGGAACCCAAACACTGTAAACCCGGAAGTAAGTGTTCTGGTTTGCTTTTTTCAGAAGCCAAATATGCTCCATTTTTTCAGTGCCAATGTGGCACTGACAATTTGAGTGCCACACTTCTGTTTCGAGTGTTACGCTGAGGTCTGTCTGTTTTTGCTATTTATTTTGCGTTTTTGTTTTTGTGGCTTTTTTGTTTTGTTTTTGTGGCTGTGTGGAACCCAGTTCAGCTACTGACTGATTGATTATGTGACTGCAGTACATTGTTTATTGCTTTCATTTTATGGATCAACGGTCTCATTAGATAGTAAAATTCATGTTAAATTGCTGTTTTAGGGGTTGTTTTTAAAAAGTCTGGAACGGATTAATCCATTTTGCATTCCTTTCTATGGGAAAGTGTGCCTTGGTTTTGGAATGCTTTGGTTTTGGAACGGACTTCCGGAACGGATTAAGTTTGAGAACCAAGGTACCACTGTAAGTACCAGGACCTTATTTAGAGGAGTGAGGAGTAACTATGGCATGTGCTGTTAGTCTGAAATCAGAAAAGGGGTGACACAAGACAATATGGCAGCAACAAAGTCCAAAGTAAGAGTATGGCATCCCCCACATCTGCTTTTGCACTTTAAATGCATAGTGTGGGTGTCATTCTGAAAGATGGCGCTAAGCAAACATCTGAGGGACGGCAACTGCTTAACTGAGGAGCCACTCCTCAAAATATAAGGCATTTCAATTTAAATAAATAAATCTCATAAATAGTTGGAGAGTATAAGATCATACCCTCCAACATTTCTCTAATGAAAATAGGGATGTCCTAAATAATAATAATAATAATAATAATAATAATAATTTTATTATTTATACCCCGCTCATCTGACTGGGTTGCCCCAGTCACCCTGGGTGGCTTCCAACATATATAAAAACAGAATAAAACTATACAGGACTGCCTTCAGATGTCTTCTAAAGGTTGTATAGTTACTTATCTCCTTCGCTGGGGGGCACAACTCCATACCCTCAAACATTTCTCCGGTGAAAATAGGGACATCCTACCAATACCAATACAAAGGGACGCAGGTGGCACTGTGGGTTAAACCACAGAACCTAGGACTTGCCGATCAGAAGGTTTGCGGTTCGAATCCCTGTGACGGGGTGAGCTCCCATTGCTCGGTCCCTGCTCCTGCCCAACCTAGCAGTTCGAAAAGCATGCGAGCGCAAGTAGATAAATAGGTACCACTGCGGCAGGAAGGTAAATGGCGCTTCAGTGTGCTGCTCTGGTTTGCCAGAAGTGGCTTAGTCATGCTGGCCACATGACCCAGAAGCTGTACGCCGGCTCCCTTGGCTAATAAAGCAAGATGAGCGCCGCAACCCCAAAGTCAGCCACAACTGGACCTAATGGTCAGGGGTCCCTTTACCTTTTACCAATACCCTCCAATATTTCTCCGATGAAAATACGGATATCCTGAGGAAAAGCAGGACATTCCAGGATCAAATCAGAAACCGGGACGGCTTCTGTGAATCTGGGCTTGTCTCTGGAAAACAGGGACACTTGGAGGGTTTGTGAAAGATGAGGAGAGAAGAGTGAATGGTACGACCACGTTTGCCGTAATAACAGCACCACCTAGTGTGACTCCCTCAGCATGGTTTTCTATCTATAAGCCTGCTTTGTTTTTCAGCTGGCGGGTGGGGAAGGCTTTGCTCAACCTGCACCTGACCAGGCCTCACACCTCAAAGCCGTAAAAAAAAGAAAAAGGAGGCTAGCCTCTTAATCTATCAGTGGAGGATTACAAATTCTAGGCTAGGGCCACCACCTTTAACGCTGACCCTGTGGGGAAAGAGGGGCCTCCGCTGAGGAGAGGCGTTTTTACGGTGCCTAGCTGTGAATTTCCTACCTCTCTTTCGTTTGGGGCTGTCGCAGCTTTTAATATGTTCTTGCCTCATGAATAATATTGCTACGCTGCCTGCTTGAAGCTGCGGGGTAGTAAATTTTGGGAGTCCTGTGGCAGTCCCCCGTGCATTTGCAGCTCACGTCGTAAAACCGCTGCTTAATTAAGTGCAGTTCAGTACAATTGACGGTATCTGCTTCAGAAACAAAGGCCCGCGAATAAGTGCACCAATGTATTCCTATCATATATTTATGCCGTGGGAGAATTGGGAGGGTCTGCAGACAGCTGGAGGGAGCGGAGGGAGACTTATAAGTGGAGCTGTCAAAGAAATCCCTTTAGAACAATAGAAGAAGCTTATAAATCATTTTAAGTCTGCTCCTTCACCTCCCAAACACAACCTTTCTTTGCCTCTGAGTACTTCCCCCCTTTTTTCTCCCCCCCTCACAAAGAAACATCACATACGTGTAGAGGGTTTCTTTCTTTCTTTCTTTCTTTCTTTCTTTCTTTCTTTCTTTCTTT
>JAXCMG010000031.1:13939172-13991159 GCA_034642415.1 Podarcis siculus | reverse complement strand
TTTCTTTCTTTCTTTCTTTCTTTCTTTCTTTCTTTCTTTCTTTCTTTCTTTCTTTCTTTCTTTCTTTCTTTCAACAGAATATAGCAAGTAAGTAATTTCTGAATTGTTAATGTGACTTGCCAGATGTCTTATTAGGGACTTGATTCTCCCCAGAAAGCAAGCAAAGATGTTTAATAATAAAAAAAGGGCTGGGTAATTAATAACAAGTAATAGTTATGATACTGGAGGGAGTGTCGCTGTGCAAACTGACATTATAGCATTAATCTTAAAACTTCTGTCAAGTATTTATTCATCACCACGTTACTATTTCTCTCTTCCTTCAAACCCCAGCTCAGAACCTTTTTGACAAAGCCTTTGGCTTAATCTCTTCAGACAGGACTCTGGTTTGTTTGGGGTGCACCTGTATTATGATGATGATGATGATGATGCAGCCTCTAACTCGATGCAAGGGAAGGTGGCCTATTTTAACTCTTTCCTCCCCTGAAGTTTGTCTGCTGAAAGATGATCTCCTATCCAGCTATTTTTAAAATGGATATCTGAAGTGTTCACATCTTCATGGGCTCATATGTTCCCCTTGCCTTGCCTCCTTCTGTTGGAGGTTGATACATTTTGGGTCAATGGGGTGCTGTCCCATCAACTTCATTCTGCCTTCAGACTGTGGGGTGTTTATTTATTAGGTAGGTGAGGAAATATATTGCCTATATTTTATACCTCTACGGACCACGTATGCGGGTTAAGACTAAGGTTCAGCTTATCACTTGTGTTTAAAAGCGGAGGGCTGAGCAGAGTTAAAATCCCATCTTTATGCATAGGAAAGCATAGGAATTAGGTTGTGGACTTAATTAAGGTTGCGAACTTAGAAGTTCAGCTGCAAAGCAAAATGTCTTCCCCCTTTCTTCCCCCGCTTGACAAAGAATCAGACAACAGACTGCGAAGTAATTTTAAAATATGATTTACTTACTCATTGCCATGCATTCGTTCTCAGCAGCAATGGCAGTAAACTAAATGCAGGCAAAACAATTATATTTACAGTATAAGCAGCCTCAGGCATGTGCCTGAGGCTGAATCAGTTAGATATACAGTCATACCTCTTGTTACGTTCGGTTAAGGTTACGTCTTTTCAGGTTGCGTCCTGCAGTGACCTGGAAGTACCGGAAAGGGTTACTTCTGGGTTTTGCTGCTTCCGCATGTGCAGACACTCAAAATGACATCACGTGCATGCACAGAAGAGGTGAATTGTGACTTGCGCATGCGCGGACGCGGGTTGCGTTCTGTTCATGTTGCGAACGGGGCTCTGGAACGGATCCCGTTCGCAACCAGAGGTACCACTGTACATCTGCTCCCATCACTGGTCAAAAGGGAGAGAGAGAAGGGGCAGGAAATACTTCTTTGATTCTTCCCTCCCAAGAGGAGGGGAAATGACATCACACAGAACCTTCTCTACCAATTACATTTCTATGGTTTGAGTCTGCCTATCACCAGTGTGGCTCTGTGATCTTAACTCCTATATAGTACATGCTAATTCGCAAAGATAGGCATTGTTAGATTCGGCTGCAAATCTCCCACACAGACAGTCCTTGCCTGATTGCCTTCTTTCTTATAGTCAGTCGAGGGGGGTGGCATTGCCTCTCAGCTTCCTCTTCAATCCTTGTATATCTAGCAGGAAGTAGGTTAATTAACTGATTTTTTTTAAAAAAAGAATAGGCAGGAAATAGGATGTGAGCGCCACTGAAACAGGCTGAACTCAACTCATAATGGAGGTTTTGCTATTTGAGTGTGGGGATCCCATTTTGAGCGCTGCCTTTTCCATATCCCTATTACCAATCAACGCACATAGGTTGGACGAAGAACCTGCTGCCATGTTACTGTTTCCCCCCATCCCTTTAGCCCAGGGGAGGGGATTCCACCCCCCCCCCCGCAAGCTTTGAGAACTGCATTTCATCATGGAAACTTACCAGGGCCTGCAGTGGGTGGTGCCAAGGGCAAAAAATGGGTGGAGCCAAATGCAGCTGCAGGCAAAGCAACAAATGTGCTTCTTACCATTGTAGAATAGGCTGCATTCCAACCACACAAAAGCCAGAGGTTTTTACAGCAGGCCTCACCCCCCAACACACATTTATGCATCCAGGCAAGCAAGAAGCAATAGCATAATTCAAGGACACAGTACACAGGGAAAGGCACTTGAGTTGGGTCTGTAGCAGAGCCATTGAGGCATGGCCTCAGGAAACCTCTTGTTAGCTAGAGAGAGATTCTCTCAGACCTGAGTTTCCCTGCTCCTGATTTAGTCCTTAATGATGTCTGAGAAAGGCCTAAATGTTTGGTGTTTTTCTAGCTCCCCCCATACCATTCCCCATTACATAGACGTAGACACACACACACACACACACACACACACACACACACACATATTCCACTGGAGAAATAGGTTTGAAGTCTGGAGATCCACACAGCAAAAATTGTCCCTTGCTGAACAAGAAAGTGCAAATGGGAAATATCATCTCACCTTGCTCTCCTGCTCAGTTCCATTAGCATTAACAAAATTTTGCTTCGGAGGGGGATTTGTTGATAAACGTTGTGCTGCTACATTTTTGCCTTTCTGAAATTTCTACTGTATCATATATGTTTTCTTCTTTTTTAAAAAAAACCGCCAAGAGGGTTTTCCCCTGCCCCTCTTTGTATTAAGCAGTATATAAATATATGAAACAAACAAACAAACAAATAATGTTCCCAGGCTGTTCTGTTGCCTGCAACGTACATCACTAGCCTCTTCAGTTTTCAAGGAAGCACATTCATCCATTGATGGTAGGAACCTTGTAAATATAGAAAATCCACACATGTTTGCATTTTTTGTAGGTCAGCAGATCTCCTCCCAGGAGTGTGGTTTAATTTTTGGTTAATACATCAGTGCCATAATCCATCAGGTGGGGTAGCATCCAGTAAAATAACAACTGTTCAAAAGGCAGGCTGCTTATTGAAGGATTTGTAGCCCCAGTTCTTCAAGCTGTCTTTTGCCTACAGTAGTTTATGTTGTATCCATACAACTGAGAGAGTCTATCTCTCTCCCCACCTACCCCTCCTGCGAGTGACAAATCATATCTCCTTGAAAACGAATAGGCTCATAGGCTGAGCTTCTCAGTTAAAGAACAGAAAATTTCTAATGAAAATGAACTGTTTGTATGTAAAAACAACACAGAAGTTCATGGCACCTCAAGTTGTAGGATCAAACAGAAGATCTGTTATAGTTTCACCCATAATTTTGTTCAAAGGTAAAGGCAGTACGATATAGAAGTGGATTTGATCAGGGTCATAGTAATGAGGGGGAGGTCAACTCTCCCCCCGTGAAATTTTCACCATCTGAATTCCTCCTCACTCGGCAGTTGATATTTCCCAACAGGGGGAAATGTTCGGTACCATCCATGAAATACTGTGATTGGGCAGACATATTTGCACATATGTGGGCAGGCAACTCCCAGTTTACATGGAGGTTACGTTCTGAGGTACCACGCGTTTAAGTGAAATCGTGAATATTGGGAACACCATTGAAAAAGCCTGCAAACACCCTCTAAACCTCTGGAAACCTTTTAAAAAACCAGCAACACTTACCAGACTTCCTCCAATCCTCCTTGCTCAAACTCCACAAGTCTCAGTGGTCACTGCAGAGGCTCCTGGGACTGTCTTGCAAAGGCTTGTGGGATTGCTAGATGCTGTTTCTGTGCCATTTTTGCAATCTTCGGGGAGACATTTTCGCCCCTTTAATGCCACTTCCAAGTTCGCAACAATGCACGTGTACGTGGTCACGCATGATTCAAACGCATGTAAGTGGGGGGTTGCCTGTACTAAGGGAGGTACTACAAAGTGGCCTGGGAGCATTAGAGCTAATGTCACTATGTAGAGTGCAAATTAGAATGAAATTTGGTCAGGACTTCCCACTCAAGGAACAATATTGTGAACCGCCCTGAGACCTGCTAAATAATAATCATAATAATATGTTGGAGAGCATAGTTAAACTATGGAATGTTTGTGATGGCCGCCATCTTGGATGACTTTAAAAGAAGATTGGATAAATTCATGGGGCACAGGACTATCAATGGCTCCTAGCCACGATGGCTTTTTTATCACCACTGATAGAGATAGTATGCTTCGCAAGACTGTTGGGAAATAATTCATAATGAATTGGGGAAAAAATGTTTAAAAGTACTTTCCCAAAAGAACACAAAAACCAGAGTCCTTTTTGTTGGGGATAATTCAGATGGAAATTCCCAGGTGACAAAAAAGGTTATTTATGTATGCCGCTACCGTGACCCGTGTTTTGTTAGCCCCAAAATGGAAAACAAGCGAGGTCCCAACTGAAGAAGAATGGCAACTTAAGCTGATGGAATATGCGCAGCTTGCGAACCTAACATATAGAATAAGAGAACAAGAAGAACATACGTTTAAAGAAGATTGGAAAATGTTTATTGAATATATGGAGGGAAATTGTGTACATTTGAAAATGTGGGCAGCATTAAGATAAATTCAACAGTGTAAATAAGTTTGGATGGATGTAAAAATGGAATCCTGAATGGTTTAGTTTATATAAAATATGCAGGGATTTATGTTATGCAAAATGAACCATGGAAAGAGAAGAAGGGAAGTCATTGATATTTTAAGGTTGTTTAAATGAATATTTTAAATTGCAGAACAGAAATTTAATAAAAATTATGGGGGGGGGGTAGAGATAGTATGCTTCGTAATAAAAACTGCTGTGAAACGAGTGGGGAGAGTGCTGTTGTGAGTTCTCAATGTAGACATCTAGTTGGCCACTGAGAGAACCAGATGCTGGATTAGATGAGCCACAGGCCTGATCCTGCAGGTTTTCTTGTGTTCTTAACTTTTAATAAGCAGACTGAAATTAAATTGTTTTCAGATCCCACCTAAAAGAAAATGGATAGGGAGCTAATTGTACCTCCTGGGTACCTCCTGGGGTCACCATAGATAGGGAGCCATCTCTTGTGACTGCCACCCTAACCAGCTCTGCAGGGGGACATACAAGCAGGACTCCGCAGCTGACCTCAGGTATGTACCGTACTTTTCTGTGTATAAGACAAGGGTTTTTTTTACTCAAAAATAATGTCAAAAAAGGGTGGGTGGTCTTATACACAGATAGTACGTGGGGGGCGGGAATATAATGGGTGCTGGGCAACCCCCCCCCCAAAAGCTCAACAACTCTGGGCCATCTCACCCCTCCCCATTTTCTTAAATTTCAGTTGCCCAAAATAGGGGACGTCTTATACACAGGGGCATGTTGTACACAGAAAAATACGGTATATGCCTAGCTGGCTCTTTAAGTGAATTGATCCCAGACAGTCTAATTTCTGACCAAATAAGATTTTGCAGGTTTTTGAAGCACCATGAAAAGCTACAAAATCAATTTGATGAGCGACAAAAGTGGGCAAAGGAGAGTGGCTCTGTCATATCATTTGCAAGCAGGTCCGTGCCCAATATTTTCTCATTTTGATATTCATTTTGAAAGCAGCAATTCAACGGAGCAGAACAAATCTCTATGAAGAAGTAGCTTGGCTCAGAACTGTTCCCATCCATCACCCTTTTGTTCTGCTGGCTGCTGGTTTCACTTTCCTCTCATGAGAATCTTAGAAGAAGAAGAGTTTGGATTTGATATCCCGCTTTATCACTACCCGAAGGAGTCTCAAAGCGGCTAACATTCTCCATTCCCTTCCTCCCCCACAACAAACACTCCATGAGTTGAGTGGGGCTGAGAGACTTCAGAGAAGTGTGACTGGCTCAAGGTCACCCAGCAGCTGCATGTGGAGGAGCAGGGAAGCAAACCCAGTTCACCAGATTACGAGTCTACTGCTCTTAACCACTACACCACACTGGCTTAGCCCAAGGAAAGCAGTTTCTTGACGCTTAGTCCTCTTCTAAAAGTAGCTATGATCTGTGCGTGCAGCCAAAGAATTACTCAGGGGCATCAGGCAGTGCCAGAGCAGGAAGTCTTCATGTCTCTGTGTGGCTTCCCCATGTGGTGAGTTATCAGAACTGCAGTTTAGAAAATCTTTCTAGCATCAACGTATTCTCAGGCTCTGTACTTGCCCTGCCCACTGAGGCCAGCTATTGGACCCTCATGGATAGGAATGGCTATGAAAGGCTTCCTGTTTGGCCTGGAGCCTTGCCAGAGCATCAATGCCTTCCTGGCTCTGGTGTGTATCTTGGCACTGACCGCTAGCTCACCTCTGATAGCTGCCGATGAATCAACCTTGGGCCACATTCATCCCATGCTCATAGGCTACTAGGTTCCTCCAGTATTTTCCCCCTGGGAGCCTGCCTTACCTAAACCTCTCGTTTCTATTCACCAGCTCAATAACGCCTCATTTCTCAGAAGTTGTGTGTGCTTTCTGACCCCGGCCATATCATTTTTATTAATCTACCGAGGGTTGTGACTTTTCCCCTTTAAAAGCAACAGCAGCGGAGCCTGAAAACATTGCTCTTATAGAGGCTTTATAAAATGGTGACTAATAGCTTTCCTCAACCATAAATCATGCATGGGAACTATAAAATCCATAGCATTAGTCACCTTGCCCAGCACCTGCTGACTTGACAGTCTGCAAAGGAAACATCTGCTGTAGAATCCTAGAGATGGACCTCCTCTTTTTAAAAAAACAAAACCAAAACCCCTCTCTTCACCAGTCGTTTGCTAATAAATAACAGCATGGTGCCATACGGATGTTTGGCTTGCTGGAGGACAAAAATAAAAGGAAGCATTGCCGGCCATCGTTTTATGAAGCTGTCTGTGTTCTGCGGCACGGAACGTGAATTCGTTCTTGTCTCCTGCAAAACCCCTCCGCTTCGTTTGCATTCCAGGGGGCAGCTTGGCTTCTTTCCTGTCCCTCGAATGCCTTTTGCAACTAACGGTTCAGTAGCGAGGTGTGTTTTCCTTTCATCAAATAAAGTATGTATTTCATTTTGAGGCGGGACAGAGATAATTTGATAGCGTGACCTGTGCGTGTCTGACGCATGTGGTTCGAAACAGCCTCGCCTACTAGACTCCTTTTTATGAGGACGTGTTAGGGGGTATTTCTTAAATCAGGGGTCAGCAAACTTTTTCAGCAGGGAGCCGGTCCATTGTCCACTGTCCCTCAGACCTTGTGGGAGGCCGGACTATATATATTTTGGGGGGGGGGGATGAATGAATTCCTATGCCCCACAAATAACCCAGGGATGCATTTCAAATAAAAGCACACATTCTACTCATGTAAAAACACCAGGCAGACCCCACAAATAACCCAGAGATGCATTTTAAATAAAAGGACACATTCTATACATGTAAAAACATGCTGATTCCTGGATCTTTTGCGGGCCGGATTTAGAAGGCGATTGGGCCGGATCCAGCCCCTGGGCCTAAGTTTGCTTACCCATGGCTTAAATCAACAGAGATCAGAAATAGTGCCATTATCATCTTGCACTTGGTGGAGACATTGTTGCTGTTGGGGGACACATTTGAGCACCTCAAATCCTCATCCTTGCTTTGGGGTGATTTTCAATGATATTTGTTGCATATGGGCACTTTGAACATGGTGCAGCAGCCAAAAGGAGCAAGCTATTATGCATATGGCCTGAGGTATACATGGTCACTATATTTGTGTAGCTGCGAGGATAGTTCCATAGAAAAAAGGTTATCAACCTCTCTGAGGAAGGCTTGTTGAGGCTGGCTGATTCAGTCAGCACAGCATGAGACGCTTCCTCTCAGGGTTGTGGGTTTGAGCCCCACACTGGGCGTTTCTGACCTCCAGTCTGTCTAGGGCTAGCTGGCCTCCCATGATGAGGCTAGAACTTTGGTCCTTTGGATTCGAAGGCAGATCCAACCTCAGCAGATCAGGAAAGTCACCATAATGAATAGTGGTTGGTGTGTTTTTTTACCCTATTTTCCATTCTGGGTAGTATACACCACATTAGTCACCTTTTCAACCCACGGAAACAGAATTAAAAAAGGAATTCTCATTCCTTTCTGTTAGACTGAACGTGTGTACTTCGGTGGATGCTGAGGACCACGTCAGGCCTGACACTGGGAATCAGAGTAGATATTCCATTGGCAGGCAAAGGAATTATTAAAGAGATGAGTCCTTTAGCTCTCAGTGCCATTCTTCACAGCACCTTGGTCTGCTACACCATGCTGTATCCTAAGTGAATGGAAAGTGAACCCCTGAATGGTTTCAACACTCTCTCTTTGCTGAACATTGCAGTGGAAGCCAACCATGGTGGCTATTGGTTGTGTTTCTGGGACTATTGTATATCACTGATATGCCTCTCATTGAGGAACTTCTGATGAGCTTCGAAGGAACACTGGAGCTTCCTGTAATACTGTTTGCAAACCACTGATACAACAAGCCTTATTCATCCATTCTACTTCTATATTCAACCAAACTTAGGGTTGCCATATTTCAAAAAGGGAAAGTCCGGACACAAAAGTTGTTGGACTTTTTAAAGGAAATTTGCCTTCACTTCCGACATGGGTTGCCGTACGTCTGGAATTTCCTAGACATTTAAGCATTTTCCACCTGGGTGCTGTTTATGGCAGCCGAATCCTGGCTATGGCTGGGAAATTCTGGACCTATGGCAGCCCTAACCGACCTATGATGGGTGAAGGTGAGGGTGAGCGAGGTACCTTCCTTTCCCCATCACTCTCCATAATCACCATACTGCTCAGAATCTACTGTGCCACATGCGTGTCATCTCTGAGGGTGCACACCATGCCCACATGTGCTTTCTGTAACATTCTCCAATTTGAAGTATGTAGAGTAATCCGAAAGCAGGAGGGCTGTTATATGAAACTGCCTGGTGTCTTTAGAGCCTTTGCATTGTCACATACTGTACACTGAATGAATGGCCTCTAAAATCTAATGTATGTGGTTACCTTGGGTTGTTGTTATTTTTATTTTTATTATGTATTTTGTGGTTTTATATTCTGATTTTATTCTGTGAATTGCCCTGTGACCTGTGTGTATAGAATGGTATATAAAATAAAATAAAATAAAATAGCTGCTTAATAGCAGCTTAAGTTCTGCTTCTTTCATGTGTGCAAAGCTGGTAATTGTTCAGTTCAAACAATGATTGCGTCTTGTCTGCTTGTAAAGCCTTGAGAGCCACAAATAGCATGTGTCTCATTATCATCCTTCGATACAGTGTCCTCACTATGACACAATCTATTATATGACGACGACAACAACAACAACACACACACCTGCCAATGTGTTTAATCAGGCTTCTACCCAGGCCAAAAGGAGGGAGGTTAGCTTGCAAATAATAGATTTGTTGCCATTCACTGAGTGCAAAGCATTGTGGGTAAAGCTCTGAGGAATTGGGGAAAGGACTGTGTGTTGGGATTTTTTTAGCTCATATCTTTTGAGTTGGCATCCAGTGGAACAGATAACAAGGATCTTAGATTTGCATATCCATTACAGTAGCAAAGTTATTATTGAAGTGCCCTTTCATTTAAAACATCAAAGGGCACATGAAAGACCAACCTGCTCCCCAGGGAGTTGTAAGGCAGGAAGCCCGAACACGTTGCTATCTTTTTAAGGCTAATGCTTTTGTCTTGCCAGAGAGTACCGGAAAACAGGTCAGTCGAGAACATGGAGCCTTGTGCTTTCTGGCTTCTTACCAACCTAATAAATTTAATGTGAGGAAAAGACATGCTGATTCCAAAGCCAGGATTTTGGCAACCAAACACAAACAACAGACCTACACAGAAGAGGGTTAACTTTATGTGACATTCGCAGCAGCAAAATCTATCTTATGCAATGAAAGCAGGCAGATGTATGAGATATATCTCTCATAGCCTCCATCGTTTTTGCAGTGAAAATAGGGATGTCCTATTCCATCATCTAGAGGGACGTGGGTGACGCTGTGTGTTAAACCACAGAGCCTAGGACTTGCCGATCAGAAGGTCAGCGGTTCGAATCCCCGCGACGGGGTGAGCTCCCGTTGCTCGGTCCCTGCTCCTGCCAACCTAGCAGTTCGAAAGCACGTCAAAGTGCAAGTAGATAAAGAGGTACCACTCCGGCGGGAAGGTAAACGGCATTTCCGTGCGCTGCTCTAGTTCGCCAGAAGCGGCTCAGTCATGCTGGCCACATGACCCGGAAGCTGTACACCGGCTCCCTCGGCCAATAAAGCGAGATGAGCACCGCAACCCCAGAGTCGGCCATGACTGGACCTAATGGTCATTGGTCCCTTTACCTTTACTTTATTCCATCATCATCATTATTATTATTTATACCCCTCCCATCTGACTGGGTTGCCCCAGCCACTCTGGACATCTTCCAACATATATAAAAACATAACAAAACATTAAGCATTAAAAAAAACCCTTCCCTATACAGGGCTGCCTTCAGTTTTCTTCTGCAGCTACTTATCTCCTTGGTTTGGGGGTCACATAACTCCATACCCTCCAACATTTCTCTATACCCATACCTTCCATACCCTCTGAAATTAATCAAGCTAGTTAGCTTTTAGTTTGTGGGAATCTAGCACCCACAAACTCATAACAATACTTTTCTCTACATATATCCCGCTTGCATGTTTTGTTTAAGGCGAACCTTACAAAGACATCGTAAATCTCCAGTGTCCTATCCCCCAGAAGAAGCAACCAGATCTACTCTCCCTGTCATTTTGTAGTAGCATATCTTGGACTGATAAATGTGCTTATCTAATCCACCCGATTATTCAGCCAACATCTTTCACGATAAGTGCACAAATGAGTCTTCATGGTATAGTTTTGGCAGCTTCTATGTACGCTCTTCCTGTGCCCTGGCTGACCTGCCCTTTTGGTGTGCTTCCTTCTGCAGTAACATTCTATAAATTCTACAAATTAAAACTGTGTTTGGGCACTGTACCTGCTAAAATCCCACTTGATAAACTGTGAGTCTGATGAGCCAAGGTGTTGCTGATGGGCCAAACTCCCACGTTGCCTGGTAAGTCTCCCTGTGGTCTTTAAAGCGGATACGATTTGAGACCCTCCACCATCAAAACATGAGGTGTCTTTTTCACATTACATACTAATGTCAGCATCAGGTGTCGTCTTCCTGTGTCGGACAAGGGTTGTGTAACAAATGCTGGCATAGCCCTGGCCAAGACTGATGATCAGCGCAGACAGGGAATTTCCTCTGATGCTGAGGAATGCCTAACAGCCTCATTACTGAAGGTTTAAGACTGGCTTGGCTTACTGGAAATCGGCCTCTGAGCCTCATCTGGGACTTCTCTCAGGCTAGATTTTTGTTCTCTGTTCAAAATGTCTTTATGCTTGGTATAAAGCACCCCGAACAACATTATATGTCTATAAATAATAAATATAATTACCCAGTAACAACATCGCTTTCTGCGTGGGTTTATTTGTATGAGCATAATTGTACCACATGTGTTTAATAATCTTAATTTAAAGGCATCTCTGTGCAAAGTTCCACATATTAAGTAGTAATTATCCCTTTTCCTTTGTAATAAATTGCAAGTGTGCTTTGGATCTCATCTTATGTATTTCCCCCACTCCGTTGCTAATCCAGCCAAGCCCTTATATGCTGTATTTTACTTCTATTAAAGCTGAGGCTTATTGAAGTTACGTGCGTTTCAACCTGGTTGCATGTGGACCTATTTACTTTGGCTCTTGCAGCATCACGTTTTCAGAGGGGAGGAAATAGCTGTGTACCTGCTAAATTGCTAACACTAATGGGAACATTTAATCTTTAGAATAGCTTACCTACAAATATGCCATCAACACATGGGTAACAAAAACACAGGATTTTCTTTGTGCCTGAATACTTAGGGATGGGGCTTAATGCAAAACATTGCATACTTCACGACAATGGCATTCATTTCTGGGTTTCGTGGTGACCATTTTTAATGTCTGCATGTATCACTATTTTTTGGTTATGCAAGAATTCCTGTTCTTACCATTTGCAGCAAAGTCCTTCTTTTATCGGGGGCCAGAGTTTGGCTCCAGACCCCCAACTGTGAAGGACGCTCATAGAGACAGAGAATCTGCAAATGGAATAGCTCAGCTGGGTAGAGCCTGGTGCTGATAGCACCAAAGTTGCAGGTTCAATCCCTGCAAGGGGACTGCTGCATATTCCTGCATCACAGGGGGTTAGACGATATGATCCTCAGTGTCCCTTTTGTTGTTGTTGTTGTTTAGTCGTTTAGTCGTGTCCGACTCTTTGTGACCCCATGGACCAGAGCACGCCAGGCACTTCTGTCTTCCACTGTGTCCCTTACAACTCTATGACTCTTCCTGTGTTGCTGGACTCAAACTGCAGTCCGACAACATAGGAAAGGCTGCAGGTTTCCAATCCCCTTGTTTTCAATTATTCCTGGGAATACTGAGCGGAATGGTCCATGGAGTTTGACTTCTTTACACTGTTGTAAGATTGGTGGATTTGGACAAGAGAGGATCAGTGGAGTCATAAGAGCTGCTGAAAGTGGTTGTAGCCTGCCTATTGATAAGATCCTTTTGTTACAGAGAGTACTGGTGATCTGTCTGGTGTGGAGCAGTAAATTTTTTTTGTTTTGTTTTTATTGTATGGGTTTGCATACAACTGCTGCTAACCACTCTGATACATAAATGCAACTATCTGTATAAATAACAATAAAAAGCTCATTTCTGGTTTTGAAACTTTTACACGGTTTGATGAAACGGTTTTATGCATAACCCCTGCAAAGGTGCAGTAGATACATTACACACACACACACACACACTGTTTGATAATTTAAAATATTCATTTAAACAACCGTAAAATATCAATGACTTCCCTTCTTCTCTTTCCATGGTTCATTTTGCATAACATAAATCCCTGCATATTTTATATAAACTAAACCATTCAGTATTCCATTACAGTGATACCTTGGGTTACAGACGCTTCAGGTTACAGACACTTTAGGTTACAGACTCCACTAACCCAGAAATAGTACTTTGGGTTAAGAACTTTGCTTCAGGATGAGACCAGAAATCGTGCGGCGGTGGCGTGGCGGCAGCGGGAGGCCCCATTGGCTAAAGTGGTGCTTCAGGTTAAGAACAGTTTCAGGTTAAGAACGGACCTCCGGAACGAATTAAGTTCTTAACCCGAGGTACCACTGTATTACATCCATCCAATGGCGGAGGAAGGGAGTGCGGTAGAGGTGGGTCACCCCAAGTGTCACCACTGGGGGAGGTGACAAAATGCTGGGCAGCACTCACTGTGGGGCCTGCAGCATGCACGAGCCACGCATCTCTCCTGGGAGAGATGCGGTGGCTTAGGCGCGCACAGGTTCTGCCCTGCCCAAACAGTCCGCCAGCTGCCTCCCCCTCAGCTGTAGGGCGGCTGAGTGGCAGAAGGCAGACAGACTCCTTGGAGGCCCTGGTGGCATCCTGCCCCAGCTTGCCTCGCCCCATGGGCAGCTGGCCCCGCCCCAGGCGCCCAGTCGGCTTGCTCCGCGACTGCATCCATCAAAACTTATTTACACTGTTGAATTTATCTTAGTGCTGCCAACGTTTTCAAATGTACAGTGGTACCTCTAGTTATGAACTTAATTCATTCCGGAGGCCCGTTCTTAACTTGAAACTGTTCTTAACTAGAGGCGTGCTTTCGCTAATGGGGCCTCTTGCTGCCGCTGTGCCGCCGGCACACGATTTCCGTTCTCATCCTGGGACAAAGTTCTCAACTCGAGGTAACTCTTCCAGGTTAGCAAAGTTTGTAACCTGAGGCGTTTGTAACTTGAGGTACCACTGTACACAATCCCCCCCATATATTCAATAAACATTTTCCAATCTTTTTTAAATGTATGTTCTTCTTCTCTTATTCTGTAAATTAGGTCCGCAAGCTGCGCATATTCCATCAGTCTCTAAGTTGCCAGTCTTCTTTAGTTGGGACTTTTCTCTTTTTCCATTTTGGGGCTAACAAAACATGGGCCGCAATAGTGGCATACATACATAACCTGTTTTGACACCTGGGAATTTCCATCTGAATTATCCCCACACTTTGATCTCTTTTAGTGCCGGCCTTTGGAACAGAAATCAAAGGCCCCACCTGGCAGAATGACCAGGAGAGCCCCCAAACGCAACAAGGCTGTGCGTCCTGCATGTTAAAGTCTGTGAAGTCGTAAATGTTGCTATCTAAAGACCATAGAGACCAGAGTCTAAAGTGATTGAACCATACCACAGGCCTTCAGGAGAACAGTGATCGTAGAGTTTAGGGGAATGACAGTGTTAAGTTTGACCAGTTCACCCACTATTTTGGTTTTGTGTGCGTTCTTCCCTTCAAAATCCCCTAGCTAAATTCCAGCTATTGAATATTGTTATAAGAAGGGACTTGCAATATGCCCTGTTTTCTCTCCCTTAGTAGGGCTGGCTCTATCCCCCCCCCCTTTAAAGCTACCCTTGGTGAATTAAAACGTTCGCTCCCTCCTTCCTCCCTCCTGTCTAATTGTTTGCTGAGCAGCCTAACAATAGCATATTAAAAGATCAAGAGCCAAGCAAGACGTTATTTTCATTTTCAACATCTGCCACTTCTGACTTCCTCCTCTTTGCAGCTACGTCCACCCCGGGAGCGGCAGGTGGAGATCAAAGGCTCTCATTCATATCCACCCAGTTGACAAGCTGCTCCGTTGCATCTGTGCACTTCCTCCAAAAGTGCAGGCAAGTGCCTTAAAGACTTCTGCATAGCTAGGGCAAGCAGACGCTCAGCAGGCGCACCCCTTGATTTCCCCTGCTCCTATTTCTTAATCTTAGCTCCCCTGTGCTTTGGGTTCATGCTCTCAGCTGATACTTCCCTAACTTCCTTGCTTTCATTGGCCTCAGTCTCCTGGAAAAAGAAAGCAGGACAGAATTTCTGGGAGGCCAGGCAGAAACTTCTGTTTGGAACTGATCACAGTCGCTTGGTCAAATTCCTACCCAGATGTCCCTCATTTCTCCCAGATCCAGTTATGGTCATTGAGCTGCCTCGCTCCCCGAAATTCTGCAGTTCTCTTTCTTCCACAGCGATTTTCCTTGCTTCATATGAACATGGTGCATGTTAATGATGGTAAGATCATGGCGCTATAGTTTTCAATATAAAGCAATTGAGACAAAGTTGTTTTCAAAGAAATAAGGCAGAGAATAAATGGTAGGGGGGATGTTGGTGGTACCCATTGTAAGGACAAATAAAAAGACAGCGAACTGCAAGCTCCAACAATATTTAGCAACCTGAAAGTTTGGCAGTTCTATATAATAGCACCACCTTGTGATTCCTGGTAACACTACAACTAGGTTCCACTCCTATAGATGCTTACCTGGGTAGTCTTATTACGTTCTGTGGGATTTGCATCTGAGCAGACTATTATATAGAATGGGCACAGCACAGATAGTGCTACTGCCTTTCTCAGAAATACTTTTCCCCCAAAAGAGTATATTCTGATTGTTATTTTATTTTACATGTAATCCATTCCATTTTGGACTTGTGTCTTTTATTTTTAATTGTATTTTTTGTATATGGATGCAATACCGATCAATAAAAGTTTATTGTGATTCTTGCTATTGGGTTTGTTTTTAATATTACTGTAAAGTAGAATTTGTCCTTTTTTTCTTTTTAACCAACCAACAAATGAAGAAATTGCATCTTGTCTTCTGGGCTTAATCCTTTACAGGTCAGGGCCAAAAGGAGTACATGTAGGGGGGTATAAATATTTATACCCCACTTTCCCCCCTGATGGGACTCAAGGCAGACCATTTATTTCCAGTTGTCATTATGTCTGGGGCCACCCAAAAAGTGGGTAGTGTTAACAAAGGTTCATTGAAACAGGCAAATTTCAGACTGTGGTTAATGAACATGGCTTGCGTCAATAAACCATAGTTAACACTAAACAGAACTGGATACTTACAATCTCTACCTGATGGCTAAACTTGTTAAAACACTAGAGCAACAATAAACACAGAAAAACAATATATTTATTTATTATTACATTTATATCCCATCTCTCCCAAGGAAGCCCAGGTGACAAACCCCTATAATAAAACTGTACAATTATAGCTTCTACTAACACACACACAAAAACACCCTTCTAAAACAGTTTTACAAATTCTAAGAAACAGTTAAAAACTTCAACAGCAGAAAAATAATCAAGTAAGACAGATTAAAATAGCTTTCTGTAGCCTGGTGTTTTGTACTGCAGCTCCTAACATACCTGAATTTAAAAGGGATGAGGCAATAAAGGGTTGAGGATGCAGTCTCTCTCCAGCTGCTAATACTTCACTCATATCCAACCTACTTCAGGTCACTTTGAGTCAAAAAGAATAATGCAATTCTTATTTTGTGTATACTTTTGATCCTGAGCCTAATTTTGCTTGAATTTATAAATTATGTCCATTAGATGGAGCCCTTGTTCTACAAAAGAGATTACTGAATTTAGTGTCTTCTTAACTGCTACATTTCTTTATAGAGGAGCGGGTTGTGCTGTGGTCTAAACCACTGAGCCTCTTGGGCTTGCTGATCAGAAACTGTGACAGTGGGAACCCCTTCTTAACCAAGATAAGACACTTTTTGGCTAAGTGTTCATAAAACGGCAGTGCTATCAGTGTCCTGTCTGCTACTTTGTAATGGAGGAAGATAGGGAGAGAACCAGAACAGATTGAAACTGCACAGGTTTTCTCCCAGCAGAGAAGCAAATTGTGACAGTGGTTGACCCCCTTCTGAACATTTTTCAGTTTAGTAAGTTGCTAATTATTTGTAAATAAGAACCAACAAACGACAGTACTTCAAAGTTCACAGCATCTTTGCAAGGGAGAAGCATAGGGAGAATGTCAGAACTTGGCCCCACCCCACGACCTCTCATTGGCCACACCCCTCTGACCTCTTCGTAGCCCCCCCCCCCCAATCACTGGTAGTAGTTGCCCATAGTTCAGATGCATGGATCATCTCCAGGAGTGATGTCTTCAGTATTGTGAGCCCAATTCTGCAGAACTCCTGACGAGTAATAGGCAATAGAATGAAAGAACAATACCCCCACCTCTCTCCTCTATCTCCTCTTCCCCAACAGCAAGATGTCTATGACAAAAGTGTCTCTCACCAAATGTGAACTATGAAAAAGACTATGTATTGAAAGTGGAGACAATAGACGCACATTTCCCTGTTTATCTGTTTGCTTTGTAACTCAGAAAACCTTAATGAAAACTATTAAAAAGAGACAGAGATACAGAGATCAGACAGGCCCCCTTCCTGTTGAACTCTGCTGAATTTCCAACACTTGGTGAAAAATATGTTAATTTCAGCAGGCATTTTCTGATTAGTTTTAACTGATTTTTATCTTTTGTGACTTCACCATACACTTCTTAGAAACTGTAGTGTATGTAAACTGTTGAAGTAAACAACATACGCTTTTTTTCTGGCAAGCATTTGTCTGCTGAGTCCCCGACGTTTTAATTAAAGTTTGCATTTTACCTCTGGCACATGTCTGTCCGTTGCATTTTTATTGCACTTTAATTGCATGAATTGTTTTTATATGATACAGTGATTTCAAAATCATGTCAAGCTGCTTTAAGTAATGCATAGGCACAGGAAGTTCAGGATGAGGAAATGTTTATAGAAATTGAATTTTAACATGCCTAGAGTTAAGCTATGCATTCACCCTTCTTTGAAAAGTGACCCACCTGGCTGCTAGGAGGTACTCTTGGGTTTTGCACTGGGCTGCAGTTGCTGCTTCCTATTCCCTGCTTCCCATGGAACCCTTGGCTTTGCATAAAAACTGCAAGGGTGGAGCTTCCCTATTTTTGCAGAACTGCTTTACTTCCGGACTACCAGGGATCTGAATTTCAAATGATGTGCATCAGCTGCTTTAATGTAGTGTCTAACAGACTGAGAACCTAACAGCACAACTCTGTACTCAGAAGCAAATCTCATTGCTACCGACTTCCAGGCAGAGATGGGGCAGAAATTCATTTCAGTTTGCCATTAAAGGGGAAAAGGTAAAGGTAAAGTGACCCCTGATCATTAGGTCCAGTCGTGACCGACTCTGGGGTTGCGGCGCTCATCTCACTTTATTGGCCGAGGGAGCCGGCGTACAGCTTCCGGGTCATGTGGCCAGCATGACTAAGCTGCTTCTGGCAAACCAAAGCAGTGCACGGAAATGCCGTTTACCTTCCCACTGGAGCAGTACCTATTTATCTACTTACACTTTGACGTGCTTTCGAACTGCTAGGTTGGCAGAAGCAGGGACTGAGCAACGGGAGCTCACCCCATTGCACAGATTCGAACTGCCGACCTTCCAATCAGCAAGCCCAGGAGGCAAGTCCTAGGCTCTGTGGTTTAACCCACAGCGCCACCCACGTTCCATAGGGGAACTTACCAAATAAAGAAGACACAAACCAAAATACAACTATCCTTGAATAATCAACACTATTTTTCTGAATTTTGTGATGCGATTCTCCAACCAAGTAGGGTAAGAGATGCCCTAGAGACTGTATATATTCGCAAAAGGAACATACAAAAATGAATTCTGTTAGGGGGAAATGGATTGCAAGAAGGTGTATATTAGTAAAAAAAACCTGCATACAAATATGTTTTTATTTGGAGAACTTTGCACTAAACATTGATGGGATTGTGATTTTTTTTAAGGGGCAAATTGCTGCAGAAATGTGGAGAACTGAATTTAAGATTGGCAGTGCTTTTTTTCCTGGGGGGACGCAGGGGTACGCATACCCCTAAACATTTTGTGAATCTTTGTACTTTTGTCCATTTACTGTATTTATTTTTCCCAATTTGAACTATAAAATGGTGGTTTTCTTGAGTCAAAATGAGAGTACCCCTAAACATATTTTTTTAAAGCATTGAGAAATGCTGAGAACCGAAGCTGATTCATCCATCCCTCCTCCCAGTGTGTAGAGGATAGGCTGTAGAGCCACAAAGCAGGAGGTTCCTTGTTCAGATCTCACTTTATGCCACCAGTTCACTAGATGGCCCTTAGTCCACAGCTGGTCAACATGTGCTTCTTTGTCTTAGCAGCCCTGAGTGCAGTTTGAAACCTGCATAGCACCTCACCATGCTATTGCTATGGTAGCCTAATTGAATTAAGCTATAAAGAACATAAACATGGGAACATCATAAGAGCGCTGCTGGATCAGACCAAAGGCCTGTCTAACATCCTGTTTCCCACAGTGGCCAACCTGATGCCTAATGGGAAACCCAGAGACAGGATGTGAGCACTCTCCAGCTCCTCCTATGCTGCAGTTTAAGACTGGCTTGGTGGAGATTATGTGACTTCAGCCAAAGTATTGCCTGACTATAGATTCTTATTTTTTCTCATGAACCAACATGATGCTGCTGTCTGCCTTTTAGGCGGCCTTAGGCAAGCCACGCTTGTTCAGGCAAACCTCCTCCACCAAGCTGTAATATGGGGATAATAACATCCCATCCAACATTTCTCTAATGAAGTGAGACAAAGGATGAGCAAGTGAAATCCTCAATAATACACTGGGCAATAATACATAATACAGACGTGGAAAGCATGGGAACAATTGTGGAATATGAATATAAAATTTACAGCATGTTATGGTCTAAGAGGGGGATGCGGGTGGCACTGTGGGTTAAACCACAGAGCCTAGGACTTGCCAATCAGAAGGTTGGTTGCAGGAGGGTCTCTGGAAGTGCTTTCCCAGCTCGCCTGGCCCAGTCGGGGCTGAAGAGGTTGAGCCCAGTCGTTGGCACTGGCTCAAAGGCGAAGCTGACATCGAATCCATGCGACAGGGTGAGCTCCCGTTGCTCGGTCCCTGCTCCTGCCAACCTAGCAGTTCGAAAGCACATCAAAGTGCAAGTAGATAAATAGGTACCACTCTGGTGGGAAGGTAAACGGCGTTTCCGTGCGCTGCTCTGGTTCACCAGAAGTGGTTTAGTCATGCTGGCCACATGACCCGGAAGCTGTACGCCGGCTCCCTCGGCCAGTAAAGCGAGATGAGTGCCGCAACCCCAGAGTCAGCCACGACTGGACCTAATGGTCAGGGGTCCCTTTACCTTTACTATGGTCTAAGAGAAAATTATATGAAAATGATATATTGATGGTATCTAATACCAAGTAAATGTATAAATCTTTATATAAAAATGTATAAATCTAAATCGAATAAGTGTTGGAAATGTAAAGAGAAAGAAGGTTCTTTTTATCATATGTGGTGGTCTTGTAGTAAGGCTTCCTCAACCTCGGCCCTCCAGATGTTTTGAGACTACAGTTCCCATCATCCCTGACCACTGGTCCTGCTAGCTAGAGATTATGGGAGCTGTAGGCCAAAAACATCTGGAGGGCCGAGGTTGAGGAAGCCTGGGTTAAAGCTTACTGGGAAATGATATATAATGAATTGAAAAGGATGTTTAAAATAACTTTTGTAAAACCCCCCAAAAAAACACCCAGAAGCTTTTCTTTTGGGAATTATAGGGACAGAACTACCTAAACTGTATAGAAATTTATTCATGTACACTACTACAGTGGCAAGAATGTTACCCCAAAACCGAAAGAAGCAGAAGTCCCAGCAAAGGAAGTATGGATACAAAAACTTATGGAATTTGCAGAAATGGCGAAACTTATCGGGAGAAAAAGAAATCAAGATAACAAACTTTTTATAAAAGAATGGAAATGTATTGTATATTTACAGATAAACTGTAAACAGATAAGAACATTGGCAGGATTATTGTAATAACCTGCAGTTTTACGAGAGTATATATTTAAAGTACATGAATAAATGAGCAAATTAAGTTAATTTGGATACACAGAAGATATTAAAAATAAATTTAAGGAACCGCAGAAAGAGGGGGAAGGAAGTCAAGTTTTGAAATGTTAAAATGATTGTAAAATTAGGGAAATGTAGAAATCTGAAAAGCATAAATAAAATTAAACAAAAAACATTTATCTGATGAAGAAAGGAAAGTCCTAAGGATCATCTGGGATCAAATCTGAAACCGGGATGGCTTCTGTATATCTAGGATCGTCCCTGGAACATAGGGACACTTGGAGGGTCTGTCCTATTGGCCTACCTTACAGGGCTGTTGTAAGCCTTATGTGAATTGTTTTGGAAACCCTAAGTGCAATATTTAATCATGATTGTTACTGATGTGTTTTCCTGGTGAATCTACATGTGTTTTTGATGAATGGAATTACTTAAGGTTGGAACCACATTTCCCAGCTCCTTGATCGTCTAGCAGCTATTTGATAAAGCGCCAGTGGATGCTGATACAAATAATAAATGTTTGATGCTTTTTACATCTATTCACCATGCTAAGTCTGCATCAATTGTTTTGCTCAGTGGACTGCCATGAATACTGTGAATTCAAAATGGAATAATGATACTAAGACAAATATGCCAGAGCCAAAAATTGCGCATACTGATGCAAATGCCTTAATTTTGGATTTTTCCTACTGACGCTTAGCAGAGTCAAAATGTAGCTTGGCAGTCAAAAATTGGGCTGAAATTACATGGGTTTTTTTGGCAATTAACAGTGTTATTGTGGGAACAGCTAAAGGAAGCATTTTTCGGTCTGGCAAGTAATGTGTCTTGCAAGTTCATAAGCAACAGACCTCTGCACTAAAACAAGAAAAGGTTCTGCATCTGAAATAGGTTTTTTTAAATAGCTTTGTAGGTATACATACACAGATGAGGACCAATGAGAAACTGAGTTTCGACTAGTACATAATTAGGGGGAAGGGAGTTTGTGCTGCAGGGAATCTGCTTGATCACTGAAAATCCTGTTCGGATCCTTTGAGTTTCTGGATCATTAGCTGCTCACACATTTCTAAACATTTCTCCAAAACTCCTAGGGTTAGAAAGAAGTTTCTTGTGAAAGCCAATATTCTGAAAGGACTGCTAATGAGCATTCAATCTTGATTCAGCACAGCATGATTTTGGCCAACCAGATTTTAGTCAGTTACGTCATTTCCTAAGGTGTTTCTCTGCCAGCTATCAGAATAAAAGCAAATACAAATGATCCACGTGATCCAAATCCTGTTTGTGTTAGAGAAAAGTAAAATAAATATAATCCATTTTTAAAAGTGCCGTGGTGTTAAAGGACAAAAATAGTGAAGCAAGAAACCGTATCTCTAAATTTAAGCATTCCAGCAAATACAACCCAAACCTATGTTGTATCTTGTCACATGTCATGTGTGTTTTTGGGGTGGTAGTGTTATTATGAGGTTTGTCATTTTAAGGCTGCATAAACATATACAGGCAATCCTGCACATGCTTACACGGAAGTAAGCCCCATAGTGTCAAGGGGGCTTACTCTCATGTAAGTATGCATAGGATTCTGACCATAATCTTCTTTTGGATCATTGCCTTTGTGGTCTCAAGACTGTGTAACTATTTAATTGAGGTTGGAGTTTAGTTTATACCTCGTGCCAGTGGTTTTTTTCTTCAAAAAAATGTTTAGGGGTACTCTCATTTTCCTATTCATATTGAAATACTGCCCCTCAATGAGGCCAAACTTACGTAGATTCACAAAATGTTTAGGGGTATGCGTACCCCTGTGTCCCCCCAGAAAAAAGCACTGCCTCATGGCATCCTAAAACAAAATGGAGACACTGGGAGGAAAAAGGATAAAAATGGCATAAGAACACAGCAAGTTTAAATTAAATGTGTTTATGGAATGAGTGGTGAATTTTAGCCACCAGGGTTTTCAGGGAATTTGGAGATGTCAGAACAACAAAACTGAAATGTTTGGGTTAATTTTGGCGGCTTGTGGCCCAGGAGAAGCAATGTTGGACCCAGAATCCCTTGGAGTAACAATGATGTGGTGATTAATAATAATGACCAGTGCTTCTTTTCTATAAAAAAAATGTTTAGGGGTACTTTGATTTTGACTCAAGAAAATCACCATTTTACAGTTCAAATTGGGAAACATAAACACAGTAAATGGACAAAAGTACAAAGATTCACAAAATGTTTAGGGATATGCACCCCCCCCTGCGTCCCCTCAGGAAAAAAGCGCTGATAACAACACTAATATACACAAAAGCTTCTGTACCAAGAGATGATACAGGACCTGCTCTCAAGTTTACAATTTTAAATATATGTTATAAGTATAGGGAAAGAAGCTACTTCAGGAACCAAACTTCCCACTTTCATAATGGCCAGGTAAAATGGCCAATGAGAAGAATGTGTCGTGCAAGGAGGGGCAAAATGGCAGTTGGTGTTAGGATACAGTTCCGTTCCACCTTAAAATGGAACAGGCATGACTGTTGTGTGTCACATGCCTGTTTACTTCCAGCACAGGCTTGCTGGGAACTTCCGTTTGTATATTGCTTTTGCATTGCTCCTGTTTGCTGGACACGAAGGGAAGCAGACATGTTTTTTCCTTTGTTCCTAAACTATGCTGAATAAATGCTGTAAATATGCTTACACATGTCTCTGTCCGCCACTTCCGTTGTGAGGATTTATTCACTCTGCTGATAAGAGTGTGCACAGCTTCTAAACGTATCTGAGGCTCGTGTCGCTGATTGATGCTGTACTGGAGATCGCCTGGCTGCTGGCCGGTGGCTGGAGCCAGCTGGGGGCCTGCCTGATGCCCCCGTCTCCCTGGCAGTATCCCAAAAGTTGGTCCCAGGCAGGGCCGTCTTTAGCAGATGTGGCGCTGGGGTGCAAATATCCACCCAGCACCCCCAAATTACCATGGATAGTGTTGGGATGGATGTAGCTGCGCACTGCCAGCCATTTTGGGGGGGCAACTCTCCCCCATGCCGCTGGGGGAGAGCGATCCTCGCAGAGGCTTGGGAGGGAAGTTGCACCCCTCCCAAGCCTCCTCGGGAGGAGAGCGATCCCTGCAGAGCCATATGGTTGGCGGGGCGCAGCTGGCGGGCATGCAGGGAAAGGGGAGGCCGCTGGCAAAGCCGTGCAACTCCCCCAGTTGCTGGGGCGCCCCTGAGAGGCCGCACCCTGGCGCAACACACCACTAAGCCCTATGGGAAAGACGGCTGTGGTCCCAGGCCCAGTTGAATTGATGGAGCGAGCTGCACTGATTCATCCTTTCCCCTGCTGCAGGCAACTGTGCTGGTCCCGGGGGCTAACCGAGAGGCGAGGTCCGAGTCCAGTCCAAGGTCAATGGTGCAGTATGGAGGCTGTCCGTTAAAGCTGTAGCTGGTTCCAAGGTGGGGAGTCGGGTGGGGTCAGGAACTCTGGCAGAAGAGCAGGACAGGGTGCAGGCAGAAACAGGCTAGCAACAACATTGCTCCCGCAACCTGGGACTGGGGCTGACTGGCTTTTATCTGCCCCGAGGCATAGGGCGGCCCCAGTCCACAGGTGACTTGCCTCTCCTGGCCTGGAGGCGAGCACTCCTCCTGGGAGAAACCAGTTCCCTTCGCCTCTCTGCCCTGAGCCTCTGCAGCTCAGAAGAGGCTGGAGGCTTACCGGACCCAGAGGCAACCTCCTCTTCCCCTGACGGGGCTGAGAGTGGAGCACCTGCAGGCAATGGGTCCTCCATCGCCTCAGGGGCCAGAGCAGACTCAGCTGGTGTCTGTACCTGAGGATCCAGCACAGCTGAGGACCCTTCAGGCTCAGGCCCCAGCCCCGGCTCAGCTGGTTCTGGAGGCGGGGACTCCTGTGCAGGGCTGGGATTCCTCAGGTTCAGCTTCTGAGTCCGAATCCCAGGCCATCACAGCAACTCTGATACTTCACACAGCATGGTTGATGACACACAATCGGTTGTTACCCTTTCAGGAGCTGCCTCTCTAGATGTGGAGAGAACATGGAGAGCGGTGGTCCGCATTTGCTCAAGAGTTAAAATCTGGATTGAAGGATCCTGAGAAATGCTTCCACTTCTGGAGCTGCACACAGCTGGATTCCAGGAGCTTCAAGCCCGACACGCTCATTCCCAACCCCCTTCTTATTGAAGGGTAAACAAAAGGGGTTTGCCAGTTCAGCCATTTTTTTGGGCCAGAGAGGTGCCCAGTGCTAAGCAGCCAAGGTTGAAAAATCCTGGCTGTAGCGACTTGTCTAAGGTCATCTTGTGCGTCAGAGGTCCAGCCAGGAATAGAATGCAACTCTCCTCTTCTCCTGACATGCAGCCCACACTGCCTCTTCTGTGTATTAAAAAGAACCAGCCTGCTTAAGCCTATTTCACTGCTTATATATTTATCTTTTGGAATTTGTGGAAAAGACTTAAAAATACACTGGACAAATTACCCGACATATTTCTTCGGGGGTGGGGTGGTGGGGTGCGTATCTTAAATGCAGCCAAGTATGGAGTGTGTGCCAGGTGCCTCAATAATTACTCATTTTCTGTTATTATTATTTTTTAAATCCAAAAAAAATTACAGAGCGGGGATGAGGTAATTTTAACAGAATCATCATTTCCCACTCTCTCCTCTTCTCCCCTTCTTCTTCTTAATTGGGGGCTGTGACGCATGCTGTTGGAGAGAATGGGCAGCACAGGCGCATTTAATGTAATTACTGGTGTTGAGGGTTTCATAGAATCATAGAGTTGGAAGGGATCCTGAGGGTCATCTAGTCCAACCCCCTGCAATGCAGGAATCTTTTGCCAAACGTGGGGTTCGAACCCACAACACTGAGATTAAGAGTCTCCTGTTCTACAAACTGAGCTTTCTACTTTAAAGGAGGGGGGAAAGGGCCTCGGCCCTTTTTAATTTTGTATATTAATCAGTATAAAATATATATGCTTGAACGTACTATTTATTTATTTATTTATTTATTTATTTATTTACGTACGTACTTACTTACTTACTTACTTACTTATCTAAGGGTAAAGAAAAGGAGCCTGCCATCCTTAGACCATTGTGCTGTGTGGAAAGTTTTGGTTTTAAAATGTGTGGGGGGTTTTTTTGGGGGGAGGGTTATTGGGTTGTTGTTGTTTTTATTTTGATTATGTATTTTGTGTATTTTATATATTTTGATTTTATTCTGTGAACTGCCCTGAGACCTACAGGTATAGGGGCAGTATACAAATTCAATGCACAACAACAACAACAGAAAGACTTTAGGTGCTTTCAGATGGGGCTTTATATCGCATGCAGGTTCTTCAGATCCAGTTTTTACGTGTGCAGATTTCTGGCCTCTTAACTTCCACACTTTTTAAAAGCACTTCTTTTAACACCCTCCCTGCCAGGAAGTACTACAATGTTTCACAATCAGCAAAGTAGGGACTTGTGCTTTCGGGAGAGTTAAAAAACTAATTTTCCATTTTTTAACACAACGGCTTGTGAAAGAATATTTATTTGACTAAGGCTTGCGCAATACCTCTGTATCATCATTTTTCATCATTACTGAAAGCCTGGTATATGTACTACAATTACAGTCTCTGAGGTAATCACATTTGCGTACTGTGTGGTGATCTTGAGAGAACAGCTGCTCTGAAGAGGTTGGCTTTTATTTATTTATTAAAATTTAAATACACCTTTATTGTAACACACACACCCTCAAAGCAGCTGTTGAAATTTGAATGTGGCTTCGCCATTTAGCAACTGGTGGGAATAGACACACTTGTATGATGGGCCGCTGGAAGCAAAATGTCATTGGGGTGTGGTGCTAGAGGCCACTGACTGAAATGTCACCACACATGTGACAAAACCCCAGTGGTGTAACATAGGTTGCTGGTGCCCAGGGCAGGGCAAGCGTTGCGCCCCCTGGTGGACTGGGCAGCTGGGGTGGGGGCATGTGCCAGGGGGAACATGCAGAGTTTTTGCAAAGGGTGAAAGGAGCCCACCTCCAATAGGTTCCTTGCCCGCTGCCCCATCCACCTGCCCACTAGATCAACCCGCCTGCTGCCGCACCTCAGTTGCCAGGGCTCTGAGCCTGCAGCGGTGGCGCCCGATTGTGCCGAGGTGGAATCCTGGCCGCACCAGTCTGTGTGGCAGAATTCCCACTGACTTCACTAGTTTCTGGATTTTACCCGAGACTTGGGAAACGTTTCTTCATAGTTTCCAGCTCCAGTGCATGAGAAGCCTTCATAAGTGGGTTTGTTTTGAACTGTTGCCTGTAGACTTGGATTCTGTCAGCGCACGTCGCTGGACTGACACTCAGCAGCCCCTCAAGAGCTATTTTTAAGGGGAAGGTGTGCTCATTGTGGTAAGTTCTAGAGTGAGGCATCCTCTGCGGACTTTTCTTTTCAAAAGCATGTTGATTTTGCTGTCATGGAAGAGAAGAGTGTGTGACTTAATAGACTGGAAGGAAGAAACGAAAACAGATGGCACAGTTACCTTCTAACCTCGCCAAGTAAAAGCCTATTTTATATTCCTTTTTCATGTGATGCTTAAAAATAAGTTGTAGCGGACTGCTGGCTTGTGCGCTTCAGGCAGTTCCCCAAAAGTTCTGCTGGGCTTCAAAATAGCTTGGTGTTGTAATCTCATCTGCCACACTTGTTTCTTCTGTATCAATTACCGTATTTTTCGCCCTATAGGACACGCTGGCCCATAGGACGCACCTAGTTTTTTTTGGGGGGGAAAGGAAAAAAAAATTATTTACCCCCCAGGTTTGCGCAAGCTTGCTTCTCCCCCCTGCCAGCCTCCAGATCAGGTCGGGGAATAGCGGGGTGGCGGCGCTCCACCTCCCTGCTATCCCCCGAGCTTGTGGGCTGCAGGCTGCTGCCCGCAAGCCTTGCGAGCCCGTGGGACCTCCCGCCGGGCTTGCAAGGTTTGCGGATATCTTCCTGAAGCCTGGAGAGCGAGAGGGGTCGGTGCGCACCGACCCCTCTCGCTCTCCAGGCTTCAGCGAAAGCCTGCATTCGCCCCATAGGACGCACATACATTTCCCCTTCATTTTTGGAGGGGAAAAAGTGCGTCCTATAGGGCGAAAAATACGGTATCTCTTTTCCAGGTCTAGAGTTGCCAAACTGTGTTGTAAACAATACTTTGTCTGTGGATGGGTGTGGATTTTTTGAAAAAAATCAAGGGGTGGAAGTAGAGGCTGTTCTGTTTGGGCAAATGGGGCACTGTCACCCCAACCTCAGCCGGCCCCAGCTACCTGCCTTCTTACTTACAATGAACCCAGGGGGTTGGCACTGCCTGGCACCTTCTTACTCTCCGTGTTGCACTTGTAGAACTCAGGGAGGAGGATGCAGATAAAATTAGAATCAATGGCCTCTCTCTGCCATTGGCTCCATCATCTACTGTTGCCCTCCTTGTCTCCCACCCTACCTGTCCCGAAAACCACCAGCCCATACAGCCCAACTGTCCCATCTTAAGTGGGACATCCCAGATTAACAGAAGCCTTCCTGGCTTCTGATCCCAATCCTGGATGTCCCTGTGCTGGGCCTGGGGGTTAACCTGAGCAACGTGGTCCAGGTCCGGTCCCGAATCCAAGGATTCCATGAGGAGCCAGTCTGACAGGGCCAAGGCAGGACACAAAGGCAGGAAACCAAGCTAGGTCAAGCACAGGATCTCAGGCAGGTTCTGGCAAACAGCAATGTTGCTCCCACAACCTGGGGCAGGGTCCAGCAGCCTTTTATCTCTGTTGGGATAACGGCCGGTCCTGATCCCCCGGTGACTCACCTCCCTGTCTCGCCCAAAGGCGAGCACTCCTCCTGCAAGTACTCATGTCTCTCCTTCCCTCAGTCTCTGCAGCTCGGTGGGTTACTAGACCCAGGGGGCGTTGGTGGGTTACTAGACCCAGGGGCCGTTGGTGGGTTACTAGACCCAGAGTCCGCCTCAGCCTCCCCTGCCCAACTGGTAGTGGAGCAGCTGTAAGTGATTGCCCAGCTGAAGGCAATGAGGTAATCCCTGCATCTGGAGCCAGGGCAGGCTCAGGCCGCTGACTCAGCCCAGCTGGTGCTTGTTGCAGGGAAACCTGTGCAGACTGGGGCTCTTCAGAATCAGGCCCCAGACCTGGTTCAGATGCCGCCTGAGGCAAAGGATCCTGTGCGGACTGAGAGTCCTCTGGTCCCGAGCCCGAGCCCGAGTCCCAGGCCATCACGGTCCCAAACAGAACCCAAATATGCCTTTTAACTTTCTCTACGTGAGCATTGCCCAGTCATCTTTCTCCTTCTGCCACGGCTTTCCAGTCAATGTACTTCCAGAAATATAGTGGCGGCAAAAGTGAAGAGATTTTTTAAAAAATAATAAAATAAAACAAAACGCCCTACGCCTTTTTTGTGTCACCATTGGCAGAAGTTGGTGCTCTGTCAGAGCAACCTCCTCTTTCTAAATAGTGTTATTCCAGGCTCAGGATACATTCAACAAAATTCTGGATAAGAAGCCTGGTGCAAAAACACAGAAGGGTGTGTTGGTAAGACACCTCAAGGGTAGTTAAGCCTCCTGAGACCTGGCTAGGTGGCTAGTCTCCACTGAGAATTGGTCCTCATAAAAAAAAAAATTATCTCCACGGAGCTTCGCAGTGAAAACTTTTAACACAACACAGTACAAAAACATGACCTGCTTTTTGAGCCTTCTGTTAAACTAATAACAGCAGGGAGATGAGAGTGCAGCTCCCCTATTTAAATGGTGGACATCCACTTCGACAACCTCATGCCTAAATCCATCAAAACGCTCATATGTTTCAGCTCCTCTGACTAATTGTATTTGCATGATTTTGGAAGAGATTGTGATTCCCTCCGCTAGCGGTGGCGGTATGGAGACTGTAAACTAAGTTCAGAAACCTCTTCATCAACCTGTTTGGATTTTTAAGTTGCTGGTTGTGAGGACTTGGTCTGCACAAGAGTGTCACTCACGCTGGTCGCAGGGGAGGACAGCCATGGTTAAAAGCAAATACTTGACTTCCCCTACCTCCCACATCCTTTCTCCCCAAAGGACACCGCGCAAGCAACACAAAGAGCTTTGCCCTCTCACAGGCTCCCATTGTGCACTTAAAGGAAATGCAGGAGACATTTAAATATTTCCAAACCAAACAAGACATCCTGGAGGATTCTCCTCCTGTGGCCTCATTATCTGCTTCTGCCTGTTCTTAAAAGAACTTGAAAGAGCTGTCGCACGCCAGGGCTGTGCCTAAACAGGACTACGAAGGGACAAAAAAAGGGAACAGACGGCCTCGACACTCATCCCTTTTGTTTTCTTCCTGACATAACATTTGGAACGACTCATCGAGGAATGACCAGGGATAAGCACTTAACCATGGAGATGTTACATCAGAAATAGGTTAAGCCACTTAATATTTCAAGGGGCGGTCTTCTAAGTAAGAGTCTTGATTCCTTCCGGATAATAATAATATTATTAATAATAATATTTTAATTTGTATCCAACCCATCTGGCTTGGTTTCCCCAGCCACTCTGGGTGGCTTACAACATATATATATATAAAACCCCACCAAACATTAAAAACAAAATATCCTATACAAGCAGTAAACCAATAAATCAACAGAAACAAATAACAACAACAATAATGACAGCAGCAGCAGCAACAACAACAAACAGTTTGCCCAAATTCAAGTAACCGTCAACCCCAACTAAGCATTTCTTCCAAGCAGAATCCCTTTTTTATGGCTAGCTCATCATGACCCAGCTTTTTAAATGTATATACTCAGATCAGAGAGACATATCACAAGCCCGAGACATGTCGTGATCAGCTCTTAGATGCCAGTATTTAAATGTATCTTAAACCACCTTTGTAAAAAAGGGAGAAAAAGTTATTCAGTGAGAAATTAGCTTTTGGATGCTATATAATGAAAATACCAATGATTCTTGCCCCAGGTCGATATACTGTATATATTACATTTATCACAATACGATCAGAGGTGATCATTTGACAAATGGAAGCCCACTATTTATTTATCCCTTTATAAGCAGGCATGCAATGATATAACTACAGCTTCTATCTATGGACTGCTAGTTACTATTTGTTTTCATTTCATGCTTCATTCATTAGTCTGCCAGTACTATGGGGCAAGAAGGAGGCCTTTTTTGGCTTCTAGCTAACAGCAGAAAACATTCCTCAAGACCTTTCCTGTAAATTTAGAAACCTTCGGATTGCAGTAAGTTATTGCTACAAGTCGTTTGCTTCATCTTTTTCAGAGAAAGGGGTAAATTATTAGCTAGAGTTCTTTATTATGGCCTGACACTCTGAAAATGGGATGTTCTGATAAACCACCTTTTATATCTCTCTGGCAAATCAGCCATGACTTCAGAAATTGGAAATCTGTTTTAAAATAGTCTCTCTGACTAATAACACATTTGTGAACTTAACCTGGATTTCTTTGACACACACACTCTCTCTCTTTTTAATATGTGAAGGCAGAACTGGGGGAAAATCTTGTGTGTGTGTGTGTTTTAAGAATCCTGGGGGGTCTAGTTTTTGAGCATTTGTTTAAAACAGCTTTCTGATTATAGTAGCTGCATGGCCATGCTGGAAAATGTGATTGTATAACGCTGAAGAGCAAATCAGAAGAAGGCAAGTAAAAAGAAAAGGGGGGGGGGAGTTTGTTTATTTATATTACTCCGGCTTAAAGGGGGAAAGGTTGTGTACAATCCAATATGTTCTAGATATAGAAGCAATCTTCCAAATGCATACCATTTCAGTGATCAAAATACATGATCAATGTACAAATTGAGGGGATGCAACATGCATCTGATTCAAAGCACGGCAAATTGCACAGTGAATGAACACAGTTAATAATTCACAATGTGAGCCTTTGGGTTGCTTTAAAGCACCTTCAGGAAGCTCAGGAAGTGAACCCGTATAACAGATCATGCCCAGGACAGTGGTGAGCAGCCACTTTGGAGTAAAGGTATGGTATATTGTAATCCAGAATGCAGCAGCAGACTGGTAACTGGGAGCGGCCGCCGAGACCATATAACAATGGTCTTGAAAGACCTGCACTGGCTCCCAGTACGTTTCCGAGCACAATTCAAAGTGTTGGTACTGACCTTTAAAGCCCTAAACGGCCTCGGTCCAGTATACCTGAAGGAGCGTCTCCACCTCCATTGTTCTGTCCGGATGCTGAGGTCCAGCGCCGAGGGCCTTCTGGCGGTTCCCTCGCTGCGAGAAGCCAAGTTACAGGGAACCAGGCAGAGGGACTTCTCAGTAGTGGCACCCGCCCTGTGGAACACCCTCCCACCAGATGTCAAAAACTACTACCAGGCTTTTAGAATACATCTGAGGCAGCCTTGTTTAGGGAAGCTTTTAATGTTTAATAGGTTATTGTATTTTAATATTCTGTTGGAAGCTGCCCAAAGTGGCTGGGGAAACCCAGCCAGATGAGCGGGGTATAAATAATAGATGATGATGGTGATTATTATTATGATTATTATGCAAGACACCCGACGACCATTGTGGTCATCGTGAGCAAAAGTGGCATCGTTTAACTGCAGGCAATTTCAACACACACAATGGCTGCCTCTCCTGGTCTCATGAAATGCTTGCCACACATCTGCCAGCTCAGATCAAGGTGCCCACCCCCGGTTAGTCTACACATGCATTAACAAAGGCTGACTCATTCTTTAAAAATAAAATAAAATGCAAGCTACTGTTTTCCTTTGGGAGGAGGGAGCCTAGATTCTGGTGCCCACTGCTGCTCCTACCACTGTCTCTCACACAAGAGTGGTCTTTCATATCTCTGCCGCTTCCTATTGTTGTTGGCAGTCTGCTGTGTGCCTGCGCTCCCCAGGGATCTCTACAGCATTTGGATAAACATTGGCTCCTTTCTTCTGCAGAACATCCGCCCTCCCTGATACCAAGCCTACAGGCTGATGGTCACGTTGCACATTTTATAGGGGTTTGTTGGGATGACTTTATTACTTTGGAAGCATGCTTTGAGGATACTGACTTCCACTGTGTTTCTCTCTCGCGGGTGGATGGATTTGGGACCGTCTCTCCAAAGGACAAGGAGGCCATTGATTTTCACCGCACTGCGTATATAAAGCTAAGACACTTTCCCAAGAAAGAATGCTGCTTCTCTAAAGAATTCGGTCAATGCAAAGCCCATTGTTTGCTTCAGATATTTGATAATAATTGGCAGTCAATCCAACTGTGAGGTCCCAGAAAGGCTATGATTTTTATTCTTTTTTAAGAACACACTATTCTGAATACAGTGGTACCTCGGATTACAGGTGCTTCAGGTTACAGATGCTTCAGGTTACAGACTCCACTAACCCAGAAATAGTACCTCGGGTTAAGAACTTTGCTTCAGGATGAGAACATTAGGCCCCATTAGCTAAAGTGGTACCTCGGGTTAAGAACAGTTTCAGGTTAAGAACGGATCTCCAGAATGAATTAAGTTCTTAACCCGAGGTACCACTGTACAGGATGTGCTTTCATTTTTAAGCAAGAGAGAAACAAGGTGTTTGAATCTTTTCATAGTACAATGGACGCTTAGGTTGCGAATGTGATCCATGCGGGATGCACGTTCGCAACCCGCAGCGTTCGCAACCCACATCTGCGCACACACTGGTTGTGATTCGGCATTTCTGCGCATGTGCAAAGTGCGATTTAGTGCTTCTGCGCATGCACGACCGCCAAAACCCGGAAGTAACCCATTCTGGTACTTCCGGGTTTCGGCGGTCCGTAACCCGATAAAACGCAATCTGAAGCGGCTGTAACCCAAGGTATGACTGTAATCCTTTTGCATCAGGCACATGACAGGTAGAAGGGGCAACAGAGCGGACAAATGCATCTGCTGAGACTTAGGACAGTACTACACATTACCTTGCAAAACAGCATTTCCTTGCACCCCTGTTTGCCAATATAGCATGATTCCGGGGCAGAAAGAAATTTGCGGAGAGCGCAATTGGTGGTGCAGATCTGCCTTTAGCTTCAAGTACCCCAGAGTTCAAATTTATGGGAATTTCAGTGTTGCCTTTTTGTTATTGTATTTATGATAGTCATGTATTTCATAGTTTATCTGGTAACCCACCAGGAATTCCATATAGGTGAGTGAGAGGACTGTTGCAAGAGGAATGGATCAATCTGCCCTTCTTCTGACAGGACACTTGGGCTACATATTCATTAGTGACTTAAAACACAGCAAGGTTGTTATGTACTAAGCTTGGATCCTAGAACAATAGGCAGGTAGGATCCTAGAATGCGACAACCTGATTGGCCTGCAGGAGCAGCCTAATCAGACTCCGGGAGAAAGTTAATCAGCCTATTAGGCCACTAGGATACTAGGATGCAACAACTGATTGGCCTGCAGCAGCAGCCCAATCAGGCTTCAGGAGGGAAACATCAACCAATCAGACAGGACTCATTGTGTAAAGAATGTATATAAAGCCTGAGGTTTTGGGGAAAATTCATTCACTGTTTTTTGAGCTGCAATAAAGAGCATGAAATGACTATGTGACTCTGAGTATATTTCAAAGGTCGTACTCCACACACACTGCTGTCTTTCAAGTCACACTTGCACACTGCTGTGCACAGCAGAGAAGAGGTGAAAATGTGCTCACCTGATGCGCATTACCTGTTAGGCTTCCCCATTCCTTCAACTCCCCAAACTCCTATTCACGAAGCTGTCATCCACATTTGTGCATGCGCTGGTTCTATCTGTAGAAAGCAACATGAGCCAAACTTGCTGGAATGTGTAGATTGTAAGTCTAGATAGACTGCGGATCAGATCCATGCTCTGCCAATGAATCGTGAGAGATCACCTCCATGATCCTGCCCAGCAGATTCCCTGAAACTTTTACACAAAGCCCTCTCTTCCCGTATCCTGTGCTGCAAATACTTCTCTTGTTAGTAAGCTAGCTGTTTTCTCCACCCATCCACTCAGGACTTCCTTGACTCATTCTTATTCCTCTTGGCTCTCACACTGCATTGAAGAGATTGAAAATAAAGTGGAACACTGGCTTGTGATGTGGGTGGGGGGAGAGGTGACCCCAAAATTTAGTAGCCCCTCTAGCCCTCCCACTGCCTTCCTTCCCTCCTATAAATTTCAATTGGTTTTCAAACAATACAATATTCCTGTAACATTTGGATTTCCCACCGTTACTTCCATGATGTTTCTATAACATACACCCCACATCACATTCCTTTACCATTCTCATTCTTTTGCTTATATTTCAAGTCCTGCCTGCGATTTCATTTGGCCATAATATTTTCTCAGATAATCCGAAAAGGGTCTCCACTCTTCCACAAGCATTTCTTCTTTTTGGCCTCCTATTTTTGTGGTCAGTTTCGCCATCTCCACATAGTCCAATAATTTCAAAGTCCCCTCCTCTTTTGTTGAAACTTCTTCCCATTTTTGCGCATACAGAATTCTGGCTGCAGTGGTAGCATACACAAACAGTTTAACCAACTTTTTGGGGACATCTGCCCCTATTATTCCCAAAAGAAATGCTTCAGGCTTTGGGAGGATAACTATTTATGAATTTTCTTCAATTAATTATGTATCATTTCCAAAAAAAAACCCTGTCACTAAGCTAGACACCAGACTTTGGGAAGGAAGCGCTAGGCTCTGGCAGGGTCCCAGAACCCTTCCACCTCCTTCCCAAAGCTGGGAAAGCACTAACTAGGCTTTGGGAAGGAGGAAGGAGGACTCTAGGACCCCATCAGAGCCCTCACATCTCCTCCCAAAACTCCAGTGCCTTGCTTACCTGGCTTTGGGAAGGCAGTGCAAGGGCTGGGGGGGGTGTAAAATGTTGCTGAGGGCCACAAAAAAGACTTGAGGACCGCATGCAGCACTTGGGCCATACATTGGACCACCCTGATCTAGGTATATCAGCTAAGCCAGAGTGACGGCCAAACTTGGCCCTCCAGCTGTTTTGGGACTACAATTCCCATCATCCCTGACCACTGGTCCTGTTAGCTAGGGGTGATGGGAGTTGTAGTCCCAAAACAGCTGGAGGGCCAAGTTTGGCAATCACTGAGTTAAGAAGGTAAAGGTAAGGTAAAGGGACCCATGACCATTAGGTCCAGTCATGGCTGACTCTGGGGTTGCGGTGCTCATCTCGCTTTATTGGCAGAGGAAGCCAGTGTACAGCTTCCGAGCCATGTGGCCAGCATGACTAAGCTGCTTCTGGCGAACCAGAGCAGCGCACGGAAATGCCGTTTACCTTCCCGCCGGAGCGGTATCTATTTATCTACTTGCACTTTGATGTGCTTTTGAACTGCTAGGTTGGCAGGAGCTGGGACCGAGCAATGGGAGCTCACCCCGTTGTGGGGATTCGAACTGCCAACCTTCTGATCGGCAAGTCCTAGGCTCTGTGGTTTAACCCACAGTGCCACCCACGTCCCTAAGTTAAGGAGACCTCACTTCTATCTATTGTAGGCCCACAACTTTTTAACTTCTCAGCAAACCTTCCCTTGCCATGAAGCAATATGAAGCAGTTGTGCCAGACAGTTCGCTCCCTGAGCTTGGAGTTTAATATATAGAATGCAGTGTATTCTCCTCCTCAGTAGTATATTGCTATGCAGACTTACTTAAATACAACTGTAAATCCAGCATTAAAACACTCCCATTAACCACCGTGATTTGGTGGCGGCGATGAGCTTTTTCCAAACCTGTGTGAACTGCTGGCATATTTCATCTTATATGAATTAGCGTGGTGCAAAGGGAAGGGGGGGGGGAGATACCGTAATCAAATTTATTTCCACAAATCAACTTGGGGGCAACGAGGAGTTGAAAACTTTGTATAAAAGTTACAGATGACTTGGAGCTGCGCTTGGCAGTTGGCAAGTTCCTGCAGGCTGCTCTGAATTCTTTGTCATGCAGTCAGCTGCATCATTAAACTCTCAAAGAACCTCTGAGCTCATGTTCAAAAATACTCTGGCCTCTATTTACCCCTTTCCTCGTTTTGTATCTCTCAAATGGCCGCACGTATAAATAAAGCCTGGGTGTTCTTATTAGCCAAGGCTATGTTTCATGAAGATGGATGTTGACAAGGCTGGTAAAATCTATTTCTATTTGGAGCGGAAGAATTCTCTGCTTTCCATTCGTGACGTTGTTGCTCAGCTTTTCTACAACGGGTGGGGGGTGAGCTGGTGAGGCGGGGGCGGGAATCTCATCTACGAGCCTGCACTCCACTGAGTGACAAGTGGGGCTGGATCTTTTGAGTGGGGCTGCTGCTGAACCCCCCAGTTTTCTGCAATGCGCTCTACGTGGGGCTACCTTTGAAGGTGACTTGGAAACTACAACTAATCCAGAATGCGGCAGCTAGACTGGTGACTGGGAGTGGCCGCCAAGACCATATAACACCGGTCCTGAAAGACCTACATTGGGTCCCAGTACATTTCTGAGCACAATTCAAGGTTTTGGTGCTGACCTTTAAAGCCCTAAACGGCCTCGACCCAGTATACCTGAAGGAGCATCTCCACCCCCATTATTCAGCCAGCTGAGGTCCAGCTCAGAGGGCCTTCTGGCGGTTCCCTCATTGCGAGTAGTGAGGTACAGGGAATCAGGCAGAGGGACTTCTTGGTAGTGGCACCTGCCCTGTAGAACGCCCTCCCATCAGATGTCAAGGAAATAAACAACTATCTGACTTTCAGAAGACTTTTGAAGGCAGCCCTGTTTAGGGAAGTTTTTAATGTTTGATGTTCTATCGCATTATTATTATTATTATTATTATTATTATTATTATTATTATTATTATTTCTGTTGGGAGCCACTCAGAGTGGCTAGGGAAACCCAGCCAGATGGGCAGGGTATAAATTATAATTATTAATAATAATAATAATAATATCATCATCATCATACTCAAAATACCTTGGGCTGAAACCATGCTCTGAAGTGATGGTACTGGTTGCCGCTGCTGCTGTCAAGTCCTGCCTGGCTGATTTTCTCTCTTCCCCCACCAGCAGACGTCAGTGGCTTGAACGTGAATTACTGTGTTAGGCTGCGTACGCAGGAGGATAAAAAAAGAAGCAGTCATGACTTTACTCCACCTGGACTGCCACTCTCACTAAGGCGGTGTACACAACGCTGATTTAAAAGGCAGCTGGGGCATTCTTTTTTCTCAATCTGGATGGCAGCCGGTCAAAATTGTTACTTGATTATTATTATTTTTTGAACTTATATGCTGCCCTATACCCTGAGGTCTCAGGGTGGTTCACATAAAAAAATCACAATATATAAAATCAAGGTAAAAACAATAACCCAATAGCACCCCCCCCCCCAAAAAAAGAGTCACATTTTAAAAGGATGTCAGTCAGGTCAACCAAAACCTGGTTAAAAAGGAACGTTTTTGCCTGGTGCCCAAAGGTGTATAATGAAGGCACCAGGTGAACTTCCCTGGGGAGAGCATTCCACAGATGGGGAGCCACTGCAGAGAAGGCCCTTTCTTGTGTTGCCACCCTCTGGACCTCTCGAGGAAGAGGCACATGAAGGAGGGCCTCAGTGCTGTATTTCGTAGGAAATGGCAGGATACATGAAGGATAGATAATTGGTCACGGCCAATGCTGTGTGTACACTGCTTCACACTGGACGCAGAGTAAATGGGGGTGTGTACACAGTGAATGGGTTTCCATCAACAGACTTTTACTCAGAGGAGACATATTGAAATTGATAGGTTGTATTCAACAAACTTATTCAGAGTAGACCTGTTTAAATTAATGACCATGATTAGCACAGATTCATTCATTCATTCCAATATGTAAAAGTTACGTAGTTGAACCCACCTCAGAACTTCTGAGCATGGTATGGTTAAACATTTATAACTGCCAGTATATTAAATGAATTTCGTTTCCAATAGTAAATGAATTAAATGCCAATTTTGAGCTTCTTTCTATGCTGTGCTAAGGGCAACCTATCACCTCAGTCTGTGATTCCTTGCTATATCTGAATAATTTCTTCTGTATTCTAGGAAATATGCTCATTTCTAACTCATTTCTATATAAAATTTCTAGACTTACCCCTTTGGATTTTAGGAGTTTTACAGAGAAACAAGCACGTAGAATTGAACTTTTATTGGCTCATGCAACATGCAAACAATGTACTTCTGCCAGTATTGCAATGAAATAGTTCTGGCGTTGCAGAACAGTAAGTCAGTGTATACATAAAAACATTTTATGGCTTCAGTGGGCTCAGCATCTGGATTGTAAACCACTTATAAGTTCCATAGTAATATTAGGATAATTTAGGCTGCAATGCTATACACACCACTTGCCTAAGAGTACGTGAAAGGAAACTCAATGGGGCTTACTTCTGAGTAAGCATGCATTGAATTGTGCTGTTAACATAACGTGTCTAATGTGATGAAAAAGTTGGTTTTGCTGCACAGGTTGGATCAAAAAGTGTTTCTTTTTTCTTTCTTTCCCTGCCAGCAAATGATTAATGAATGACCTCTGATTGGCCGTCGTTCCACGAGGGAGAGTTTAAAACAGGGCCATCTTTAGCAGATGCGGTGCAGGGGTGCAAATATCCACCCAGCACCCCAAATTACCACGGATAGTGTTGGGGTGGCCGTAGCTGCGCACTGCCAGCCATCCAGGGGGGGTCCCAATTCTCCCCCATGCCGCTGCAGGAGAGTGATCTCTACAGAGGCTTGGGAGGGAAGCTGCGTGCCCGCCAGCCTTATGGTTGGCAGGGTGCAGCTGGCGGGCATGCAGGGAAAGGGGAGACCGCCACAAAGCCACACAACTCCCCCACTTGCTGGGGCGCCCCTGAGAGGCCACACCCTGGCGCAACACACCACTAAGCCCTATGGGAAAGACTGCTCTGGTTTAAAAGGAGGGGATTTGAGAGACAGTTGGTTAGAGAGGTTGGTTGAAAGGGTTGGTTGAAGTGGGTTGGAATAGAGGTTGGATTCGGCGGGTGGCAGCAGTGTCCGGGCGGAATTTCCATAAATTGGTCAAATGTCCAGAAAAAAGCATATGTATGGCAACCCTGCTTGGCAACTTGACAGGTGGCCCTTGGCGGCAGTGGCAGCTCCTCTGGCGAGGTGCTGGACCTGCTTCAACTTGGCTTGGCCTGGCTGCTGAGCAGACTAGGGATAAGCCAAGAAAAAACAGGCCCAGTGTCTCGCCAGAGGAGGAGCAGCAGGAGCCGCTGCCGCCACTGCCCAAGGCTGCTTGGTGAGCCCGCTGCACACAGCAGATTGTGGAAGACCTCTGGTGCGTGCGGTGGGCTCACTAGGGAGCCAGTGTGGTGCAGTGGTTAAGAGCGGTAGTCTTGTAATCTGGTGAACCAGGTTTGCTCCTCCGCTCCTCCACATGCAGCTGCTGGGTGACCTTGGGCTGGTCACACTTCTCTGAAGTCTCTCAGCCCCACTCACCTCACAGAGTGTCTGTTGTGGGGGAGGAAGGGAAAGGAGATTGTTAGCTGCTTTGAGATTCCTTCAGGTAGTGATAAAGCGGGATATCAAATCCAAACTCCTCCTCCGTCTCCTCCTCCTCCTCCTCCTCCTCCTCCTCCTCTTCTTCTTCTTCTTCTTTCGCAGTGGCGGCTTCTCCAGCAAGGCGCTGGGCCTGCTTCATCTTGGCTTGCCCCAGCTGCCAAGCGAACAAGGGGCAAGCTGAGAAGAAGCAGGCCCAGTGCATCACACTGGGGTGTCCAGGTTTTTGGACTAAGGAGTATAGCAACCCTAAATGAAGAGGATTGTTGGATGGTGTTAAGCAAGCCATTGCCCCTCACCTTCAGTTAGCTCTCCGTAAAATGAAAATAGTAGCAACCTTATCCCAGTACTCACCTGCCTGTGTCCATTCAACATTGCATGCGGTACGAAAGTTGGGTGCCTGCCTCTCTCTCTGCTGAACGGAGGCAAGAAGCCATGGGGTCCCAGGCACTCACACAGGGTCTGTGTGAAGACATGGCGGAGACGGTCGTGGCTTTAAGAAATATGGTTTATTCACCTGTTTACACCTTCAGTGTGCATGGAGGGAGCCAGCTTAGGAATTCCATGTCCTGTCTGGTGCAGCTCCGAAGCTTGTACTTTAATCCATATCCTAATGAATCAAAAGCCTAGCATTTATTAATTTCTATGGCTTAGAAGAGGGATGTGGGTGGTGCTGTGGGTTAAACCACAGACCCAAGGGCTTGCCGATCAGAAGGTTGGAGGTTCAAATCCCCGCAACAGGGTGAGCTCCCGTTGCTCAGTCCCTTCTCCTGCCAACCTAGCAGTTTGAAAGCACGTCAAAGTGCAAGTAGATAAATAGGTACTGCTCTGGCGGGAAGGTAAATGGCATTTCCGTGCGCTGCTCTGGTTCACCAGAAGCAGCTTGGTCATGCTGGCCACATGACCCGGAAGCTGTACACCGGCTCCCTCGGCCAATAAAGCGAGATGAGCGCCTCAACCCCAGAGTCGGCCACGACTGGACCTAATGGTCAGGGGTCCCTTTACCCTTTACCTTTATGGCTTAGGAGGTTAACCCCTAAATCTATAACACTTGCATCAGATCACTCAGATCACCCATGCGCATGCGCACACAGCATAACATGCTGAGCTCAGCTCCTTTCCTTCTGGACTTCCTGCTTGGTCACTGAGTCTGGCTTCCTTCTGTGTAGGAGGTCACTTTCTCCCTGCTGTGTTTAAGAGCTTTGTTGCTCCCAGATCTTTCCCACTATCCAAGAAATGGAAATAACAGATACTCCCACCCCAACATCAGGAGGCAACAGCCGGACTGTCCCTCTTGGTTCCCCGCCTCCCCCCCTTTGGCCAATGTTTGGCAAGAAGCTGCCTATGGACTTTGACTATCCCCGGCCCCAGCAGAGCTTTGTAGTGTTGCAATTGCCTCTTGAGTGTCAGGAATTGGTAGAGTGGGACCAGTGGCGTAGCGTGGGGGGTGCAAGGGGGGCCGGCCGCACCGGGCGCAACATCTGGGGTTAGGGCAAATCCACGGGTTAGGGGGCGCAAATCCACGGGTTAGGGGGCGCAAATCCACGGGTTAGGGGGCGCAAATTACTTGCCTTGCCCCGGGTGCTGACAACCCACGCTACTCCACTGAGTGGGACAGGTAAAGGTAAAGGGACCCCTGACCATTAGGTCCAGTCGTGGCCAACTCTGGGGTTGCGGCGCTCATCTCGCTTTATTGGCCGAGGGAGCCAGTGTACAGCTTCCGGGTCATGTGGCCAGCATGACTAAGCCGCTTCTGGCAAACCAAAGCAGCGCACGGAAACGCCGTTTACCTTCCCGACGGAGCGGTACCTATTTCTCTACTTGCACTTGCACATGCTTTTGAACTGCTAGGTTGGCAGGAGCAACGACCGAGCAACAGGAGCTCACCCCGTCGCAGGGATTTGAACTGCCGACCTTCTGATCGGCAAGCGCTAGGCTCTGTGGTTTAACCCACAGTGCCACCCGCGTCCCAGCGTGGAACAGGGGGGAAGCCCAAAGTTATTAATTGCCCCACATCCCTGTGCTGGAGTGTTCAGGTTTGGGGTGAGCTGCCAGGCCTGAACCTGAACATTTTTAAAATCTATATAGCATTATTGTTGTTCTGGAGATCAGGAAAGGTGGCAGGCCAATAGAGAAATCTTGGCAGGCTGGGTCAGGCTCATGGATTTGTGATATCCCAGCCCTGAACCACAGAGGGCAACAGAGCACCCTTTTCTATACGGTTCTGCAGGCAGGCATGGCCATTCCCGGTGTCCCTTGCTTAACCTGAAATTCAACCTGCCTCCCTTTCCTTTCCTTCCATTCCCCACTACCACTGTTAAGGACAGGGAGAACCAGATTCTTGCTGCCTCCAGAGAACTTGCTGGTGGCAAATTTCCCTCCAAAGAATTGGGCAACGGGGATTGCTAATGGCTTCCTCCCTGCCCCAAGGCCCAACAGCAGATAAACGTCAGTAGCAGTTTGCAGCTGCAAAATGGGGATGTTTTGGTATTGGAGGGGACGGAGTGCACCAGAAAGTTCTCCAGCAGACGCTGCGTTGAAATGAATGGAATCTGCACAAAAGCTCATGCCAACAGGGCTTGGTGTGCGCTTAGAAAGGAACTATTTAAAAGAAAGTGAAAGTGACAGAGGCAGGAGAAATGAAGGTGTATGTAGCAGGGCTCCAAAATATTGGGAAGGTTTGGTACAGTGGTACCTCGGGTTACAGACGCTTCAGGTTACAGACTCCGCTAACCCAGAAATAGTACCTTGGGTTAAGAACTTTGCTTCAAGATGAGAACAGAAATCGTGCTCCGGCTGCGCGGCAGCAGGAGGAGGCCCCATTAGCTAAAGTGGTGCTCAGGTTAAGAACAGTTTCAGGTTAAGAACGGACCTCCGGAATGAATTAAGTACTTAACCCAAGGTACCACTGTACTGTGCAAGTTTCTGACGGTGTTCCTTATGTTGCATGTTCTATTTTTTAGGCTGTTATATATTTTTGTAAGAAATAATTATTTATTGCTAGCAATTTGTTTGTTTTCTAAAAAAGCAACTGCTGCCACAATCCTATGCATGTTTCCCGGAAAGTAAGGCCAACTGAACATTGTTGGGCTCTTTTGTGGCCTGAGTTTCTTATTAGCTGCAATTTATTGGCCCCCAAGCTGTGTTTGTGTGGGCAACTTTTGTTCTGCCTAATCACAAGCTCTGTCTAAATCAAAAGCTTTGCCCACTTTGTAGAAATAGCTAGCTCGTGTTCTCAAGAAGATTTGGCTAACCAGAATATCGAATATTTGCGCCTGGGTGAGGATAGGCCCATTATTTATCGAGCGGGTTCCTCTGTGGTTTTGGCTTCTAGAGCTGGAGCTGCCTCTGTCAACTTGTATGTTGTTCAGTGTAATAAAGATACTGTTTGAAGTTTCTTTCCATTACTTGGCATGGATATAAGTACTTATTTGATGGCCAGACTTTCTGTGTATTTATTTCCCTGCTTTAATGCTGTTAGGGTTTGCGCTGAAAAACTGATACATTTGAAGGTATGTGTAAATTGAAAATTTCCCTCCTAAAACGCTGTGTTTTTTCATGGGCAGGGGGTATAAAAATATCATAAATAAAAGAAATCACTTTGACAGCAGGGAGACCTGGTGAATTGAGGAAGGACCATAACTCAGTAACAAACCACATGCAGGAGGTTGCAGGTTCAATCACCGAGGTCTCCAAGTACGGCTGGGAAAGATCTTTTTAATTTTATTTTTACATTCCCCACCAAAAGAGTTACTGTATTTTTCCTTGTAAAAACAATGTTTTTTGCTTTAAAAAAATTATTTCAAAATTGATGGTCATCTTATACATGGATGGTGAATGCAGAGGGGTTTTAAACAGCACTACTCACCTTCTAGGGATGTGGGTGGCACTGTGGGTTAAACCATAGAGCCTAGGACTTGCTGATCAGAAGGTCGGCGGTTTGAATCCCCGTGACGGCATGAGCTCCCATTGCTCGGTCCCAGCTGCTGTCAACCGAGCAGTTTGAAAGCACGTCAAAGTGCAAGTAGATAAAGAGGTACCACTCCAGCGGGAAGGTAAATGGCGTTTCCATGCGCTGCTCTGGTTCACCAGAAGCGGCTTAGTCATGCTGGCCACATGACCCGGAAGTTGTCTGCGGACAAACACTGGCTCCTTCGGCCTATAGAGCGAGATGAGCACGCAACTCCAGAGTTAGTCACGACTGGACCTAATGGTCAGGGGTACCTTTACCTTTACCTTTACTCACCTTCCAGCAGCTGCCATGAAGAAGCTCAGCAACTTAGAGCGATCTCAGCTGTTGGTGGGGCATGCTCTGCTGCTGCCTGCATGCGCATCCCCCCTCCCACCACCCCAGGCACCAGTGGAGGTAGGTATGCCAGTGCTGGCGCTTTGAATATTTAATAAAATAGCAAAGTTGTTCTGTTTCATGTTTAAAATATTGATTTCTTAATTTGGGGTTCAAAAAAAATAGGGGTCGTCTTATACATGGGAGCATCATACAGTGGAACCTCAGGTTGCGAACATGATCCGTGCAGGGGGCACGTTCGCAACCCACAGCATTCGCAACCCACAGCACCTTGTCTGCGCACACGCATGACGTGATTCGACACTTCTGCGCATGCACAAAGCGTGATTTAGTGCTTCTGCGCATGTGCAAGTGCCAAAACCCAGAAGTAACCTGTTCAGGTACTTCCGGGTTCGGCGCGGTCTGTATCCTGAAAACACACAACCTGCAGCTTTCGCAATCCAAGGTATGACTGTACACACGGAAAAATACGGTAATAACATATTTGGTTTTCCCCAATGTTTTTAACAAATGCAAACTTCTGATCCACTATTCCATGGTTTCCTTGTTTCCCCTTATCCTGCTGCATATTAAACCTATCATCCCTCTCCATCCTAACTTAATATTTAAATTGTTTTACTGCTGATTACATTTCAAATCCTACTTGTGTGTTAACTTGACTCTTATTATGTTTCTTCTTGGGCTGATAATGCCCAGGTTGTATGTTTGATCCCCATAAGCAGTGGTGTAGCGTGGGGGGTGCAGGGGGGGGCAGCCACACCGGGCGCAACATCTGGGGGGGCACTCGCACTCGCAGCTCTCTGCCCCTACCGGGTTAGGGGGCGCAAATTACTTGCCTTGCCCCGGGTGCTGACAATCCATGCTACGCCACTGCCCATAAGGGACAGATGCATATACTTGCTTTGCAGGGAGTTGAACTAGATGACGCTCAAAGTCCTTTCCGGCTGGGAAAGATTCCTCCCTGAAGCCCAGGAGAGCCTCTGCCAGTCCATGGAGACAATACTGTTCTAGATGGAACATGGGTCTGACTGGAAATGGGGCAACTTCCTACCTTCTGCAGTCCCATGACTCTCCTTTGCAACCACCAGCAAGAAGGCTATGGAAAGGAAAGGATTTCTTATGTCACTGCTTCCCTGTGCCTCTAACAGCCATTGTCTCTGGGAGATTTAAAGACTGGGAGCCACTGACACCATCTGTTTAGAGCAGCAGCAGCTGTTTGCAGCAGAGATGTTTGTGTCAGTTTGCATTTCTTAGTACAGAAAGTATTGATCTGATGTGTAGAGATCTTTCCTATTCTAATTAATTCAAGAGGCTTCTGGAAGCTTCTCTGTGTGAAAGACACAAGCAGAAGGTTCCTGATGTTTGGGTTATTCCTTCAGAGAAGCTGAGTACAGCTGGTTTAAACTGGTTCAGTTATCTATTCTTCAAGGTCATGCTGACTATAATAAGAGGCCAGAAGGAGCCTGGGTTTCTCTTTCTATCTCTTTCCCTTCTGGAGTGGTGTTCTGTATATAGTGTTAAGGTTTACACTTATAATAAGCTATTGTAAGTTTAAGTGAAGTCCTTAAGTTTGTTGGCCTGGGCAGATGGTTCCGAAAAATGGAGCAACCCATTCATATCTGCACCAAAATTTACCGCGAGATGCATAGCTTTGTTTCGAAGTAATAATAATAATATAATAATAAATTTTATTTATATCCCGCCCTCCCCAGCCGAAGCCGGGCTCAGGGCGGCTAACAACAATAAAACAGTACAAAAATACAGCACAAACAACACTCTAAAATCATTCATTATAAAATTGATTCAAATCAAGCCACTGGCAATCATTGTGCCAGAGCTCCACGAAGATTGCCGAGGGAGGGAGTCAGGCTGTGCCCTGGCCAAAGGCCTGGTGGAACAGCTCTGTCTTGCAGGCCCTGCGGAAAGATGTCAAGTCCCGCAGGGCCCTAGTCTCTAGCGACAGAGCATTCCACCAGATCGGAGCCACAGCCGAAAAAGCCCTGGCTCTAGTTGAGGCCAGCCTAACTTCTCTATGGCCTGGGACCTTCAAGATGTTTTTATTTGAAGACCGTAAGTTTCTCTGTGGGGCATACCAGGAGAGGCGGTCCCGTAGGTACGAGGGTCCTAGGCCGTGTAGGGCTTTAAAGGTTAAAACCAGCACCTTAAACCTGATCCTGTACTCCACCGGGAGCCAGTGCAGCTGGTATAGCACCGGGTGAATGTGGTCTCGCTGCAGCATTCTGCACCCGCTGGAGTTTCTGGGTCAGTCTCAAGGGCAGCCCCACGTAGAGCGAGTTACAATAATCCAGTCTGGAGGTGACCGTTGCGTGGATCACAGTGGCTAGGTCAGGGCGAGAGAGGTAAGGAGCCAACTGCTTAGCTTGGCGGAGATGGAAAAGTGCCGCCTTTGTTATAGCTGCAATCTGCGCCTCCATGGAAAGGGAGGTGTCGAAGATTACACCCAAACTCTTAACGGATGGTGCTGGCACTAATTGCACCCCCGCAAGAGATGGGAGTTGCCCCCCCAATCCCATATCGTCCCGTCCCAGCCACAGGACCTCTGTCTTCGAAGGATTTAGCTTCAACCGGCTCCCACGTAACCATCCAGCCACAGCTTCCAAACATCTGGTCAGTGTGTCTGGGGCAGAGTCAGGATGGCCATCCATCAACAGATAGAGTTGGGTGTCATCAGCATACTGATGGCAACCCAGCCCAAAACTCCGGACAAGCTGGGCGAGGGGGCGCATAAAGACTTCTGAAAGGTGCTTCATCGTGAAATACATACCGTATTTTTCACTCTATAAGACGCACCAGACCACAAGATGCACCTAGTTTTTGGAGGAGGAAAACAAGGGGGGGGGATTCTGAATCTCAGAAGCCAGAACAGCAAGAGGGATTGCTGTGCAGTGAAAGCAGCAATCCCTCTTGCTGTTCTGGCTTCTGGGATAGATGCGCAGCCTGCATTCACTCCATAAGACACACACACATTTCCCCTTACTTTTTAGGAGGGAAAAAGTGAGTCTTATAGAGCAAAAAATACGGTATTTCTGAGCCAGGAACTGTATTGCAAAATTCGGAGAGGTGCCAGAATCTAAAGCATCATCCCATGTTGAGCCGCACATCTAGGAGGCAGTTGCGATCAGGTCTACCTTTGCATAAGGATTTGCAGAAGCTGAATTCCTCAAACATACCACACTCTGAAGAACCTTTGCCCTCCATTACCACCGATGCTTTTCAGAGGTGCAAAGCTGGCAGCCGCAGCTGTTGGGTGTAAGAATGTCCAGTCTCAGAAAAGATGGGAAATCTAAACCTCTCCCCGCTGCCCTGCATTCTGCATTCCCCAGAACAACTGCCCTCCTTGTGCCTGCTGGTTCGTTTCATAAAAACCCGCAAGTATGATTGCCAGGCCTGTTGGGAACACAGAGCTTGTTCCTCTTGGCCACTGGTGTGGACCTGGGAGGAAGCAACACCAGCAGGAGGACTGGGGAGAGAACTTTATACATCACTTAACCCCCAGTTCCTGCAACAGCCACGGCCTCCGAGAGGGCTAAGGGCTGAGAGCCATCGATAACATTTGCTCAGAGCAGCCGCAGCCGCAGGAACACTGGTGAAGTGGGAAGAACCCCGCGAGGCACATCTGTTCCCCCAGCAGCCCCCCTTTTGCTGCCACCAGCTCTCAGAGAGGAGAGCTGGGAGCTACATGATACTATCTGCAGCACCTGGTACTTTGGATCTCTATCTGGGAGGAGAAAGGAGATCTGTCCATAAAAACAACTGGGAGCAACTTTGTGGTTGAAAGGCGGTATACAGGTTTTGCAAGAGAAATGACTCTCTGAGAAAGGGATCTAGTGAAATGGATCCCTTTATCTCTCTGGCTCATCCTGTGCCTAATTTCCTGGGAGTTAAGTTCCCCTGACTTCAATTGCTCTTGCCTGCTGGACAGATAAACTAACTGCACAGCTAAGAATTTTTTTAAAAGAAGAAAAATCCCTTCCCAAAGTTCTGTCTGCCCACTAGGGGTCAGTGGAGCCTCGCTGGAGCTCTCAGTTGGACAAATTCAGTTTTTCGGTCTTTGAGGTCTTGTCATTCTCTATATAAACAAGTTACGTTCGAGTGTTTAGGTTATAAATTACGTCCATGCAGGCTTGCCTTGAAAAGAATGTAAACACAGCACTGTGGTCGAATCGTACTCTGAAACTGACTTTATAATGTACAGCAGGCCCCCAAGAAAATCCAAGATGCAGCGTTCTTGAATATGAATATGAAAACGAAGAGTTAAAAAAAAAAAAGATTTTGCACAAATCCACTCCCTGCTTTATTGTTTGGAAATGCAAGATCGATGGGGTGCCCCATTTTAAATAGGAAGCTGCTGGGTTTTTTATTTTTATTTTTAGGGCATGGTTGTTATGCACGAGAAAAACTTGCATAAAATCAAGGGCTGGTTGGCTTCTGAGCGGGAAGATCAGGCCTCCACCTCCAGCCCATCGGGAACCGCTCCAAACCCCCTTTCGCGCAGCCAGTAGCGCATCTACTTGAGATCTTTGGAAGTAAGTCCCGCTGGTGAATCAAGGGATCTGGTGGCTTCCCAGCAGGCTGAGGACAAAGACCTTCCCGGGTGTGCAATCCACTGGAAAGGAGCGCGAGGTGCTTTCAGAGCTGTGATTCGGGCGAGAAACCCGCAGTTGCGCCCGATCCTAAATCAGAGAAGGAGAGCGGGACCCTGAAACCGCGCCTCCCCCTATCCCATTCCAGGGGCTGCTTGAGAATTCCAGAAAATATGGAGTGGGGAAATGCATTGCTCCTTGAGGAAGAGCTTCTGTTCTAGGAGGAAGCCGTCGGTTTGACTGAAACTAATGGCACTTAATTTCAGAGTGCAGTTCCTATTGTCTTGCAAGGACTGGGATCCGAACTCTGGATAGCTGGATGGGAAGGTCAATCCCATTGGTGAGGGTTGGGGTGCAGTGATGCCACCACCAGCAGCAGGGCAGGACTTTGGTGGGGGGCAGAAGCCCAGCCGCCCACTCCCTGCACCCCACCCCCATATGCAGCAGGGCTGGCTTAACACATATTGGAAGGAATTAACACACACACACAGCTTCAGAGCAATAAGCTCAGGGTCTAAAATCGCCTTAACTGCATCACTGCTGCCAGGTATCGATTCTCCAGCGACTCAGTCAGCTGCAGGGATGTCCTCCTACCTTGCAGGTCACGATCTCGTCCAATATCCTCTTTCCGATGCCCCTGAGATGCTCACAAGCAGGGAACAGCTCTTCCCTGTTACCTGTTTCCAGCACCTGCCCCTCAGGAGTATTTATTTATTTACTATTATTAGTTAAATTTCTAAGCCGCCTTTCATTCCTAAATCTCAGGGCGGTTCACAACATAAAAATACAATATTAAAAACAAAATACGCAAGAAACTTCCCTGTCATGTACTGGAGTTCCATTTAAACACCACAGACGTGGCTTTTAGGAATTTATTTAAAATCTAATTTTTGAAGCTAAGGTAGGCGCTATCTCCAGGGAGGAAACCCTGGAGTAAGTTACGTCGATCCCCCTGCTTAAACCGACGGTTCACGCGCATTTAACCCAGCGTTGGCGAAAGCCCAATAGATGAGTTATAGAATCATATAGAATCAACTAAAGCGTCCATGACAGATCATGCGGTTCCCTTGGAAGTGGAGGCAGCAATTTAAATGCCATCGCTTCGTGAATCCTGAGCACTTGGGTTTGGGGAGCTGCTCCTCTCTGCCGAGGCCTCACCTGGGCCCCAGGCTCCGTGGATTTGCAAGCGAACAGAAAAGTGGGCGCCTCCGGACGCAATGGCGTTCACTTTTTGGAGGCGGACTTTTGGACACTCTCTCTGGCGCACAGAGCGCGCGTCGTCAGTAGTGCCGTCCAGGCAGGACTTTGGGGCAGAGGTACAGGACCCCGAGACAGCAGGAGCGCCCCCAAACACTTGGCTTGCCAGGTTTCCAACTAAAGCAAGTTCGCATCTAAAGAGCACTCGCCCCCCGACGGCCGACGGTCACACGCGGCCATTCACTCCCCAAGTCTAAAATTGCCTAACTGCAGTTCAAGAAGTGCATACGGAGCTGCACTTTTTGGAAGGGCGGCAAGTTTCTAATGTGCTAAAAAAGAAAAGAAAAGCCCAGGTAAACAGATAACGGTTTCAGCATTTTCTCCCCGCGCTGGTTTTACTCTGGCGGACGCTAAACTCCCAAACCCGAAGACAAATTTGTCTTCCTTTAAAAGGGGAGGGAATAACTCGCTTTAATTCTTTGTCTACTGAATGCAAAGGAGGAGTCTGATGGGTTGTTTCTGGATGTAAACACTTGTTGAAGGTAGAGTGGGAGGAAAAATCAAAGTCCTGAAAAGAAAGGATATTCCATTTGAATTTTTTTAAACTGAGATTTTTAATACTTTGTCTTCCCCCAATACGTTTCTCTTCTAAAGGGGAAAAAAATGTCAAAAATAGACAAACTATACCAAGCGTTGGGTATAGACGGGGTGTTTCGTCTGTTCAACGCTGCAGCCCGCAAGCGAAGTAATTCTGGTCCCGTTCCACGGAAAACAAAAACACACCTCGAAGTCACCGCGTTTCTGGATCCGCCTCCGGATTCCAGCCTTTCCTTTAAGGAGCGAGATGCACGCTCCTTTTCCTGTTAGAATTCGGTATAAGAACCGAGGAGTTTAGCATGCCGAGGAAAAGGAAAATGCGCGCTGGCCATATACATTTTATTGGGGGGGAAACACACCACACACATCAACAAGAAACCCACCCCAACAAGTTTGTACATCACAATATTTTGACAAACGTTATACATAAGTGCAAATTATACTCTCCGGTTTAAAAGCGATAGTGTGTGAGTATACACGAGATTTATTCCAAATAATTATTTTAAAAGACTGTGATATAAACACTTTTAAAAAAGGGGGGGGGGGAAAGAAAGCAAGAAAGGAAATAAACTAAACCCCAAACGTGGTATTGTTGCAATATTGGAAAACAAAACACAAACAAACAGAATCTGGGGACTTTCTTGGGAGCGACACAACCACGCACAAGCACACACCCTCTCCAAAATTTAAAACAAGGTTTGTTAATACTGGCTGGTGCTGCTGAAACAGCATCCCGCAAAACAATGGCTCTGCTGACACTAGGGAATAACAAATCTGCATTTTCAAAAGCTAGAGGTACGATTCTGTGACAGACATCGCTGATTTCAACAGGAGAGTGTGATCGTGAACCTACGTAGCTTACTCGGAAGGTAATCTCAGCGGCGCAAAGACTTCACGGTGCAACCCCATATGTTTCTACTCGGGAGTAAGCCCCGTGGAGTCCAATGGCACGTACTCCCAGGTAAACACGTGCAGAATCGAAGCCTACCTTGTGCTGCAATGCCCTGACATGCTTAGATCTCTCCAGCTGAAATGAAGCAGGACTCAAAACGAAAGTGCTTTATTCGGATGATGGAGTAGGCGAACTCAGTGAATGCGGATAGTTTCTGTGTTGCACGGACGTCAGGCATAAAAAAGGGGACATCTCTCTCTCTCCCCCCCCCC
>JAXCMG010000031.1:13850391-13936750 GCA_034642415.1 Podarcis siculus | reverse complement strand
TATCTATCTATCTATCTATCTATCTATCTATCTATCTATCTATCTATATCTATCATCTATCTATCTATCATCTATCTATCATACCACGCCGAGGAAAGAAAGAAAGAAAGACCAGGATGTGCTCTGCGAGTGCGATCCTAATCATACTTAATTAATCGCCAATAAATCCTATTAAGTTGAAGGCTTTCCAAATTCTAACCACATAACCATACGAAGAGTACACTTAGTATTTGGGGTTGCAGCCATATTCTTTAAAAAGGCCATCCTAGGCATGCTTCCTCGGGAGTAAGGCCCACTGCGCTCAGTGAAGCGAATTCCAAACTAAAAGCTGCAATCCTACACAGAGAGTAAGCTCCATTGAACACGGTGGGGACTTACTGCTGAGTAAACATGCCTAAACGTGGGCTACACGTGGACTTCCAATTGCAGCCGCCGGTATTTTAGAGGAGTGCGGGAGTTGTTTGGCTAAATTGTTAATCTCGATCTAATAATCCTAATCGTGACTCAGTTGCAGCGCCGAGCCAGCGACTGGGCGCTATGATCGAGATTCGAATTTAAATAAGATGATTATCAATAAGGCAGCGAAGTAAAAATAATCTATCTGTAATTTACCTTGATCTCTGGCATTCTGCTCAACAAATTGAGCCTGGCTTTACTAAGACACAGTCAGGAGGATGTCCTGCGGCTATATTCTTTGGGTGAGCGGGTGAGGGGGTGGGAGGGATAAAAAGTCATATATCTCTCTCCTACAAGTCCCCCCCCCATCCCAGCCCTCCCGAATTGCTGCTCTACTTTTCTCCGAACAATAGGTCTATTTTCCCCCCTGGAAGCAGCTTTTGTTTTCTCACGTCAAAGCTGGTGTTTTCAGAGAAAACACCGAGGAGACCCAGCATCGGGGCTTGTTATTGAGGCAGCGTTATCTGACAGCTACAACTTTAACCTGAGCGAGCGAAGGGATTTATTTCCCGTCTCTTCGCAATCGCCCTCCTTCCCCGCGAAGAGGTGTTCTTTTTTTAATTAAAAAACAACAACACCCTACCTACGGTTTTGGAGGTCGCAGGTCATTCCTCTGGGAAACCCTCCCCCCACACACAATCTAATCTACATCTGTCGAGATATATACATATATAATACACACATTGCACATGAAGAGGGTCGTTCTCAGAAATGAAACAGCTGGACATCTAAGTGAGCGTGATGCGCCCAGACGCCACGATGATGGGCGCCCTCTAATATCCCGATCCAAAACCGTCTTTGGCACTTAATTCTAAGTACGTGCGCTCAAGATCGCAGCCGCTCGCTATTCTTGAAATATCTAGTCACTTTCCTGTTCAGGGTTTCGCTTTCAGAAACCGAACCAGCGCCTTCCGCACCTCCAACATCTTGGGCACATTAAAAAAAAAAAGTATTTACAACCTCTGTAGATCGAAGCTTTCACTGCCGTAATGAATTGAGACATTAACAAGCCGTCCTATCTAAACAACTTCCACTTGGAATAAATCCCATTGGTTCCAGCGGCCCTTACTTCCAAGTAAGTGTGGACGCGATCACATCTCAATGCTCAAGATTAATTCACAGTAACTATTGCCACCTCCTGATTCTACGCCCACAGTTTCTAAAGGAGATGGGCACCCCGCTTACTCTGGAAGTGTGCATATATATTTGGGAAAGGTGGGCAGCGTCTTATCATCTCTGGCCTGCCTGCAAGTCCAAAAAAGTTGGTTTAAAGAGCCTTACTTCTATGTTCTCCTTGATTTCATCCAAATATATTATTTTCAAGCCAGCTTGTTTGCTCGCTGTCAGCCGTCGGCTGGATCCCTAACCTGCATTCCTCGCCCTTGCCTCCCAGGTTCAGAATCCCAAATAATGCACTTTCAAGAGAACGGCCACGATCAAGCTCTAGTCTATCTTTATTGCAATCCCCACGGGATGCGACCCATCCTATGGAGTGTGGGGATCACATCCGCACCAGTTGCTGGATGGTGTCAGTGCGGGTTCCGGACTGTTCAGCATTCCGTGCCCGGCAGACAGAGCCATTTGCAACTGAATCCTTTTTTAAAAATTGTTATTTGCATGACATTTACTCCCACGAGATTGTGCTCTTAGCATCACGCCTGTAGGATCTCAAACCAGTCAAGTTAGTGGCAGTGAAATCCTCCAGTGGGAGCGAGGCTGGAGCTGGGGGCGATTAAGAAGATCAACCAGCTCTTAAATGTATTAAGTTGTAAATAGAAATGACTATCTATCATCTATCTATCTATCTATCTATCTATCTATCTATCTATCTATCTATCTATCTATCATCTATCTATCTCTCTATCTCTATCTCTATCTCTATCTCTATCTATATCATCTATCTATCTATCTATCTATCTATCTATCATCTATCATCTATCATCTATCTATCCATCCATCTATCTAATGTCAACACGCTGATTTCCTATTTCAAAAGAAGCTGGAGGACCCCATTGGGCTTACTTGTGAGGTGGGCAAAGGTTTGGAAGGTTGAGCGCGTGTGTGTTTAGGGAGGTGGAGGTGGGGGCGGGTCGCCTTTGGTACCTGAGAGGTCTTCCCTGCCGTTTTGGTGCAAGTAGCTCTGCTCCAGCGAGTAGGAGGCCACTCCGGAGTGGATGCCCGTGGGGGCGGCGGGGGTGGGCGGCGGCAGGGCCTGTTGCTTGAGATAGGGCGAGGCAGCCGAGGAGGTCCAGTGTCCCGCGGGGCTGCCGTAGGGCGAGTGGCACTCGATGGCGCTGGCCATGGCGGGCGATGAGGGCACGGGGCTGCTGCTGCTGTCGGGGCCGTAGTCGGCGCCGCCGTTGGAAGGCACCGGGCAGCTGGCCATGTAAGTGGAGCCCGGGTTGGGAGACATGTGTGGAACGTGGTGCGCCTCGTAGGCGCCGGCCTGCATCACGTCCAGGGGGTTGTAGCCGTTGGGGTGGCAGCCCAACGGGGCGGCGGGGGGCGCTTGGAAGTCGAAGCCCTGCGGGAGGAAGCCCAGGCCGTTCACCATGCGGTGGTACATGGTGGGCTTGAGCGCCTGGCATTTCCTTCGGAAGCCCCTGGGGCGCCGTCGGAAGGAGCCTTCCTCGAACATGAACTCGCTGGCCGGGTCGATGGTCCAGTAGTGGCCCTTCCCGGGCCGGCCCAGCCCTTTGGGCAGCTTGATGAAGCACTCGTTGAGCGACAGGTTGTGGCGCACCGAATTCTTCCAGCCCTGGTAAGCGCCGCGGAAGAAGGGGAAGCGCGCCTGCAGGAACTGGTAGATCTCGCTCAGCGTCAGCCGCTTCGACGGCGAGCTCTGGATAGCCATGACGATCAGCGCGATGTAGGAATAAGGAGGCTTCTCCGGGCGCCTCAGCCCCGAGCTGGCTTTCTTGGCTTTCGACGGCGCGGACGCTGAAGCGCTGCTGTTGCTGCTGCTGCCGTTGCTGGACGACTCCAGCGCGGAGGGCGGCGGAGGCGGCTGCTGGCTCATCAAGGCCGGGCTGCGAGGCACCGGGGCCCCGATCTCCGAGCTCATGGAAGCTGCTCCTCCTGGGCCACCTCCTCGGCGATCTGGAAGCGGTCCCTGAGCATCCCTCCCTCCCTCCTTCCCTGCGCAAGCCTCCCTTTCTCCGTCTGTCTGCCTCTCTTCTGTTTCACACAAGCCCAGCGCTCCCTCCCTCCCTCCCTCTTTCCCCTCTCTGACCCCCCTCCTCCTTCTCCTCCCCCGCTCCCCCGACTCAGGAGCCTACAGTTCTCTCCAGCTCTCCGGCTCGGCTCTCTGCCCCCCACCTGGTGGCCATCCTGAAGCCTTTAAAGAAGAGGAAATCCAGCGAAACCCCTCGCCGCTTTTGCGTAAAGGCAGCGCAGCCAAACAGAATCCGCGGACGCCTATCGGGACTTTAAATCTGTCGCCTGCTGGAGGAACTTCCCCCTCCCTCTTTTCCCGAAATCTCCTTTCCCATTGAGTCTATCCAAAAAATCAGCCTGGGGGAAGAGAGGAGCGAAGGGGAGGGGGGCCCGAAAGGGCGCAGCTCCTCCGCTCCAGCTGGCCTCTGTCCACCCCCCCCCCTCTCCAGTCCTGCGAGCTGCCCGCAGAGGCTCCAGATCTCTCTGGCTGCCATCCTCGCTACACGCAATTATACCATCCATCACGCTTGCCCTGAGACAGTTGCTAAGCCTCGCAGCGCACGCTCAGCACCAGACCCCGAAGGTAATGCGCGGGTGGTGTGGCTTTTCTGCTCCTTTCCTACTTCTGCCAGGACAACTGCCAGAGATCTCGGCTAGCTCAAAGGAATGCTCGGGGATTTTTGCGACCAGAAATAGCGCACTATTGAAAAAAAACCACAAACCCTCAATTTTTTTTTCAGTTTCTGAAAAACACATATAACAATACCCATATACCCCACCCTCCAGAAACATTCCCTGCATGTGCCATGTAAATAACATAGTCAAATATTAAGTTCGCAAGTAGTTTCTAATCGATTGCATCAGTCTTCAATTCTCCGTAACAGATTGTGCCGAAGTGAGAGCGAACGCGTCATTCCAGGACTGTGTGTGTGTGTGTGTGTGTGTGTGTGTGTGTGTGTGTGTGTGGTAAACCCAACTAATTTAGGTCTTTGGGTCGAAACCGCTAAGCACATATCCCTGCCTTTCCCGTAGGTTAGCTTGCACATTTAAGGAAAAGCAGAAACCATATGAATCAATAGGATTTAGTCCCAAAACATTTCCTTGGAAGGAATTCCTATTGATTGCTCTGGCTACTGCATTTAATTAAGTGTGCAACCGTAGCCCATTTGAAAAGCCAATGGCATTTTTATTTTATTTTTGCCAGTGGCTTCAGCAAGCACCAGGACTGCTCGACCCAGGAATTTAGATGTAAGATACACAGATATGGTCAAACACCGCCATCCAAGGAGCCCGCTCTCGTGCCCTCCCAATGCCCTAGTGGCCCCAGACTTGGACACGCGTGTACACCCGCATCAAAGGAGGCGCCAGTACTTTATACAGTAAAAGTGCGCAGCAGCACATCCGGGTCCTAATCTTAAAAAACAAAAAACAAACAAACACCAAAAACCCTGACATGCTCGAGAAGCCCAAGAGGGCTTTTTGCAGCAGCACCTACGTACATTACTTTCCCTTCCAACATCAGAAAGTGAAGCCAGCTTGGTTTCCGTTCTTATCATTTCTTTAAAGCACTTTTGATTTTGCAAATCCGACCTTGGTTGTTTCTCATAACAAGCCTGGGAGGTCGGACTCAGCTAGTCCCATTTCACAGACAAGAGACTGAGGGCTTGCCCAAGAGTACACCCAGAGCCCGGTGCCGCAAGAGGTCAGTCAGATCTCTGCCTGTGGCCCGTGACTCCCTTCCTCTACTCTCCTGATACCTTTGTATAGAAATGCTGAGATTGCAGCGCTGCTGGTTGTCTGGTAATCTACAGAGGGGGGAATCTGTGTGTGTGGGAGGGGCTGGGGGGGAGAGAGATACCGCTCAAACTGATTTCCAGGGAGAAACCATGTGCTCTGCTCATGCTGGGGTTTGGGTAAGGAATTCATTCATGGGATAGAAGTCTATCAAGGAGGAGCACATGAGAGAAGAAGTCGACGGGAGCATTCAAGCCATTGCAGATTATCAAATCCATAGTAGCTTGTTGCCCCACCCCCAGCCCAGCACAGAGGCAGCGGGCACCGAAGTTTACCCACAGTGCTAATAGAGTGCTTGTCTTCAGAGCAACGCACTTAGGTGGCCTAATAGTCACTTGTTTAGCCACATTTTACAGATTGGGAACGCTGAGTCCTGACAGCGGTCCGAGAAATGGAATCGTGCACTAAACCAACGTGTTTCCTAGCTTCAAAGCCCAAACCGTTTCTCGGTCCTGATTCTCAAAGGAAAATAAAAAGTAATAATAATAATAATAGCGGGAAAATGGGAAAGTATTGTTCCAAAGCCTTGCGCCTGGAGAACTGGATCTCTCAGTCCTAGCGAGGGGGGCAAACTTTTTATTGTCTTGTGTTAAATTGAGTCAAATGACCGAAAACTCATCCAGAGAAAGAAAAGGACCCTTTAAATAGATAGATGGATAGATGATAGAAAGATAGATAGATATAGATAGCTAGATCCTACATTTAACCCCCCCCCCCAAAAAAACCCCGGTCCTCGGTTAGTTTAGCCTTACTCGCTTTCTGCTATGTCAGTTTTCCATGGGGGACGATATTTGGGACTTTGGAAGGGAGCGTGGAGACTATCCTACCCCACCCCCAGTGCAGTCCGAAGTGGTACAGCCCAGACCCAGGTCCGCCACCACCACCTCGGTGAGAAGGAGGCCCTCAGCGTTGGTGGCGCTTTGCTGAGCCTCCTTTGGTGGAGGCGGGCGGGAGGGAGCAGGCGGGGGTGGGGGTGGTTGGAGGAGGGAAGAGGAGGGGCGGCTGGTCTCAGACAGTGACCTGGAGCTGAGTGGAAGCAGGCTTTTTCCATCAACCCTCTGCCTGGCTTATACCACCCACCGAGCCCAAGTGTCAGTTTACCGCCCTGAGCCGGGCTCCTTTTCCCTAAGCTCCGCCAGTAATTAGACAAAGCAAAGCTAAATTAACTGAACAGGCGTCGACAGCTTCCTCCAGATCACCCTCGCTCCGTCCCTGGGAAGAGGGCCCGAAAATGGCTTGATTGTACCTGAAAATCAGCTAAGAAAACATGACTAAGCTCGACAATGTTTACGACACAATTTAAGCCCAAGACCGGTGTCTTTTTTTGGTGAGAGTTGTGGACAGGACTGGGACTAGTGGGGGGGGGGGGAATCTTGCCCTGTCACTAGGAATTGTTGACCTTGCAGCCTGGGGGAAGAGGAGGAAGAGGAGGAAGAACGGGGGGGCCGTCCTCGGTTCCCACAACGCACGGGAGCCGCCACCGTGGTTGATGCCTCCAGAGGCTTCCAAACGCCACCAAGTTCCAAACATTCCCCCTTTGCAACAACACTGTGCTTCCCCGAGTCTGACGCGTGAATGACATCTGAGTTCCTTCCTCCTCCCTGCGGTGACCCTTTGCTTCAACGGATCGCTTCCTTGGCAAAGGGCATCTCAAATCCCCGAAAAGGTTCACGAGAAGGGAGGCATTCGCCCTGAAATTGCGCCAAACATCCCACAATCTTGCGCAGACAAATTTCTTTCCAGCTGTATAATGGGGAGTATGTTGTTCAGAGGGCGACGCTCGGAAGTTCAGCTCGGTGGTCTTTAAAAAGCAGAATCAGGACATAGCATAGTGATTTTCTGCAACAAGGACTTGTGACGAGCGCATATCCCTTTCCTGGCTGCTCTGTTTCATTGCCATCCCTTCCCTCTGTGGTATTTCACCCTGCAGTGCCAAGATTTAGGTTGCAAGCTCCTCGGGGCAGAGACCCGTGCTTCTAGATTCTCTGTCAAGCACCCTACACAGTGATGGCGTTATATTGCTTAATGAGGCTCTCTCTTAAACAAACGTACAAGGGAGTAAGCCTCATTGAACCCAGGGAGCTTTACTTCCGTGTAAACGTGCATCTGGCTTGTGCTGTTAACTTACTCGGGCTCCAACAACAAAGATTTATTCTCACGGGGGTGTTTTGGATGTGGGAAATTCAGCCCTTGCGACCAGTGGGTGGAACACAGAGGACCTCATAGGAGCTACGATTCTGAGATCGCTCCTTCGCCAAATGCTATTTGCACTGTCTCTATCGCAGTGTTGAGTCAAGCAAAAAGCAGAAGGTCCATAAGCTTAGTACAATAGTGATTTCTTTGTAAACTCTCTCTCTCTCATATTATCTATGGGGAGGGGCTCGATCCTGAGATCAGTGCAAACGTCCATGGAAGGAAACCAATTTGGAAGCGCGTAAAGGAGCTGACTCCGGGAACCCCAGTCACAAAGGCATTTATTTGGGTAACGCCCATTGTTTCCAATTTCCTGTAAGAGTGTTAACGGTCTGGGTGTTCTTGGGACGCGGTGGCCCCCACGCAGTTTTAACAATCCCTTTCTACTCTTGGTGGTTGAAGAACGACGAAAGAAACACATTTACTCTCATCCTTTTAATGCATGGGGGAGGATTCTAAGAGATGCTGGACGGAGAGTATCCATGTTTATTCCGAATTAACGTCACCCGAAGTAAAAACAAACAAACAAGGGGAGTTTGATTTTGAGACCAGTTCTTCGCCTTTCTTTCCAAATCAACGCTGCTCAAAGCACAAACCTACGCCTGTTTACTCGAAGTAAGACCCATTGAATTCAGTGGGGTTTAAAATTGGAGCAAGTGACTTGCAGAAGTCGTGCTAAGTTTGTTGGAGAGTGTGTGTTTGTGTGCTAAGAAACCAAGAGTCCGGTTGAACCCAGAGGGTCATCTGAGAAAACCGGTTCAAGACCGAGACATTAGAAGGAGCAACTGGCAATGAGTTCCACAGGACTTACTTGATATTTACGTTGCTGTAAATATACAAACCTACCTGGAAGTAAGCTGATTGCAGCCAGCGCTGCTTACTTCTAGTAAGCATAATGCTTATAAGATCTGGCAACACCACTCCTGAGATCTTCGCAGCAAAACTACTTATGAGCAGCTGCTAAACGTGCTCCTACTAAACTGACCACATACAACAGCCACCCATCTGTCTTCCAGTCCAGAGGAGCCAACTCCTGCGGCCAAGGTACCTCCGCCCCCCCCCACTAAAATATCTGAAGTGCCTGGCCTCCCAAAAGTTGATGGGCATTGCCATTCAAACAGTGTGCGCGCACCGCGTCATGTGATCAGTTATGAGGGGCGGGGCTTACCTGACCCCCTAATATTTTATTCAGGTTGGCACCCCTGTTCCTGTCTCTTTGCAGAAAAAGGAGAAAAAGGTCAATGAGGAGATCTAGAAGGCGCATAACCAACAGGATATCGATCTCTGATTATTGAGGAGATCTTTCCCTTTCTTGCAAATGTGTGCGACTGTTTGCGTGTCTCCCTCTCCGACCCCCCCTCCTTTTCTCTCTCTCTCCTGGGCTTGCCATTGCAGCCAAGCATAAGGGACTCTTCCGAAGAGCAATTTGTCGCTGCGCCCTCGCCGGTGATGACGCCGGGATCGCTTTCAAGCGCTTCTGATTAACCAGGAGCCCGGGCGGCGTTTGTTTGGGTTGGGTGTCTCGCGTTCGAGCTTGATCCCGCCTTTGGAGAAAGCCAAAATGGTTTGTTTGAGCAGAACAGGCGGAAATGAAACTTGGGGGCTGATTTGGTTACTCAGATATTGTTGTTCTCTATACAACCGCCGCCCTCCTTTCTAGGAAATCGCTTCATTATTGCGGGTTTCAATTTCTTGTCCAGAACATGCTAAGCCTCCGCATCTGGGGAGCTACATAAATAAAAGAGACGAAAGCGACGGTGGGAAAAATAAGAGTCAAATAGGAACAGCCAGCAGACGAGGGAAGTCTCTCTCTCTCTCCCTCCCTCTCTCTCTCTCCTGTGCCTCAGTTTCCTTCTTTACTTTCTCTAACGCTCTCTCTTCTTCAGATTCTATAGAAAAGAAGCGCCCCTGGCTTAAAACCCGAGGCTGAGGCTGCAGACAAATCCCCTCTTAAGGGAATTTATTCTTCAAATATAGAACCAAGATCTGCAGAGGCGTCCAGATTAAGTAAAAACGACGCAGCTTGTCCGACTTCTTGCGTATGGAAGCTTTCTGGTTTCACAGAACCATTCTTCTGCAAGTGGAACAGCAAAGTAGAGGCATGGAGTAAAACCTAGAGAATTTGAGAGGTTAGATTGCAAGTGAACAGCAACAATGGCATTTCTGACACAACGGGCTGTTGTTTCACCACTACTCCATTTCACGTAGGAACGCAAGGAAAGAAAGGTCCCTGCTCCGATGAGGTTACAGTATAAATGTGGGCAGCGGGCGTGGGAAGAGACCGAGGGGGTTGGCTGGGGGGTGGGGATGGGGGGTAGAGAAAAGGAAGGTTGAGTAGAGATGAAGGTGAGCAAATGAGCTACAAGAAAGTTGACTTGTTTCAGGTAGGGCAAGTGGGTCGCAAGGGAGTGCCTCAACTTTCCCATCTGCAATATGGGCCTAAAGTGACGCGGATGATGCTGAATGGTGTGCTTGTTTAGTGAAACAACCAGGCGAAGCGCCTGGAGAATTTAAGGAAAGCCAATATGAACCAATAGCCTCTTTTGCTTCTACTCTGCCTTTGAAACGTCCGAAGGGGAGAAAAAGGACACAGCGCTCTGCCGCTCCGAAGGAAGGTTGAAGGTACTGGGCGAGGAAGGGAGAAAGGTCTGAAGGGGAAGGTTTCGTCCGTCTTCCCCCCACTGCCGCCTCTTTTGCGGGACCTTTTGAGTCCCCTTCGCCCTGTTTATTTGGATAGCTCTTCCGTTTTGCAAAGGCGTTATGTCCCAGGCCTGCAGCTTTTTATAGCCAGCTAGTCCCCTTCCTGCGCGCTGCAGATTGCTAGGATCTCTGTGGGTCTCGATTCAACGCCCTTAAGCCCTTGAACAGGCATTCCTATAGAGAGGGTTGATAATTTGGGCATATTGGTTTTCCTGGGGTGGGTGTGAGGGCGAGGGGAGTAACGCTAAAGCTTCCTGGCAGTTAACTGAAGTCCCATCGATCATCCATCTAAGTGTGTGACGGATCGCACAGGAAAAATGTAATAAAATGAAGATGGGCGCTTCAGGGAATTCTTAAGGGACTGAATTAAGAGGGGATTGTGAGCTGATTGGGCAGAGACTAGTTTCCAAAGGGACGATCAGTCAGAGTGATGGAATATAGAATTGGAAAGGGACCACGAGGGTCATCTAGTCCGGGTCCCAGAGTTCCCTGGGAATTGGGGTTGTCAAACCACTCTGAGAATTGTAGCTCTGTGAGGAGAACAGGGTCTCTAACAACTCTGGAACCCTTAACAAACTAGACTTCCCAGGATTCTTTTGGGGGAAACCATGACTGTTTTATGCCACACGGGTGGCACTGTGGGTTAAACCACAGAGCCTAGAACTTGCTGATCAGAAGGTCGGTGGTTCGAATCCCCGCCGTGAGCTCCCATTGCTCGGTCCCTACTCCTGCCAACCTAGCAGTTTGAAATCACGTCAAAGTGCAGGTAGATAAATAGGTACCACTCCAGCGGGAAGGTAAACGGCGTTTCCGTGTGCTGCTCTGGTTTGCCAGAAGCAGCTTAGTCATGCTGGCTACATGACCCAGAAGCTGTACGCCGGCTCCCTCGGCCAATAAAGCGAGATGAGCACCACAACCCCAGAGTCGGCCACGACTGGACCTAACGGTCAGGGGTCCCTTTACCTTTACTATGACTGTTTAAAGTGGTTTGATACTACTAAGCAGGGACAATACGTTTTCAAATCTGATGGGGGACCTTGTGTTGAGATTTCTGCATAGCAGGGGGTTGGACTAGATGACCCTCAGGGTCCCTTCCAAATCTGTGATTCTATGAATTCCAACATCCATAGCCCTTCAGTGCATGCATGGCTGGGTAATGCTGGAATTTCAATCGGTGGTAGTAGCCGGTGTGGAATGCAGGTGTGGAACAAGATTAAAGCACCCAGCGTGGAATCATGTGTATTGCTCGTCACATGTAGTTGGACTCCAGTTCCCATGAGCCTCAGCTACCCACCATGGCCTATGGTCAGGGATGACGGGAGTTGTAGTCCAGCAGTTGCCGCGTCCCCTTTTTCGTTTGCTTCAACAGTGCATAGATCTTTGACCTTGGAGGTTGGTGTAGTTTTCATCTGTTTGGGATGGGCTTCTAAGAAAGTGGGCGAAGTTCATCAACTTTCACTCTCCAGCCTGGCTGTAGCTCTGCTTCTCAGACCGTTTTTCCCTTCGGCCTGCTGAGAAGGAGTTTCTTAGCTTTCCCTTTGCCCGCAGGCCACCTTGCAGGCAGCCGCTAGTTGCTGCTGTTCCCGTCCTTTGGAGGCCCAGATTTCACACGGGGTGAATCTCGCACTGTCTTCCGCTTCAAGGCCTGTGCAAGGAAACTGGCCGCTCCTCGAGCCGCTCAGGAGGCGGCGGTGGTGGTAGGAGAGAGGCTGGGCAAAGAGGAAGAAGGGCGGGTCAGATATAACTTCTGAGAAGGGTCAAACATAACTGTTCCAGTCTGCACGCAAGGAGCGCACGAGAAAGAGCCCCCTCCAGCTCGTTCACACGTGCAACATGTAAACCTCTCGGATTCTCTTCAGCCGATTGCTCAACATTTGGTGACTCGCAGTTCCACCTGTGAAGTGACTCCAACGATAAGCCTCGCTTCTGAGGCAACTCTGCGTGACACGCAGGTTCCGTCTGGCGGAGCTAGGGCTGGGGTGGCTCATTCACACATGCAAACCGTTGCTTAGTGTGCTGGACCAGTCAGCACAGACCACACGCCCGAGGTTTCATATTCGCCCCCTCCGAAACGGAAGCAGTCCACCAGAGCTGAACCGTGGGACTGCTGACATACTTGCTGATGTACCTGCACGTGTGAACCCAACCTTTCCTTAAGAAGAAAGCTCCATTGAAACCAATAGAAGGTGCTGCCCTGGGACGTGCTCACTGAGCTCAAACCACGAAAAAACTTGGTTTTACGAGGCTGTGAATTATCTCTGTGCATAAATCCACAAGAGAGGATTCGCAGCCTAGCGCTGCATGTGCGTAACGCGAAGAACCTGGGGCCTGTCCATTTTGCCTCCCAACTCAGGTTCTACGAAAGCTAGAAACTTAGTATTTGTTTTTATATGCACGCCGGGAACCCGAGGTTTTTGATTTGTGGGGGTGGGGAAGCAACTGTTCCCATCTCCCCCCGCCCCGTCAATGCAGGCGAGGCGTGCAAGTCGTTGATAAAGGTCCAGCAAGAGGCTGCAGACTGTAGGGCGCTAGGTCTCGTCTTTCCCCGGAGTTAGACTGACCCGCCTCCTCCCTTGGACTGCGCTCTCCTTCTCCGAAGTCCGTGGGAAATCCTGTTCTTTAGTTTCGCGAGGTTCGGGACCTTTTTGGCTCTCTCGGTCTCTTCCCGTCGTCGCTTGGAGCGCTTGCCAAGGCAGTATCCGACACTCGGCTTGGCACTCAGGCGCTCCGAGGCCGAGCGGGGCTGCGGCTTGGCAGGCCAGGAATACAACCCCGCTGTCTCTGGCGGACCGTGTCGGGACCTGAAAGCGTGGGAGGATGTGGCCTGCCCCCTCCCTCCCCCGCATCGAATGGAAAAACAGTGGGGTTTCTTTCGGAGCTCAGGGGCTCGACGGCAGCGCTGGCAAACAGTAGCCGGCCCCCTTCGCGGTTTCGCGTGGCCTCGACCTCCGTGGACTTGTCTGGTCCACGGAAGGCTCTGCCACAAGAAATCACAAAGGTGTCGCGCGTGGGACTCGTTGCTACGTGGTCACCTCTTTCCAGGGGTGCCAACTTGAATAAAATATCCCCCCAATAAACCCTGTGGCAGCGGCACACCATTTGAATGGCAATGCCTATGAACTTTGGGGGACCCAACCCCCTCAAATATTTTATTGGGGGCCGGCGGCGAAGACCCCTCGCCCCTAGGAGTTGGCACCTATGACGTAAAGGATCGTGGTTTAAGGCTGCGATGCTATATGCCCACTGACTTGGGAGCCAATCCCACGGGAATCCAGTGGGTCTTATTTCGTAGCGGGTACATGCATAGAATGATAGATTCGTAGAGTTGAAAGGGAGCCCAAGGTCATCTAGTCCAATCCGCTGTAATGCAGGAATATGCAGGTGGCCCATGTGGGGATCAGATCTTGGCGTTATCAGCAGCAGGCTCTAACTGAGCTAGGAGAGGATGGATGGTGCAGTTGTTGCTGTTGTTTAGTCGTTTAGTCGTGCCGACTCTTCGTGACCCCATGGACCAGAGCACGCCAGGCACTCCTATCTTCCACTGCCTCCCGCAGTTTGGGCAAACTCATGCTGGTAGCTTTGAGAACACTGTCCAACCATCTCGTCCTCTGTCGTCCCCTTCTCCTTGTGCCCTCCATCTTTCCCAACATCAGGGTCTTTTCCAGGGAGTCTTCTCTTCTCATGAGGTGGCCAAAGTATTGGAGCCTCAGCTTCAGGATCTGTCCTTCCAGTGAGCACTCAGGGCTGATTTCCTTCAGAATGGATAGTTTTGATCTTCTTGCAGTCCATGGGACTCTCCAGAGTCTCCTCCAGCACCATAATTTAAAAGCATCAATTCTTTGGCGATCAGCCTTCTTTATGGTCCAGCTCTCACTTTCATACATCACTACTGGGAAAACCATAGCTTTAACTATACGGTGCAGTTAGGGGTCCTTTAAATCAGAGCCCAAATCGGGTGTCACCATCATGTCACCAACCTGTGTCTCCTGCAAAGGAAGTCCCATCGATCTCGGGCAGGGGGTGGGGTGGGTTTCTTTCCCAGATAAAGTCGCAGAGCCTAGAAGCTTATTTCCAAATTCCGGCCAAATCAAACCAGACTTGCTGCCAGGCCCAGTCCAATTTATCGAAAGTAGGAATAGCGTCCATAGGCCTAGCCAAGGGGTAGGTCTAGCCAAGGGGTAACTAACCGAGGTTCTGCCCCCCCTAACATGAAGCCTACCCCCCTAACATAAATCCTGGCTATGCCCGTGATAGCGTCGTCGTGACGCATGGACGTGGACTGCCCCAACTTCCACAAAGTTAGTAGAGGGAATCGTGACCAGCGGTGGAGAATTATTAAGAGCATTTTTAGTCCCTGGGCTCAGTCCCTTGGGAGATTCTCCTGCGCAAGCCCCCGCTGCTGCGAATGAGAGCAAAGTGGCTCTGTCTCTTGTGGGAATGACGCAGCCAAGTTTAAAATTGCCTGCTGAAGGATCCTAAACAGATTTACTGGGAGGTAAATCCCATTGATGAATCCCAACCTCACTTTCCTAGGAGTAAGCCCCATTGAATTCAGTAATAATTGCTTCTGAGTAGACATGGGTTGGGAAAGCGCTGCTAGTGCCATTGACAGGAGAATTAAGCGTGGGTTTATTCCTTGAACCTATTTAACTCTGTCTGGGATCCTGCACTGTCTTGACTATCTCTCCCCCCCCATTAAACCCTCTTACTTGAGGGTTAGCTCCCATATATTTCAAGTAAATATAATCTGGAGTGAGTTTTCTTGTGGCTCTTCGGTCACGTTTTATTTACACAGGCAAAGGATGCCCGGACAAAAGATTGCTCCCCCCGCCACGTCAGAGCAGTTTTTATATTTTTGGAAGGGTTATGTTTCCTTGACAAGGGCAGCTTTATATCCTGACCGCGGCGGGGGGTCTATTTTGATGCTCCGGAAAGTTCATATAGAACTATGCAGATTGCAGACTTGAAAGAGGCGGGAGGGGCCCTTTTGAACGCCACGGTTTCGTCTGCGGAAAAGTAAATGCGAAATAACCCAGGCTGCTGGAGAGGCTGCTATGAGTAGTAAAATTAAAAGAGTGCATAGACAAGATCTCCTTCCAATTCAAGTTATTAATCCTAACATCACCATCACTGTAGCCGGCCTGCTTTAAATTCAAGGTAGTATTCATTAATTTGAAATGACTGTAACTCCGTGTTTCTCTTCTTACAATTATTAACCTGGTTTAAAAACACAAAACAAAATAAAAATCTTTTTTATTTTACTGTCGGTGTAGTCAACATCTATCCATCAATTGCTTGCAATCAACATTGCTTGCTGACCAAAGTGTGTTTAAAGAGCAACTAATCTAATTTAAGTGACATTGAGTAAACTATGTGAAACATCTTCTTAAAGCAATTCTGTCTGGGTTCTGAGATATCTCCCACGATGTTCCTATGTGAGGATTCATAGCAATTCTGCCTGGAGGTAAACTGACAACACAGGGGATGCTGGTTAAAGTTCTGATCTTAAGTTTAACTCATGCCATGCTCAAAAGCCACAGCTGATGATGGACTTTCACTTCTAAGGTTGACTGCAGTTGACTGTCAGTGACTTGTCACAATATCGACTAAGGATATGTTCATAAGTGCATGCTTATCACATGAGACCTGCAACAGTGCTTGATGAGTTCCATGTGTGCAATAGCCATATCAACACCACAGTCAGTATATAATTTAGTATTATTCTCTCAAACACTGCTATCAAAACAAGGTAACTCACATATTCTGTTGATGGTCATCCAGTGGCAGAATGCACATACTGTATGTGAAAGTGTCATGGAGTATAGGACTGATTCACACATGCATGTGTATGTCATAGCTGAATTCTTGAATTGCCACCATCAGAAAGCTTTTTGGGTGATACGAAGGCTCTCCAGGACAAGATCCAGACTTATGAGATTCCGTTGTTTGGTCCCAGCTCCTGCCAACCTAGCAGTTCGAAAGCACGTCAAAGTGCAAGTAGATAAATAGGTACCGCTCCGGCGGGAAGGTAAACAGCGTTTCCGTGCTTCTCTTGTTCGCCAGAAGCGGCTTAGTCATGCTGACCACATGACCCAAAAGCTGTACGCCGGCTCCCTCAGCCAATAAAGCGAGATGAGCGCCGCAACCCCAGAGTTGGTCACAACTGGACCTAATGGTCAGGGGTCCCTTTACCTTTACCTTTACATAGGGTTTTGGAGTATTCTTGTGCTAAAATAGCCAATATATTTTAGGAATATATTTTAGGTGATAGCAGAGTGATAAAGCATGTACTTTGCTCATCCCTGGCCTCTCAACAGGTCAGATTATTTGTCCATTAGGCCCTGGGGACTCTCCAGCATTTCAAATGGGTCTTTCACATCAGATGTTAACTGAAGATATCAGGGACTTAACTTGGCACCTACTGCATATAAAAGAAGCAGCGACAATATCTTTTTAGCTGACATGAAATACCTCTTCCTAAGTCCCTGGGGGGACTGCTGTCAATCGCTATAATACTGGGATAAATGAAGCAGTCGTCTTGTGGGAGGATCTGCAACCCAAATCACAAATGCATGATTGCTAGAGAGTCACAAACAGGGGACTGTATGATGTCACATCCTCTAACCTTCTGTGATGAGAGAGGGAAGAAGAGAAAACTTCTTCCTGTCACTGCACACTCTTTTTTCTTACCTGTGATGGGATAAAGATGTCTGTGATTTCAAGGGAGCACACACCATTTTGAGCTTGACAATGGACTTCTGTAACTTTTGAGTGTTGCCTGCTTGATTTTCATCACTGGCACGTCTTTCAGTGTTAGTCAATCTTATATTTTCTTGTTCACTCAAGAAGTCTGAGAGTGATTTCTTTGTTAAGAGGGAAACATAGAAGGGAGATGATCCAAGCCTGTCAAAGCATAATTAAATACCATGATTGTTCTAGGCTATAGAACCTCGTTTCTAAAAGCTTCTAAAGAAAAGCTGGCGGTTTCCCCCAACTCTGCTGAAATACGTATTTGCATTCTTACACAAGAAAGAAGAGGAAGGACAAATGATAAATAAAATATCCCTTCCAGCTCATCTAAAACGATCCAACAAGTCTCACATTGTATAAGACAGCTGCTGTGTTCCTATGCGTGTGGCGGCCAATAGATGGCAGGTCTTTCTCTGAGCACCCTGCATGGTTCATTGACCATGCACAGGTCACAAAAGATCACTGTATAAACCAGATGTGGGGGACCTTTGGCTCTCCAGTTGTTGCTGAACTACAACTCCCACCATTCCTGGACACTTACCATGTTTGCTGGGGCTGATGGGAGTTTTAGTTTAGCAACATCTGGAGGGCCAAAGCCCCTCCCCCAGTATAAACTATGCCCTCTTCCATCTCATATGCCACTTAGCAATGGTAGTGTACAGACCACCAGCTTCTGCTCAGTTTTTTAATTGGCTCAATCATGTATGAGCAGGGGGTAGATTGCTTACGGTTAGAGCCTTCCGCTTGTCACCATCCTTGAAACGTCAGCCTTTGTTTTGGAACTGGATCATTTCTCTGGATTTCGGCAGAGCATGAGACTCTTAATCTCAGGGTTGTGGGTTTGAGTCCCATGTTGAGCAAAAGATTACTGCATTGCAGGGGGTTGGACTATACGATCCTTCCAATTCTATGATTCTAAATATTCCCCTCCTCCTATTCCTTTTCTATGGTTTTTGGAGGGTGCTGAAAGCTCTCTTTTAGCACTCTCCAGGCCCTCTTCACAGCATTCACTGGGAAGAGGGAATGAGTATTAAATCAGTTCAACGTGTAGTTAAGATGGGCCTGAAATGAGAATGGCTAGAGCTGGAGATGGGCATTAGCTTCCCAGAGACTGAAAGAGGGTTTGATTGCACTTCTTGGCATCCTATTTTGGCTTGTAGTAAGTTGGTCTTGCATGCTTCCTTATTGCTTCAAAAACTTGCAAGACAGGGATGAAACCAGCTGATTGTTGTTGAAGTGGAACACAGCTCAGCTTGGTGAGAAGGGTTTGCATGGGCTAAAACAGATAGAGAAGGGAATTTCCAAGTCGTACACTGGGGTTTCCAAACGGGTGATGACCCGACATACTTTGAACTGGAGACGCTGCCAACTGGACCTAGCATCTTCTTCCATCCAAACATGTCCTTTAACCAATGAACCATGGCCCTTCCCATCTTGATCTTGACCAGAGGTGACAGATCAAAAGAGACATTGTGTTTGTGCACCATGGGTGCCTCCAAAAGTACTTTTTAGATCACATGTATATGCCTGATTTCTTCCAAGGAGCTCAAGGCGGTGTACATGGCCCTCCACCCTTTTATGTTCACAACAACCCTGCAAGGTATGCTGAGAGGTCATAATTGGCTCAACGTCACCCAGTGAGCTTGCATGACTAAAGAGAGATTTCAACCTGGGACTTCTCAACTCTCCGCCTGGCATTCTAACTGCTGTACCACACTGGCTCTCAGTGTGTCAGCAGCAACCTGTTGTTGTTTAGTCGTTTAGTCGTGTCCGACTCTTCATGACCCCATGGACCAGAGCACGCCAGGCACTCCTGTCTTCCACTGCCTCCCGCAGTTTGGTCAAACTCACGCTGGTAGCTTCGAGAACACTATCCAACCATCTCGTCCTCTGTCATCCCTTTCTCCTTGTGCCCTCCATCTTTCCCAACATCAGGGTCTTTTCCAGGGAGTCTTCTCTTCTCATGAGGTGGCCAAAGTATTGGAGCCTCAGCTTCAGGATCTGTCCTTCAAGTGAGCACTCAGGGCTGATTTCCTGCAGAATGGATAGGTTTGTTCTTCTTGCAGTCCATGGGACTCTGAAGAGTCTCCTCCAGCACCATAATTCAAAAGCATCGATTCTTCGGCGATCAGCCTTCTTGATGGTCGAGCTCTCACTTCCATACATCACTACTGGGAAAACCATAGCTTTAAGCAGCAACCTACTTACCCAAAAAAACACAGAGTAGTTGTGCATGGATAATATTTAGTCAGTACCAAAAATGAATTGCGCCCAAGTCATTGCTGCAGAAGTAATGCTGTTTCACTTTGCTCGTGTGAACCCAGTCTGAACCAGGTGGCAGTTGTTATTGCAGATTGATTAATTCATATTCAAAGAGAACGATTGGCTCAGTCTATGGAAAGCTTTGCACTTCTCCCAGCTGTTCGCAAGCCAGACTTGGAAATGTGCTAATAATCAGCAGCAGGTTTGGGGGCTTTCTCTCTCTTTCCTTGTTCGTGAGAGGTTTTCATTTAATTTTGTCTTTAAAAGTCAAGGCCCGTAAAATATAACAACCCATGCTCAAAGGTAGGGCTGAGTTACCGAGTGTTGGATTATTAAATGAATTATGAAAATAGTTTGGAAAAAAAAATATAAGCACCTCTAAAAAGTTTGCCAAGTCCTGAGATAATAACTTTGTGGGAAACCTAGTCTCCCTCCTGGACTCTATGATGACCAGGTGTAGGGGGTGGGGCATTAACAATAAGTTATTTTAAATCCATTTTATTGGCTATTTTGGGGCAGGCAAGAATGACTTTCAGTTTCCTCACATGGTTACTGTACTGTAAGCTGTACTGAAACCTGTGGGACTTCTTTTCCAATACCCGTATACAGGATTTTTGATTTTCCACCATAACCACATCTCACTGATTTAAATGGAACATACTTCCCAGGAAGTATGCTTTGGAAGTATGCATTGCTAGGTACTTAAAAAAACAAAAACAACTTGGCCCAAAGGTCTGTGACTAAGATTTGCATAAGCTTTGCAGATGCTGTTTTATATAAATAGATGGAACATTTAGGCCAACTTTCAGAAGACTAAGAACTTCTCTTGCTTGGCTTCTCTTGCTTGGCTTCTCTTGCTGTCCAAGATTAGTCTAAGCCATAGGCTACCAATGGGATTTTCTGGACCTTTTGCTTGGCTATCTCATCCAACAATTGCAGTGTCCTGCAGCCTTCAACCTCTCTTCCCCCATTGTTGAACTACAACTTCCACCACCTTTGCCAATGATCAGGGATGATGGAAGTTGCAGATAGGAACACCCAGGGAGCCAAAAGTGATGAACATGGAGCTATTGCATGTATCTTTGGCCAGATTACAATGGTGACTGGCTGGGTCTCACCAGCACTGTGCTTTGTAGGGTACCCAATCACCCAGAAGCAAAAGCTGGAAAAAATGCAGAAGGCTCAGGAGATCTTGGTCCAGCATGAATGACATGGCACATGGACCTTGAAACGCCCTCTCACAACAGCCTTGGCTCGTCTAAGACAAGGACTTTGATAAGAAGCCATTTAGTTCCACCAAAATGAATCAAATGGCTTAAATCAGTCACATTCAGCCTTTTCAGTTTTGGGTTCCACCTGTAAACCAGACGCATTTCTTAATTTTACCATGTATTTGTATGGTGGTAGTGCTGCTGTTGCAACCCACCAGTTGTGGGTCCTGACTCATCACTTGAAGAAGACCAGTGGCTTAAATTGAAGTATGTCAGCACTACTGAGTTGTATACCTGTTGCTAGACACAACAATGAAAGGAAGCCTACGGACACTTCATTTATTTCTCACAAATGTCTCTTGACTGCCCAAACAATGTCCACCAAGACACATCCATTCATTCCCCATCCTTCTAGAGTTTCATTCCAGTCCTTTCCAACTATGCTATGCAAAGGGTTAACACAGGTCAAGGAAAGGCCTGTAGAGCTACACTCAGCCATGTATGTGAGCTACACAAACCACAAGCAAAAGACAACAAGGCTCCTGTAACAAGACTCCTGACAACAAGGCTCCTGCCCCCCATTAATAATTGGACTCGAAGTGTACATGTACAGTGGTACCTCGGGTTACATACGCTTCAGGTTACAGACTCCGCTAACCCAGAAATAGTACCACGGGTTAAGAACTTTGCTTCAGGATGAGAACAGAAATCACGCGGCAGTGGTGCGGCAGCAGCAGGAGGCCCCATTAGCTAAAGTGGTGCTTCAGGTTAAGAACAGTTTCAGGTTAAGAACGGACCTCCAGAACAAATTAAGTACATAACCAGAGGTACCACTTTACAAGTATTAACTATTTTTCACACAGTTGTCACTGCTTAATTGAATCTTGGATCTGGGTGATAAAGAGTCCACCAACCTTTGGAAGACTACAGAGTTTTCCTCCTTGCTCTTGTTTACAGTGAAATCATGAACTTTTTGATTTCTTTAGCGAGTTCACGCAATATTATCCTTACTTTGCTTACAATGAACGTTTGCAACCGTCTCCTAGGAAATTGGCACACTATCCTGGCCAGACTAATCCCATGCTACCAAGAGTACTGAAATAGCTCAAAGGTCAAGCTGATTGCTTAGAAGCAGGGGGGCCAAATTGAATAAAATATGGGGGGGGCAGGTAAGCCCCGCCTCACATAATCAATCACATGATGTGGTTCACACACACCACTTGAATGACAATGCCCACTCAACTTTGGGGGCCCCCACAAATATTTTATTGGGGGGGGGTAAAGACCCCTTGGCCTCTAGGAGTTGGCTCCTATGCTTAGAAGAGTCTGCCTGCAATGCTATATACTCCTAATCTAACACTTTTACTCCGAACTGACCAGACTCAGGAAAGGACGTTTATATAGTCACTCAGAGGAAGCAAGAGACAAGAAGGTTGGGAGGTCAGTGACTCCTTGCACATAATTGCGAGGGAGGGGAGGCGTTGGTGGCGCGACCAGGAACTTCCCTGTATCAGAATGGCTTTGTCATCTAAGCTCCTGCGTTCATCAAGGATCTTCCATACCTCGGGAGGCGCTTCTAGCTTCTTCTGTCTCTCGGCTCGTCCTTCCCGCTAGGGGGCGCTGGGCTCTTGCGGAAACCGAGGACCAGAGCGCAGCATCAACCCACCACCGCCTTAGGCGGCTGATGATCCCTTTTGCCCCCACCGGCCTCCCGTCACTCTGCAGAGCCACTTAAGGCCTTGAAGTGGCTGATAAGGGGACGGAGAGTTTGAAGAGCGCTGGGGTCCTTGAAGCGTCGTCCCTGCCATTGACACATGCTGAAAAGCCCAGCACGCGTGCTCTTTAGCTTCCTGGGATCTGGGTGCCCTGGAACAAAGAAAGGGGGAAGCTGGGAGTTGATTGGCTCGACTGAAATACATAAAGAAGATCAGACTTGAAGTGCAATTCAGTGCAATTCAGTGCCTATGTGTGGCTCAGACGTTTGCCCCATTCAGTTCAATGGGGCTCACTCCCTAATGGTAAACGCCCAACGAACTCAAATCGACTTCCTCCTGAGCAGACATGTGCAGGATTGTCCGTCCATGTGGCAGAATGCCTCTCTGAGCTCGAAGGCACTAAACTTCGTAGGAAACATGCATAGGGTTGGGCTATACATGTGCATCAAACCGCAGCCCAAAACCGCTTTGGAAGCACTGCTAGTCTTATAAACACCGAAAGAGCGAAGCAACTCCATCCTTTTTACCACCCGGGTTGTGCATATGAAATGTTTCAATCGCCTTAAGCGATTACTAATCCTAAAAGCAAGGAGGGGGAGTTAACAGAATGCCATTATTCCTCCCAAGAGTTTTTTTTTAAAAAAGTTTATACTGGTGATCTTGAGGACTAGGCGCACACACGTCCTTTTAAAAAAAATGAAATGTGACGTTTTTCGTATTTGATTAAGTGTTCTGTGCAATTATGTATGCATGCATGTGTTCTACGTTTCGGCCAACACGATGACATCGATTAGGAATAAAGCACACAGCGAACACGCATGTTATTGATTATTAAAAAGCAAACTCCAACTGCTAACGTTTCTGTTTCAAAACGTATCACATAATATTTACATCAATAGATTAACTGAAAGTCGTTGGGAAGGTAGAAAGGATAAAATGTCGGCTTTGAGGCTGGCAGACTAATTTCAGCAATAATGTCAAAATAAGTATCACGATCACTGCAATCCTAAACACGCTCGCTAGCTCACTTCAGTTAGGTGGAATTTATTTCTAAGTGCGCCCTGAAGCAGTCGTCACTTCGAGGTGCCATTGAAAGAAAGAAAGTTTTGTGGACTGCAATTTGCAAATAAAACAAACTGGGTTTGCAAACCTGTTATACACTTCTTGGGAATATGCCCACTGAACACGGTGGAATTTACTTCTGAGTAAATTCTTGTCTTAAATGAGCTGCGATTCTCTGAGTCCCTAGAGAAACGTTAACACTCTCAAAATCCTAACTCTTTGTGCTGTGGGAAAACTTCGCTGTGCGAGTCCCGTTTTCCTTCTGAACCTTTTTTCCCCTTCCATAGCTTTAGGGTTTTGAAGCTGGCTTTTGCTGTGGCTTTAAGGAACGATGAAAGAAAGAAAGAAAGAAAGAAAGGGTTGGGAAATGAAAATGTGGAAAGCCCTGAGCCCTTCTGCATTTTGCACAGGGGAAGATGGCACAATTTTGGATGTTACCACATCATGTTATAAAGGAGAAGCATTTTGTCTGCTTTCAATCTCGCTAAAAAAACAAAACCAATCTCTCCCTGCATGTAATAAGCTAGAACAGCAGGGAGACGACTGTGCCAAACCTTTCTGCCGGGTGAGCTAGCTTGCTGCATGCAGGGAAGATTTTTAAAGTTTTATTAGCAGGATGGAAGCATTAAAAATAAGGATACCCCAAACTTTCAGCCTGTAGTGGTTAGGGTCCAAGATTCTACCTCCTTAGTCTAGCTCTTCATTATGCCTCAACTGTAACTAGTTCTCAGGAGATGGCCGAACCCGAGACTTCAAGCTCGTAAGTCATGGCAGGAAACCTCCCTCACCCACCAAGTGGTTAGACTCCAACTCCCATCAGCCCCAGTCAGCATGACCCACAGCCAGGAATGATGGGGGTTGGAGTCCGAGATCCCCTATCCTTTTAGGCACAACTGATTTGTGGATCAAGTTGTTGTGGGGATGAAACCCTTCTTCCCTTGGTCTATCACGTAGTGGGAATGGAGCATGAGGAGACAATGCGGTGTAGTGGTTAGAGTTAAAAGACGCCTGCTTCTTGGGAGAAAAGCAATGACAAACCTAGACAGCATCTTAAAAAGCAGAGACATCACCTTGTCAACAAAGGTCCATATAGTTAAAGCTATGGTTTTCCCAGTAGTGATGTATGGAAGTGAGAGCTGGACCATAAAGAAGGCTGATGGGCGAAGAATTGATGCTTTTGAATTATGGTGCTGGAGGAGACTCTTGAGAGTCCCATGGACTGCAAGAAGATCAAACCTATCCATTCTGAAGGAAATCAGCCCTGAGGGCTCACTGGAAGGACAGATCGTGAAGCTGAGGCTCCAGTACTTTGGCCACCTCATGAGAAGAGAAGACTCCCTGGGAAAAGACCCTGATGTTGGGAAAGATGGAGGGCACAAGGAGAAGGGGACGACAGAGGACGAGATGGTTGGACAGTGTTCTCGAAGCTACCAGCATGAGTTTGACCAAACTGCGGGAGGCAGTGGAAGACAGGAGTGTCTGGCGAGCTCTGGTCCATGGGGTCACGAAGAGTCAGACACGACTTAACAACAAGTGGTAGAGCATTGGACTAGTTCCTGGGAGATCAGGGTTTAAATCCTCACCCTCAGGCACGAAGGTCTCTGGATAACCCTGGACCACCTATTGGCCTTTCACCCCACCTACCTCTCAGGGTTGTTGTTGTGAGGATAAAATGGGGGAACGGGAGAACAACGCGCCCCTTGGAGGAATGTAGAAATGTGAGTTAAATTTGGAATACCAATAGGAATTGTGGCCCTGGATAGCTCAGTTGGTGATAATAATACCAAGGTCGCAGGTTCAGTCCCCATATGGGACAACTGCATTTTCCTGCATTGCCGGGGGTTGGTCTGGATGAACTTCAGGGTCCCTTCCAACGCTGCGATTCTGTGATTCAGTTGTCGCGACTGTACAACCTCGGACTAGCAAGAAGCTCCCGGTCTCCTAAAAGGATCCACACACCGAAAAACAAAAAAAGTGAAAGCAGCAGCGCGATAGAAAATAACAATATGGAACAAGAAGAAGTTTGCGTTTTAAAAAGGCAACAGCAACGCTGAAATGCCAGTTTACAAAAAACACACACCCAAAAACGCCTCGGTTTACAAAAATTAGCAGGCAAGCAAACTTAGTCGCTGCCTCCAGGCAAGTGGGGGAATAAATCTCCGTCCATTTCAGCCTTCAACAGCGGAGAGAGTGTCCTTCTCTTGAGTCGATTTTAAAAAAAAATGTACACACATTTGAAGGCAAGTTTACAAGCCAGAGGGTCTGGTCAATCCAACAGGGAGCTTCCCCTGATGATTTATGTCTCAGGAGAGGTTGGTGGGGTGGGAAGGACTGTTTCAACCCGTTTATTTTGTTTCGCTTTTGTGTCACAGGAGGAAGGCGGTGGTCTCTCCCTTCTGTTTCTTACCCTGCTCATACTTTCTCGGGCTGTTCCTGGGTCCTGGGAGAACCTGGCTTTGCAAGAGCTGAGCTGCAGCCCGAACGCCAGGGTCTGTTGCAGACTCGGAGGAGCGCAAGGGGCGCTTGTAGGTGAAGAAGGAAGAAGCTGACATTCGTTTCTGATCAAGAGTTGACCCAATGCCGCCTTCCCCGTCTCTTTTGCAAGGATCTACGCTCCACAGCGATCTATTTAAGTGCACTTACAATAAACAGAACTCTCTGTGTGGAGGCTGGAATCGAGCCGGCTGAGCACGTTTTCTTGGAAGTAAACCTAATTTCAGACTTCCAAGGAAGCATGTTAAGGGCTGGGTCTCAGTCCAAGTAGGGCTGCAATCCTACGCATGTTTACTTCGGAGTAAACACCATGTAACGCAGGAAGCGGTTCTCCTACTGACTCAGATTATCTAAGGCACACCATACTTTTAAAGCACATCCAGTTCACTTTTAAAGCACATGGCTCCCCAGAAAAAAGAAAAGAAAAAAGAATTATGGGAACTATAGTTTGATATGGGTGCTGGGAATTGTAACTCCATAAGGGAGAAACTAGGGACGCGGGTGGCGCTGTGGGTAAAAGCCTCAGCGCCTAGGACATGCCGATCTAAAGGTCGGCGGTTCAAATCCCCGCGGTGGGGTGCGCTCCCGTCGCTCGGTCCCAGCGCCTGCCAACCTAGCAGTTCGAAAGCACCCCTGGGTGCAAGTAGATAAATAGGGACCGCTTACTGGCGGGAAGGTAAACGGCGTTTCCGTGTGCTGCGCTGGCTCGCCAGATGCAGCTTTGTCACGCTGGCCACGTGACCCGGAAGTGTCTGCGGACAGTGCTGGCTCCCGGCCTATAGAGTGAGATGGGCTCACAACCCTAGAGTCTGTCAAGACTGGCCCGTACGGGCAGGGGTACCTTTACCTTTTAAGGGAGAAACTACGTTTCCCAGGATTCTTTGGGGGAAGTGTTGTGCTTTAAATGCATGTTAGACACGCTTTAAATGCATGGTGTGGATATTGTGCACACACAACCTGGCAGGGCTTCAGATTGGATGCTTTTTGCACGCAAGGCCTGCGTTTTTCCACTAAGCCAACAGGACTTCCTTCTGAGTAAGATTTGGGCTGTTTCAGTAATAATTCCTGCCCCAGCTGTAAGCGGACAGAGAACAGAGAAGTTAAAGTTGTGATCAGTGGCATAGCTTTGGGGGCAGTGGCAGAGGGGCTGTTTCCCCAGGTGCATTTTTTGGGGGGGAGGGTGATTTTGGTGTGTGTGCAAAATTTCAAAAGAATATGGTGTTTTTGAGGGTGTTCTTTTAATTTTAAAAAAGCAAGAGGTGTAAAAATTTCATGAAAATAATAATAATAATAATAATAATAATAATAATAATAATAAAATAAACAGTTGCTGCTGCTGTCCCCTCCCCAGCTTCGCTTTCCCTGCTGGGTAAACCCTTCCCCACCACAATTGCCACTGCCACCCATCCCTGACAGGAACCATGGGGTAGGGGGCACTTGCCTTGGCCCGGGCAAGTGCTATGCCACCGGTTGTGATGGTGCAGGATGTGGGATGTATCATCACTGAAGCAGGCAAATACAACATTTCCTGTTGCCTAGAGTGGACACACAGGGGAATTTTGACGGGGAGGACGTCCTATCATAGCTGCTCTGGAGCCTCCCCCCCACCCCGTATGTGATTAGGTAGATTGGCGTGACCCTAGCAGACCCTAGAAAAAGGCTAGTCATACAGCCACAAGCCATCTTCCCTTCTTTTTCCATTTTCTCCTTTCGGACTCCTCTTCTGGCTCTTAGCCAGCACATGGTTCATCCTTACAGAGGATGGAAGCCACAAGGTAGAAAGTCTGAGGCCTAGCTCAGACTTCTCTTCTCTTCTCTACAAATGTAACTGTGATCACAAGATAAAACCTGCCTTCAGAATACTACTGTGAACTGAATGTAAGTAAACTTTACTTTAGTCTAAACAAGACTGTCGTGTTATTATTGTTTTAAGAGGGAAATAAAGGGAACTTAACTTAACTGATTCTAACAAATCATCAACTTGCTTCCAGCAACCTGCAAGGGAATGTGCTCTGCTGCTTACTCATTAGCGTGAGCGAGGAGGGATAATACTTAGTCAATATATCCTCTCCTACTTTCCTCAACATTCCCACACAGGCGAGGAGATCCGAGACAGTATGGCTCAAAGTATAAGTTGCTTGAAATCCCAGGGGGGCTGCATGCTATTGTACTCAGGTTCTGCTTGTAGGATAAAGGTAAAGGGATCCCTAACCATTAGGTCCAGTCGTGGCCGACTCTGGGGTTGCAGCGCTCATCTTGCTTTATTGGCAGAGGGAGCTGGCGTACAGCTTCCGGGTCATGTGGCCGGCATGACTAAGCCACTTCTGGCGAACCAGAGCAGTGCACCGTTTACCTTCCTGCCAGAGCGGTACCTATTTATCTACTTGCACTTCGTGCTTTCAAACTGCTAGGTTGGCAGGAGCAGGGACCGAGCAGCAGGAGCTCACCCCGTCACAGGGATTCAAACCACTGACCTTCTGATCGGCAAGTCCTAGGCTCTGTGGTTTAACTCTCAGCGCCACCTGCATCCCACTTGTAGGATGCCCATAGGCATTTGGTTGGGCACTGTTAGAATAGGATGCTAGCTCTGATGAGTCTTTGGCCTGGTCCAACAGGCTCTTCTTGTGTTCTTATGAAAACCTTCCCTTCCCTGCCCCCTTCCACTTACTTTCAAAGCAACAACTTTTCTTAAGTTGCGTTCATCCAGTTTACAGACCTTGAATTATCATCCTAATGTAGAGTGACAGAAGAAGACAACATACACAAACACATTTTTAGCAAAACCATAACAAAAGTGGTCAATGCAATCTCGAGAAATTACATCTAAGAGTTCCATTGTGTGCAATAAAGAAAACAGATGAGGAATGCCATCCATCCATCCATCCTCCAGCAAATTTGATTTTGCCTAGAATGATTGATGCCGAGGAGGTGGAGCCTATCTGGTCTGTTTTGATTCACAACAAGTAATCAAAGGATGCCAAATAGAATGAAAAGGCGTCTTGTCTAGCCAGTTTCTCTGTCAAACAAATCATGTGCAAGAGCTTTCACATCAATATCCGTTTTGATACAAGAAGCGACTGATGCAGGAGAGGGGCAGCGACAGATTCGGCAGCGACAGAAGAAGCACTGAAAATGGAGGGATGCTGTCGTTGAGTCTGGCTGCTTGCCTTTGCTGTGGTCCTTTTCTGTAGCTGTGAATTGATTCTCTTCTTATTTCCCCCATCCACTGCAATACTAGAGGAGTCTGATAGGCTGTGCGTGTTATCATGATGTCAAGATATTGGATGGAGTTTTGAGAGATCTGTGTGGGCATCTGATTCACATGCACAACATTATGAACACAAAAATGAAAATGAAAATAAATGGAATATTTAATGCATTACATTAAGTGATCTCAGCTAGAGTATGCAAACAATTTGAATTTGCAGAATGAGGAAGTATTTTAAAAAGTGATTCTGGAGAAAATACTGGCATGCGCTCAATCATAGCAGCAGTGTAGCAAACACCAAACACCAAGCATTTACGTGATTAAATTAATTTCTAACTTGATGGGCCAAGGCTCTGACTCAGTATAAAGCACCTTCATATATTCTTTCCCTTCACAAGGGAAATTTTCTGTGGTCAGTTCAGCTTGTTTGCATGGCGCATAAGGCTACCAAAGTCTAGTTCTAGACCTATGGTGGATCTAAACACAGGAAAAAAACCTGCTATAAATGTCAGAAATTAGATCGTTATAACAAAAGGGGGAAAATCCCTATGGAAAATCCTGTTTTAAAATTTCCTGCTCTCTGGCACCATCCAGTGTTGCATGTTTATAGTGCATTCAAACTGCTTTTTCTTCACTAATGTAGCTGAGTCCCTACTGTGGTGCAATAGGTCAGTGCATCTGGATGTTAATCAGAAGGTTGGTGGTTCGAGCCCAACCAGGGATGGCTGTGGGCAAGATTTCTGTATTGCAAGGAGTTGGACTAAACAATTCTGGATTAATTTCATCTCCATTAGACAGACATCTATTTTGCCCCCTTACCTCATTGAACAAATTCAGTGGAATTTGCTTCTGGATGTGCATATATAGCATTGTATTGTTAGTTCATTTTCGCACGTACAGGCATATGGGATTTGCACACACACACACACACACACACACACACACAGCAACATTGATGTGTCACTGGGCTGTTGTGAGGATAAAATGGAAGGGGGGAGAATCAGGTATGCTACCTTGAGCTCTTTGGAGGAAAGGAGTGATACAAATGCAATACATAAATAACAAATGAATAGGTCACATTCCACCTCAAAAACATAATCAGGTAATTTGGGATGAAGAAGTTTTGGGAGGAAATTGGATAAGCAGAAGTTTGGAAGCATCCCTAAAGTTAGGACTAAACCTGTACCACATTTTCTCTGAGATGTGTCTTAATGATTTTGAGTCAGTAAGTGGGACCTCAGAATCTTTTTTTAAAAATATGTATATAAAAAGACTATAATATCTCAGCAGAATTATTCTGTTTAAAAGTCTGAGACTTTATTTCAGCAACAATTTCCTTGTCTACAGCTTTACAAGGCTGTAAATATCCCATGGACATAATGAAATCTGACATCATATGGCAAAGTACTTACACTTGCCAGATCATTTATGAACAAATGTACCTTGGGGCAAAATGCCTCCTCCCTTTCCCGTGCCCAAATTTCTCTTATAAATAATATAAGAAAAAATCGCTTTGCAAGGTCCCTTTTCTGAACTTCCTGGTCTGCCTTTTAAACATTCCGGCTGTGAGACAGGTAGATGATAGTGGAAAAGTCTTGGGGTGCATTAGAAACCCTGCTACTGGGATTATAATCCCTCACACATTTACTTGGGAGTAAAGTGGGCTGGGTTTAGCAAATATGAGCAGATCCAGGTGTTTCGGATGAAAGAACTTGCTGAACCAATATGTAGGAATAAGGGAGAGAGGGCAGGAGACAAACATAATATTTGTTTAAGATGTTGTTGTTGTTTAGTCGTTTAGTCGTGTCCGACTCTTTGTGACCCCATGGACTAGAGCACGCCAGGCACTCCTGTCTTCCACTGCCTCCCGCAGTTTGGTCAAACTCATGCTGGTAGCTTCGAGAACACTGTCCAACCATCTTGTCCTCTGTCGTCTCCTTCTCCTTGTGCCCTCCATCTTTCCCAACATCAGGGTCTTTTCCAGGGAGTCTTCTCTTCTCATGAGGTGGCCAAAGTATTGGAGCCTCAGCTTCAGGATCTGTCCTTCCAGTGAGCACTCAGGGCTGATTTCCTTCAGAATGGAGAGGTTTGATCTTCTTGTAGTCCATGGGACTCTCAAGAGTCTCCTCCAGCACCATAATTCAAAAGCATCAATTCTTCGGCGATCAGCCTTCTTTATGGTCCAGCTCTCACTTCCATACATCACTACTGGGAAAACCATAGCTTTAACTATATGGACCTTTGTCAGCAAGGTGATGTCTCTTGTCTAAGATACTAATGCTCTTTTGTGGGAAGATCTCATTATCCCTTCCCTGCCCCTTGGACTGTGTGTTCAGAGCATGTGTTTAAGGTGCTTCAAATGGGTATGTAGCCTAACTCTTGGAGGCGTGAAGGCAGGACCATTACCAGACCAAAATGGTCCAGAACAACGTGCACTACCTACCAGACAAAGAATTTAATATGTATGCTGCAGAAAAAGAGCTTACAGGATTTTTTAAAAAAGCAGATCTCAGAAGCTACCTGTCTGGCAAAGTTCCTTATGGAACATGAAGATATTTGCAGCCATTTTCTCAGCAGAAGTACCGTAAGTCCCTCTGAGTTCAATGGAACTTGTTCCCAAGTAAATGTGCTGATGAACTAGAAAAAATGATTGACAAAACCAATGGGCAGGGGGACAATTTTCATGTTGCATTTAGGTTGATATGGAACAACTGATTGGTTCAAAATTGGCAAAGGAGTATGACAAGGCTGTATATTGTCCCCCTGCTTATTTACCGGTAACTTACATGCAGAATTCATCATGCGAAAGGCTGGGCTGGATGAATCCCAAACTGGAATTAAGATTGCCGGAAGAAATATCAACAATCTCAGATATGCAGATGACACAACCTTGATGGCAGAAAGTGAGGAGGAATTAAAGAACCTTTTAGTGAGGGTGAAAGAGGAGAGCGCAAAATATGGTCTGAAGCTCAACATCAAAAAAACGAAGATCAATGCCACTGGTCCCATCACCTCCTGGCAAATAGAAGGGGAAGAAATGGAGGCAGTGAGAGATTTTACTTTCTTGGGCTCCATGATCACAACAACAAAGCGTATGAAAGAACAAGAATGGCACACACTCATCATCCACGGTGCTTGTGCAAGAACCCTACTCTCAGCTTGACTCTTTCTTGGAAACCAGCAAGCCCAGAAGCATGATTTATGCAGGGATTTAGTGGACTGCAGTGGTGCTGTGTCAAATTATGAAGTGCAGGCTCTCTTCACAACAACCCTTGTAGTGACTCACACCCCTTCTAAGACTATTCAGCAGTACAAAGACCAATGTAGATATTATAACTTCAGTATGAAGCCAGCTTTTTTCTTAAAAGGTGGACTCGAAACGTTTTGTGACATCCTGGTTCATCAAAACAAAGAGACCCGGGGACTTAAAACCTTAGCCATGCATGCTGATGCAACTTGCCTCTTCCCCTGCTTAGTTTATGCGGTCGGTTTCTCTCTGAAAAAAGCTTATTTAATTGGCATGCAGAAGATTGGCAAATAGTGCCCCTCGATACGACATCATCTGGGCTGCGAAATAAAGGGCTTCCTGTCTTTGTTCCTGCCTGCCCTTGCTCCACTGATGGCAAGTCTTCTCTCTGGCAGTGACTGAATTACCTAAGGGAATGCACAGAATTACCGAGACTGGTTGGAAGTAGGCAAGGCTAGGTCAGTGAATCAAGACTAAACCACATGTGACTTTAGCTGTGTAGCTGTGCCTTCAACTGTAGGGAATTTTTTCTGCACATTTTTTGTGGAGGACAGTTTTGGGCCTGATGGAGCCACACCTTCATGTTGTGCAGAGGGGAATTTTAATCTGGAATTTAATTCAGGTTTTGATCTGGAATGGGGGCCCCACACTTGCACATTGCATTTTAAAAACAACAACAACCTTCCATTGAAGCAGTTTCCTCTTTAGATATGGGATTTCTCCCTTGACTCTGCTGAAAGACCAGCAACATTTGGCTCCTGTTCTCCTTGAAATCTTTCAATTCCAGCTGCTCAATACAATAACTGTGAAATTAAGAAATGGTGCTCGAGTGTGCCGTTTTCTTCCTCCCTTCTCAATCCACTTTCCTTTTGTGCTGTGTCTTTTAGATTGTAAGCCAGGGGGCTAATTTGTGAGCTGATCTGGGAGTCTTTGTTGACCCAAGAGCAGACAGAAAAAGCTTTAAATAAATACATACATAGTTTTTTGCCTCCAGCTCTCTATTCTCATAAGGGGAAACAGGCTGTGGGAGTTGCTGAAATGAAGTGCTTGTACTTCAAATCTGAACAACTTTGTATAATCGAGTTTACTTTTTGCAGCCTCATCAACAGAAGAGCAGCAGTGAAGGGAGTTTGGGTTGGCCTAGTTTTCTAGCTGGCTTTTGTTTTCTCTATGCCCCCCCCCCGGCATTGTTAAGTTTCATTGTTATTGAACGGGTTATCTAGAGGTCAATGGGCCAGAAGGTTGTTTGGATTTCCTAAAATTGTGCCTCCCTCTAAACCTGGCTAAAAATATTGTTTTCAGAATCTCCTGTGACCCTTCTGGGCTGGAAACGAAAAGGAGACACAATGTGGCTGCTATTTCTGTTTGTCACCCTTTGCCCCAGGCCCACAAGGGTGGCCAAGACAGCGTGTGTCTGGTTTACAATATTCTCTGTAAATCCAAAGCGGCGCAGGGAGAGGAGCTGGAGACTGGGAACTTGAGGCTGGGCTGAATGCCACAAACTAGGGATGGAGAAGTTCTGCTGGCAAGAGTCAGAGATGGCACGAAGGGAAGGCATTGTTGGGCACCTGCCAAGGCCCACATTTCAATAATGAGTCCATTGCCACTCTGTGGAACTGCCTGCCAGAGATCTGCCTCTTTCTTTTTGCTGCTGCTCCCCTCTCTGAGCACGCAAGCTGCAAAGAAGGGAAGGAGTTGCAGCAGAATTTTCCCCTCCTCTCCTGTGCTCTTGCTCCGGATAGTTGCATGGACTAGACCCAGATGGAGAGAGCAAGTGAGCGGAAGGACCTTGGAGAGGAGGAGGAAGACAGGTGCTGACCAGAGAGTGCCTTACTCAAGATGACCCACAAAACCGGGAGCTGATAACGTCCACAGTCAAGCCCCCAGTCCATTCTGGAGAAATGCCCTCTGTTAGCCTGGTTCCTGGTGGTACAAGAATATGGTAGGACCTGGGTACCAGATGTGGCCAGAGTCTTAAATCAGCTGCTCTTGTCCTGGCCTGAAAAGATGAGAATATTGTCCATGCTGTACCAAAACTGAAGAGCAACATCAGGCAAGTCTTTAGCATATGCACCGTTGGGGTGCAAAGATCCGCCCAGCGCCCCCAAATTTAGTTGTGAGCGAGTCATTGAGTCTGACAAGCGCCGCCATTGTGAATGACAAGCGCCACCACTGGCGCGTCGTGTCTTTGGCAATGAATGCACAAAGTCGAAAGTCCTTTTGTGAAACAGTAGGTATACATTTCAGTAATACCTAGGTATATATGTATTTTGTTTTTCTAGCTTGATCAAAATTATTTATTATGAAACAGGTAGATAGTTAAGAGCTTAGGTGGCTTCAGCGGTGGGCGCCTGGTGCCCCCCAGAATTCAGCGCCCGGGTGCCCTGCACCCCTTGAACCCCTAGGTTAAGATGGCCCTGAGCAGCATCCGCTGTAGGTGTCCTGAAATCAGAGCCTCCCTCGCACAATTGGCAAGGAGCTGCATTAGTGCCTCTGAAGCCAGGAAAGGCCATCCGCCAGAAACTCAAAAACTTGGCTTCTCATCGCCTTTCACTGGGGAGGGGGCCCTCCAAGGCACCTAGAGGAGCCTGTGCACCTCGCCCGTCTGCCTAGAGCAGCAGAGGAGCAGCCAGGGAAGTGAAGGCTCCTAGCCACTCCAAGCCAGCATGGACAGTTCCCCCTAGCCCTGCGCCCTTGGCAGGGGCCAGCCTAACCTGCTAGCTCAGTCCCAGTGGCCCACCAAGTTCAGCATCCTGTTCTTTCAGTGACAATAGGCGGCCTATGGAAAGCCTGCAAGCAGGACCCAAGTACAAGAGCACTGTCCCCTCCTTTGGTTTCCAGCAACTGGTATTCAGAGGCATTGTAGACTTATCTCCCATGAATTTATCTAATTCTCTTCTAGAGCCATTTGAGTTGGTGGCCACGGCCATATTCTTGTGGGAGTGGAACTATGAGCTGTGTGAAGAAGTATTTTCATAAGTCTGTATCATGGTTTTTTAAAATTTGTATGGAGCCCTTGAAATAAATATATATATATCCACATCTTTTGTGCTCATTGTATAATTTTACACTGCACTTCCCTCTGCAACACGTTCCAAACCTTTGAAGGCAGAATTTTATTCAGAGAGTTTTTCTAAAGAGGGAAGAAAAGTGTCTGTCTCTCCTTCCCTCCCTGCTCTTTCCCTCCAACTGGGAAGTTATTACTTTGTTGTTTTTAAGAAACACTGCTGTTATCTTAATTGTTACCTGCAGGCTGCAGTGTTGCGTTGATTTTCTGCACACCTGTGGAAAACAGCTTTGCTGGGTTTTGTCACGGGGCTGATGAATGACTGTAACAGACGGAAAGAGCAAATGCCAGAAGTTGGACCACAAGAACAACATTCCTAAAAAAACCGCAAAGGGACTGCAGATAGGCAAATCATAGTCTACTCCAGGAGGTATTAGATTATGGATAATTTATTGTATTCGTATTATAATCCTTACATCTTGAGGATGGAAAAAGATAATAAAATAAAAAGTGGGGGCAAACTATTTTAAAACAAAGAATCCAATTCAAAAAGTTGCAAGCGCTGTTCTTATTTTGTTGATTTTTATGATATTAAAATACTTTTGGCATTTATTTTATTGTTTATAGTCCAGAGAACAATGCTTCTGGTGGTCTTATATAAACATAGCAAGTAAGGCTGCAGTTCTAAACCCAGCAAGGACTGAGCCCCATTGAACTCAGTGGAAATTGGTTCTATTTAGGATTGCACTGTAAATGACACAAGATAGGCCCTGACTTTAACAAAGGGCAATCACTGGATTATGAAGGGCATAGTTGAATGGTTTTTTTATCGTACTGTAGGAGTGCCTGGCATGCTCTGGTCCATGGGGTCACGAAGAGTCGGACACGGCTAAATTGTGGGATGTAAAACACAGGAGCAGTCAACATTCCTAGAGTGTACATGTTAGAACATGGGGAGGGATGTCTGTCCAGCAAGCAGGTAAACTTCCTGGGGACGGACTTCCTCCGCATGTGACCAGAGGTGTCACAAGTTGGATTAGGATATAATCTTACAATATATCCTCTCCTGCACCCTTGAACATTCCCACAAAGGGTTATTGGGCCCAGTATTGCATATTTCTGCGTATTTTTGAAGGATTGCGTTGGATTGTGATTTTGAGTTGAGTAGTATTTTTCTGAGTTAACTTCCTGGTAAGCACATGGTCCTTTTGTTCCATTGTGCAGTGGGGATTAAGCAACCCCCCCCTTCCCTCGGAGTTCACAGTGACCCAAGGCAGTGAAGAATTGTTTTGTATTTTGAGATTTTTGAGATTTTGATTTTAAAATTTTGAGAAATTTTGAAATTTTGAAGAATTTTCAAATTTTTGGATTTTAAGATGGCTAGAGCAGCTTTTGATAGTGATGCAAAGCTAGGAATGCCTGTGCTGAATGAACACAATTTCATACACTGGAAGCAGCGCTTGATAGCATGTTTAGATTATAAGCACATTTTGGAAGCTTTAGACCCTCAACCTACGGGATCGTCTGAGGGAGATTTAGCCAAGATAAGTGCTTGGAGACGCATGAACAGCGAAGCTAGACACATAATTTTGAGTGGACTTCGTGATGAGCAGCTATCATTAATAAATAGTACAGATGATGCATCTCAAATCTTAAGAGATATTGAGCGTGTGTATGGAGAATCTAGCATAAACTGCTTCAGAAACTTGGTGTGTAAATTAACCAGACTGAGGATGAATTCAAAAGAGGAATTCACAGAGCACATCAACAAGTTTACTGAGATTATTCAAAGAATTGATCTGACTCCCAAAGCTTTTGATGAAGACACAAAGATAGCATTTTTGTTATCATCACTTGCACCACGCTTTAGCGCTTTTGTAAGTTTGATGGATCATAGACAAGGTCTGACTTTTAAAGACTTGATTGGTTATTTAAAAGAAGAATGCAGAGATAGAGCTGAATCTCCAGTGAGAAATGCTAGAAGCAAGGACAGTAGTTATGCATCTAGGCAATTTACAAAGTCCAAAGAGATGCCTAAGAAAGTGATTTGTTTCAATTGTAACAAAGAAGGACACATTGCAAAGAATTGCAGGGCTCCTAAAGCAAAGAAACCCCACCCTTTTCAGCCAAAAGGGGAAAAGAAGGGGAAATGTGAATGCACATGGCTACTGCAAGAAAGGAATTTAACTGTCCAGAATCGTGAGAATAGACGTAATAAATGGATTTTAGATTCAGGTGCCAGTTCGCATTTTTCATATAAAAAGGACTATTTTAATGAGATAAATGATGAAGAAGGATCTGAAATTGAAATTGCAGATGGGAACATTGTTAAAGCAAAAGGTGCAGGTTCCATGAGTCTGAAATGCAATATAAACAATGAATGCAATGAGAACACAATCTCTAGAGTTTTGTACGTACCAGAGCTGAGCTGCAATTTAATCAGCGTGTCCACATTGGACAAGAAAGGTTTCCAGATCACATTTGGAAATGGAGAATGTAAAGTAACTAGAAATGGCAAAGTGGTTGCTCAAGCAAAGCTAATAAATGGTGTATATGAGCTTGATCTTTCAGAGAACCAGTCTGCAAAAGTGGCACATGCCAGCCAGAAGGATGAAGCAGATCTGGACCTATGGCACAGAAGGCTTGGACACAGGGACACCAACGTCATTCTGGATCTACAGAAAAGAGATCTTGTAAGAGGTTTGCAGGTAAAGCAGAGCAACAAAGCTCCAGCAAAGTGCATAAGCTGTATTACTGAGAAGGCTGTAAAACCTTCATTTCCACGTTGTGCAGAACAAAGAAGCAACAAAGTGCTTGACATAGTGCACACTGACATATGTGGACCCATGAATGTTCCCTCACTGGGAAAGAATAGATATATTTTAATATTTCTGGATGACTTTTCAAGATTTTGTGTTGTATATTTCCTCAAAGAGAAGAGTGAGACAGTGGACAAGCTCCAGGAATACATTGCCATGGTCAAGAACAAATTCCAAAGAGCTCCAGCTGTGTTAATGAGCGACAATGGAGGTGAGTACTGCTCAAATGAAATGCAGGCTCTCCTGGCCAAGGAAGGAATTGCACACGTAACCACAATTCCTTACACACCACAGCAGAATGCCATAGCTGAGAGAAAGTTTAGGTCCATTATGGACATGACAAGGTGCATGCTAAAGGATGCATGTTTGCCACAGAAGCTGTGGGCCGAAGGCGTATACACGTCGGTCTATTTGCAGAATAGACTGCCAACTAAAGGTGCAGAGCGCACACCATTTGAACTTTGGCATGGGAAAGCTCCCAATCTGTCGCACATACGTGTGTTTGGAAGTCCGTGCTACTTCCACGTGCCCAAGGAACACAGACACAAGCTTGACTCCAGGGCAAAAGCAGGTATCCTGGTGGGATATGCCTCTGGAGGCAAAGGATACAGAATTATGGACTTACAAACTGGTAAGACAAATGCATACCATGCAGTTTATGTTGATGAATATGGAAAAGTAGACACTAAGAACACTGTTGTGGATTCTTCAGATGAGTCAGAAAGGACTCAAGAGTTTGTATATTTCCCTTTTGAGACCCCACAAAGTAATAATCTGCCTTCGAGTGTTACAGCGCCCCCTACAGGCGACACACCAGAAGACGCAGAGGACCAGAACCCTGGCGGCACCAGAGACGACGATGAGGACTCAGATGGGGACATGCCTACGTTGGAGGAGGATGAGGAAGCTGATGCGGTCGCAGAACCAGATGTCAGGCGCTCATCCAGAACCAACAAAGGTGTCCCACCATTACGGTTGTCCTACTTTGCAGGGTCGGCGTTTCCACAGGAACCTTCCACTTGGGAAGAGATACAGGAGATGCCAGCTGCAGAAGCCAGTCTCTGGAGGAAGGCCGCGCAGGAGGAGATGGATGCACTGCATCAGAACAAGACCTGGACACTCACTGAGCTGCCTCCCGGTAAGAAGGCCATTGGCAGTAAATGGGTTTTCAAGGTTAAGAAGGGGTCAGAAGGAGAAGTGCAGCGCTACAAAGTTAGACTTGTAGCACAGGGATTTTCACAGCGTTTTGGTGAAGATTATGATGAAGTTTTTGCACCAACTGTGAGGTACAGCAGTGTAAGAATGCTTTTAAGCATTGCGGCCTCCAAGAAAATGAGAGTGAAACACATAGACATTGCTACCGCTTTTCTACATGGGCAGATTTCAGAAGAAATTTACATGAAACAGCCCAAGGGTTTTGTGAAACCACATGAGGCACATTTAGTGTGCAAACTCCAGAAAGGACTTTATGGACTTAAACAGGCTGCTAGAGCCTGGAACCAGAAGTTGCATAAAATGCTGACGCAACTTGGGTACAAGCAAGGCGACGCTGACAAGTGCTTGTACAGTAAGTCAAATAATGGACAATTCTCATATATCCTAGCATTTGTTGATGACCTGATTATTGCCACAGCAAGTGAGAAAGACTATACACAGATAGTAAAACACCTTAGCAAAGAGGTGGAGGTCAAGGAGCTAGGAGATGTCCAGTACTACCTCGGGATCCAGGTGGAAAGAGAAGAGGATGGCTCATTTCTTCTCAGCCAAAGACAGAAGATCCACGAGCTAATTGAGCACATGCAGATGCAAGACGCACATCCAGTTGCTACACTTATGGCTACTGACTTCCTGAAGAATCAGCAGGATTTGAAGCAGTTGCCAGATAACAATGACTACAGGTCGGCGATTGGTAAACTTTTGTATTTAGTTACCACATGTAGACCTGACTTAGCTAATGCTGTGGGGATTCTTAGCAGAAAGGTGAATTCTCCCACTGAGCATGATTGGGCAGGTGTAAAGAGGGTGGTGCGATATTTGAAGGGTACCATGAATTGTAAATTAAGGTTACCAGCCGTCAGAGACCCTAAGTTGGTTGGGTATACTGACGCGGATTGGGCTGGGGATAATGCTGACTATAAATCAACAAGTGGTCATGTTTTTATGTTTGGTGATGGACCTGTTTCATGGGGCAGTTATAAACAGAGCTGTGTAGCATTATCTTCCACAGAATCAGAATACGTTGCAGCAACAGAAGCCTGCAGAGAGATCGCCTGGCTTGATCAACTCATAAAGGACTTTGGGTTGGTGAGGAAAGGGCCTGTCAGCTTGCTGGAGGACAATCAAAGTTGCCTGAAGCTGACGCAGAGTGAGAAGTTCCTGGCCAGAACAAAACACATTGGGGTTAAATACCACTACATACGCCAGATGATCCAGGATGGACTTGTGGAGCTATCCTACTGCAGCACCCAAGAGATGACTGCTGACATCCTGACGAAACATCTACCAAGAGAGAGTTTCCAGAATCTACGTGTCAAGCTAGGACTTTGGGTGGTTGAATAAAGTTGTTTATATTTTGTGTATGTTGTATTGCCTGAGAAGGGGTATGTGGGATGTAAAACACAGGAGCAGTCAATGACAACATTCCTAGAGTGTACATGTTAGAACATGGGGAGGGATGTCTGTCCAGCAAGCAGGTAAACTTCCTGGGGACGGACTTCCTCCGCATGTGACCAGAGGTGGGTGTGGCCTCACCTGTGCAGGTAATGATAAAAGTACAGGGCAGGCAGCCATATATCTCTCTTGCCTCTCTCTCTCTGCCATCTTCCTTTCGAAGAAGAAGCATCTAAAGATGCTCTCTTGGCTCTTAGCCAAGAGAGAAGGAAAGGACTATCTTGCTATAAGATAGATTCCGAATGTATGTAACCTTTTTAAGCCTGTATGCCTTCTGGGATCATATTGTGAACAGAACGTGAGTAAACTCTTTTATACTTTTATAAAGACTGTGTTGTGTCTTGTATTTTAAGAGGGAACAAAAGGGGAAATTACCAGAGTAATTATTATAGAGGTTCTAGCGAACCTGTGCACACGTTACCGTTGCGAACTTAAAGGGGAATGTCTATAAACTCTGCTGATATTTTGGGAACTTGTTAGCACAAGTTGGATTAGGATATAATCTTACAATATATCCTCTCCTGCACCCCTGAACATTCCCACATAAATGACTAAACAACAACAACACTTATAAACACCAGCTTTTTAGAGAAATTCTCAGCAACTGCATGTTTCACTTAAAAACTTTGTAGCTTCGCCAATGATTCCAGCTGCCCCCCTTGCCTTAGATTTACAGAACTCACACACCTTTGGTCTCTTGTATGTTTTGAGGAGCTCTTTCTCACTGAAGAAATAAAGAAAAATCCTGGATTGCCATCTACGTCCACAACGATCCATTAGTTTGCAATTTAATTAAGAACTGTCATGTGGGAACACTTATAGAGTATCACACATCATGAGACATTGCATGAGATAAGCACGCCTTTTCCCTGGAACAACTTGGCAGCTTCCTTGAGTTGTATAATAGACGTGATTGCTCAAAGGAGAGCCTGGTTTTGTTATGAGGAGGTTAGCACTTCACAGTTGTCACCATTTTCATTTGGTGACAAGTGCCACTGGTCTAGGTACGTGTGTTGCATAGCTCTTTAACATTGATGTGGGCTTGGATTTGGACAATCCACAACAAGATATTTCCCTGCCTGTTACTGGCTGCCCCACAAAACAAGCTGCAATAAAGTAGCAGAACATGAATGAGAATCTTCTTAGCAGTTAATCACCAGCGATTCCACACCCCATGCAGACAGTGGGTTGCTGATGTGGTCTAAACACGGGTGGCGCTGTGGTCTAAACCACTGAGCCTCTTGGGCTTGCCGATCGGAAGGTTGGCAGTTCAAATCCCTGTGATGGGGTGAGCTTCCATTGCTCTGTCCCAGTTCCTGCCAAAGTAGCAGTTCAAAATCATGCCAGTGCAAGCAGATAAATAGGTACAGCTGCAGTGAGAAGGTAAATGGCATTTCTGTGCACTCTGGTTTCCATCATGGTGTCCTGTTGCATCAGAAGCAGTGTAGTCATGCTGGCCACATGACCCAGAAAGCTGTCTATGGGCAAACCCCGGCTCCCTCGGCCTGAAAGCGAGATGAGCGCTGCAACCCCAGAGTCACCTTTGACTGGACTTAACCATCCAGGGGTCCTTTGTTAGCAGTGTTAAGACCCGCTTCACACATTGTGGTGTTACCTGCACTTAACTTCCCAAAGTACAGTGGTACCTCAGGTTACATACGCTTCAGGTTACATACGCTTCAGGTTACAGACTCCGCTAACCCAGAAATAGTGCTCCAGGTTAAGAACTTTGCTTCAGGATGAGAACAGAAATTGTGCTCCGGCGGCGCAGCAGCAGCGGGAGGCCCCATTAGCTAAAGTGGTGCTTCAGGTTAAGAACAGTTTCAGGTTAAGAATGGACCTCCGGAACGAATTAAGTTCTTAACCTGAGGTTCCACTGGGTTTGGCTTCCCTTTGGAGGTGGGATCATTGGAGGCTTTTGGCTGTTTATAAAAAGGACATCACACCTCAAAATGCTTTCAGCCTTAAGCTCACCACTTTCCCCCCTTTGCTTCTGTCTGTCTTCCTCCTGCACTCCACCACTGGACATGGGGTGAGGCCTTCTTGATAGTTGCACCCCAGTTGTGTGGCTCCCTCTCTACTGAGGCATGGATGGCCACATCGTTGGTGGGGAATCCATTGCCTGTTTAAACCACACTTGATCACCCAGACACACTGAATAAGACTGTTGATCCATCAAGCTAGGTTATTGCTTGAACTTGCTGGCAGTATCTCTCCAGGGTTTCAGGTAGGAGACATGCCCAGTCTTACCTTGAAAGGTGTATGTATGTATGTATGTATGTATGTATGTATGTATAGTAAGTTTGTTTTGTGTTTTGTTTTTGTAAGTATTGTATTTATCAATAAAAGTTAAAAAAAGATAATTTATTACAATTATATACATGCCGTCTTTCATGCTACAAGTTATTCCAAGGCTGCTTGCAAGAGTTCGACTAACTTTGCCTGAATCTAACCCAGTCTTTTTAGGTTGTTTTAAACACGGCTCTATACAAGCAAACTGTGAATATGACAAATGAGGGTTTCTAAATGCATATGTTATTGTACAAATAATAAGGCTTGTCAAGTAGCTGAGATTGAAGCAACAGCTCCAAGCTGTTCCAAGTGCATCTCTTGAGAGTACAATAGATGGCAAGTCTGGGTTGGCTTCGGCATAATGAAATAACTCTGACACCACTAGGGTCACTTTTTCAAAAATCCTCTTTCTTGAGAAGTATTTCCAAGTGCCTTCTCCTTGAGGGGAAAGAACACTTGATTCCATTGTCCCTTAGGCAGATTTATGAAAACAGCCTTCCAGTTCTGTACTTGCTTAATGATAGCCTTTTGCTTTGTGTTTTCTATCTTCTGGTACAGACGCCCTTTTCTTCAATTCCAGAAATGGGGCAAGGAGAGGGCAGGAACTTGTTTTTAATGGAAGTGCCCAGGTTATTCAGGACCCTTAAATCCAGATTTCCCAACCCTGTCCTAAATGTTGTCTACTAGTTGACTTCCAGCCATAATTCAAGATACTGGTGTATGGGCAATCTATCCAGAAGATATCTGTATTTCGAAGAGTTAGTGATCTGACTTGGTTGCCCTCTTCCTGCCTCTTTTTCCTTCCCCCTCCCTATCTCTTGTTAAGCTCTTTGATGGCTGAGAACAGCCTTTAATGTCCTACATCTGTTGGAAGGAAGAGATAGTGATGAGTACCTTCTTTGATGTTGGACATTGTTTGGAGAAAGTGAGGCACTGGGAGAGGGTGTCTAATGAATAATCTGCACATGGCCAGTAATGTATGACTTCGGTAGCCAGTCAGGAAAGCCACATGGGCTAGCTATCTATAAATTGGATGTTTTCGGGCAGGGATTTCAGAAGCTCATGCATGGACTGGTCGCCTGCAGGGCCGTGCAAACTGAATCTACCTGCGGGAGTCACTTCACCACTTCTTGAGGGCTTCCAAGTGGCAGATTGAAGCGCATGCGTATATATTGCTTGCTGTTTAGAATAAAATCTTCAATCTTCTCACTCACTTGTGTTTTGCATTGCTTCTGAATCTCATTTTAAAATACAGTGGTACCTCAGGTTACATACACTTCAGGTTACATACGCTTCAGGTTACAGACTCTGCTAACCCAGAAATAGTACCTCGGGTTAAGAACTTTGCTTCAGGATGAGAACAGAAATCGTGCTCCAGCTGCGCGGCAGCAGGAGGAGGCCCCATTAGCTAAAGTGGTGCTTCAGGTTAAGAACAGTTTCAGGTTAAGAGCGGACCTCCGGAATGAATTAAGTACTTAACCTGAGGTACCTGAGGTATCTGAGAAACACATTCTCCTATTTGAGCCTGCCTGGTATGATTCTGCACAGCTATACAGTACCCCCATATTGGTATTCCTGCATTCAGAAATTGTGAATGTCTGCAAGGAAGATAGTTTCTGACTTTTTGAATGATTTCCCCAGGGAAAATTTCCTGGTGTCATCCGAGTTATCTTTTTAGATGCCAGGCCCAGTTTCTACTACTCACAAGAGCTTTTTAAATGGTACTTTACAATTCATTGTTTTATTGTAGCTGCAAGTCCTTTTTATCTGATTATTTTGTAAGATTGGGGGAGGGCATTTTTGTAGATGAAAGGCGGGGTTTTGAAGGTTTTGTGATCATGAATGTGATTACCCTTGGGAAATATTGCGTATGGTTCTGGTTGCTGCGCCTCTAAAAGGATATTGTAGGGCTGGGGAATGTGCAGAAATGGATCAGTAAAATTATCAGGCATCTGGAGCAGCTCTCCTATAAATAAAAGTTACATGCACCTTTTTTAGTTCAGAAGAATAGGCAAGTAAGGGAGGTATATCAAATTATATGTGGGCATTCACAGGTGGAGGACATCAGCATTATTCATTACATTGTCCACTATACACAGAACCTAGGAGACACTTCCTAAATCTCTTGTTTATCCAGGAAAGCTGTCTCTCTCTAGCAGGGAGGGTTCTATGGCTGCTCAGTGACATTAATGCCCCATAATGTGGCCCTCTTTGCGCTGGCGGCAAGAAAGATTAGGAAGAAGAATCTGGATAAAATTGCAGTAAGCTGTAAGGGGGATTCTGAGATCTAAATAGAAAAATTCTGTATGCTGTGTGGAGACCCCTAATTTCTCTGTGTGCCTGCAATTTATGATTCTGATAGTTTAGGAAGAGGTTCTGTTTATATATATGGATACATAGATTTATAGCTATTGCTTCATTTGACAGTGCCTGTGCGGTTTTGCCATGGTTTTGGCTAGTACAATAAAGCTTCTCTGGCTATTACAGTGGTACCTTGGTTCTCAAACACCTTGGTACTTAAACAACTTGGAACCCAAACACTGTAAACCCGGAAGTAAGTGTTCAGGTTTGCAAACTTATTTCAGAAGCCAAACGTGCTCCGTTTTGAGTGCCACACTTCCATTTTGAGTATTACACTGAGGTCTGTCAGTTTTTATTATTTATTTTGCGTTTTTGTGGCTTTTTCATTTTGTTTTTGTGACTGTGTGGAACCCAGTTCAGCTACTGACTGATTGACTGTGTGACTGCAGTACATTGTTTACTGCTTTCATTTTATGGATCAGTGGTCTCGTTAGATAGTAAAATTCATGTTAAATTGCTGTTTTAGAGGTTGTTTTTAAAAGTCTGGAACAGATTAATCAATTTTGCATTCCCTTCTATGGGAAAGTGCACCTTGGTTTTGGAACGCTTTGGTTTTGGAACGGACTTCTGGAACAGATTACGTTTGAGAACCAAGTTACCACTGTAGTCACAATGGATATACTACCTCCAGGTTCAGAGGTCCCTGGAATAATACCAATTGCTGAGGAAGAATAACAGGAGAGTGTTATTGCCCTTCTGTTCTGCTTGTCAACTTCCCAGAGAAGCATCTGGTTGGGTCTAGGATGCTGGGCTAGAAAGGCCTTCAAAGGCTTTTGGTCCATAATACCTGCTGTCTTGTTTCTAGTAGTGAATAGGAATTTCTCCCTTTACCCAGCATTGATACCTATGGGACTTTTGTTATATGCATAATTGCAAAGTTTGCCTGTGCACGTATTGTAAATAGAATATGATTTAAGCTTTAAACATTGATTGGCCTGGACTTGCTTAGTGGAATTCTGTGCCAGGAACATTACACTTTTGAGGAGGACTGCCATTTGTTCATAACAGGTTTCATCTGCCTCTGAATCTACCAGCATCTTATCTCCTAGTGACTGTAGCAGTGCTCCAATTCTCTGCCTGTTTTAAAGTTTTAAAGAGTGAAACAGCACCAGAAACTGAGGGTAAAGGGCAGAGAAGAGAGTGAAGGGGAGACAGGGTGCTTAATCTTTCTCCACAATCATCCTAAACTGCTCCCCCCCAAGGGTACATGATGTATGTTAACAATGGTATAATAAGTTACATTGACAGATTGTCTAATCAACAGCAGCATAGTGGGTAGAAATAAAGCAGACATGAATACCTGTTGGATTCCTACCTGTCACGCTGCTTCTTTCAGCAACATTATGCCTGCCTAGAGAGAGATGGAGAGAAGTCTGGCCTCTGTTTTTAAAAAAAATTCATGTTCTGATTCTTAACAGAAACCCAGCACACAGAATTAAGCAGGTGAGGCTTTTCCTAGCACTCTGCTAAGTGATGGAGTAGGGAGGGACCATAAGGGTCATCTAGGGCAACCCCCTTGCAGTGCAGGAACCTCCACTAGCTCATACATGGCAGAAATAAAATCCCTTCTCATAGGGGTGGAGAATCTCATGCCCAGGGGCCACATGTGCCCACTACAGCCTCTCTGTTTGGCCCTCAGGATTCTCCCCACCCTGCACTCATCAACAGCCCTTTTTTTAGTGTTTCTGCATGTGGGATATAACATAAGCAGTCAAGTACAGTGGTACCTTGGGTTACATATGCTTCAGGTTACAGACTCTGCTAACCCAGAAATATTACCTCAGGTTAAGAACTTTGCTTCAGGATGAGAACAGAAATCGTGCAGCAGCAGCAGTAGGCCCCATTAGCTAAAGTGGTGCTTCAGGTTAAGAACAGTTTCAGGTTAAGAACAGACCTCCGGAACGAATTAAGTTCTTAACCTGAGGTTCCACTGTATCTACTATAGCAGCAGGCCTCAGAGGCTTCTATTGCTAAACCAAGATCCTTCTCAGCTGCTATGTAACCTGAAGCGTATGTAACCCGAGGTACCACTGTACAAGCAAGGGCGAGACTGACTCAGGATAAGGAAAGTTTCTACAACATAGTGGCAACTTGGGTGCATAGTTCAGTCCCAGCACACTGTTCCTATTCAGAATGATTGACAGGTTTTAGTTTGTTTGAGGAGGGAGAAGTAGGAGGAGCCAAAGCTGTCTGGTGCCCGCAGGGCAACGCTGCCCTGGCTAGCTTCTTCCAGGGCTCTCCGGGAGGGCTCCGCGCCTCCCTTTCTGTCATTCTGATTTATTAAGCGCTTCGCAAGACAAAGTCTCCCCGCACAAAACCCTTCTCTGTTCTGGAGAGGTTTAATTTCCACCCTGCCCCGCCGATGTAAAAGTATCCTGGCTCTCTGCTTACCTGCCGCTGGAGTGTGTTTGGGCAGGTGCTGGGCGCCCCATCCGTCTCTGCCATCTGACAGGCTTGATTTACAGCTGGAAAGAAAAGGGAGACTCGCTCCTCCATCTTCCTTGGTTAAACACACACGCACACCCCTCGCCTTGCAGCCAGATAAGCTCCGTTCCAACAGCTCTGAACGGTGCTAATTCTGTCTACTCGGAATTAAGTGTCGTTGAGTTCAGTGGGGTTTACTCCCAGGCAAAAGTTTACAAGGTGGCAGCCTCAGGCTGGATCACACGGAACCCAGTGGGACTTAATTGGGTTGGAGCCCCCATGTTGATTCTTGCATTGCAGGGGGTTAGACTAGATGACCCCGGTGGTCCCTTCCAACTCTATGGATAAACGTGTAGGGAGACTTATGGGTGTAGCCAGGATTTATTTTTTTGGTGGGGGGCAGGCTTTATGTTAGGGAGGGCAGGTCCGAGTTATCTGTGACGCAATTGGTCAGTTAGTTAAGTATTTTTATTTATTTACTTGATTTAGGGAGGCAGCTGCCCCCCTGCCCCCCCCCGCCACGCCCGTGGGGGGGGGAGCGCACGTGTGTCCCTTTATGGGCTCATTATCAAACTTTGTGTACCACAGAATCTAGAGGCAATAGAAGTTTTATTTTATTCTCCCACTTTTTTTCCTCCAACGAGCTCAAGATAGTGCACATGATTCTCCCCCTCCTCATTTAATCCCCACAACGACCCTGTGAGGTAGGGTAGGCTGAGAGGTAGTGACTGGCCCAAGGCCACCCAGAGAGCTTCGTGGAAAAGCGGGGATTTGAATCCTGGTCTCCCAGCTCCCCTAATCGGGACTCTAACCACTACACCACACTGCCTCTAGACCACGAAATGTGGCTAGGAGACACGCTTGCTTGCTTTGGAAGGTTCAAAAACGAAGGTGCAGTTAACTTGCAGAGTTTAGACTGAAAGTATATGCTGCTGCTGTTCACAGAATCTATTCCTCAACAATTATGTTTTAAGACCGGGGTGTGAAATCGTTGCACTCCTAAGCATTCGGGATCAAGTTGCGCCCTGTAGCCTCGTGATCCTGAGCACGTGTACTCATAAGCAAGTCCCGCAGATAGTAAAAGGATTTGCTGCCCCCCCCACTCACACGTTCTAGGGATGTTAACTTAATGTAGACTCCATTGGCTTCATCTGCAATTACTTCCAAGTAATCTCAGGACTTAATTCTTCCCGGAATTATCCGTTTTAGTTGGGACTGGAGATTTGTGATGCAATGTGCGGTTTTAATCCAAGCACATGACAGGGACAGCTCAGTAAGTAGAGCCTGAAACTCTTAATCTCAGCGTCGTGGGTTCTAGTCCCACGCTGGGTAAAAGATTCCTGCATTGCAGGAGGTTGGACTAGACCAGTGTTTCCCAACCTTGGGCCTCCAGCTGTTTTTGAACTACAATTCCCATCATCCCTGACCACTGGTCTTGCTAGCTAGGGATGATGGGAGTTGTAGTCCAAAAACAGCTGGAGGCCCAAGGTTGGGAAACACTGGACTAGATGACTCTCAGGGTCCCTTCCAGCTCTATGGTACTAGGCAGAAGGTTCTGCTCTCCAATCCAGATAGGTTTGCCCGAATTTATTGTACACAGTTTTCTTGTTTAATAGGCGATTCCTCTAGAAGCCGAGAAGGATTATGACAGCCTACTCAAACTCAACGCTTTGACATTATGACGATTGAAATTAATGGGACATGTTTTCAAATTCAGTCATGGTAGCTGGCATTAAAGCAATTTTGCCTCGTTCACAGCTTTATATAAATATAGGTATATAAAATCCCGCGGGAGAACTCTCTGCAAAAGAAGCAACTGAAGTCAGAAGTCTTTTTCTGACAATACTTTGTGCTCCTGGATTCAACAGGTGAAGTTGTCCCAATTGCTGCATCTATATCACAAGAGCCAACTCCTAGGGGCTGAGGGGGTCTTCAGCTCCTCCATAAAATATTTGAGCCCCCCCCCCCCAGATGATGGGCATTGCCATTCAAACGGTGTCATTGCACTGCATCATGTGATCGATTATGCAGGGCCGGCCCCCAATATTTTATTTAAGTTGGCACCCCTGATCTATATACTGTAGTGGGAAAACATCACCTGCTGAATTTCTGCCTGCCCCGCGGCTGTTAAAGGCACGGCAAGTGGGAAGGGGCTGCTACCTAATTTGAGTGTCATGGACGACACAAGCTGCAGCCCTAGCCATGCCCCATGGAAGTCCCATTGAATTCAATGGGGGTGCTCCCACGTAAGTTCTCTTAGGGCTGCAGCCTTAGAATGCTATTCGTTTTCAACAGGGTACCCGCAAGTGTCTCCAAACATTTTGGCTCCAACTTAAAAGCATCTCTAGGAAAAGATGCGCGGGGGGGGGGCATTGGGGGGCTGTTTTGCCTGAAACAACGTCTAGGTTCTAAACAGCACTTTTAATGGAAGCAATAGTCTTCTAAGGTTGGGCGAGTCTAAAGATTCTTGTGGCTTCGTTCTTGTGTTTAATGGGTATTTTTGGACTGGAAGCGAACTTGGTGCGAAATGGACTTTGTGGGGAGGGAACGTCTCCTATTTTGCGCGTTATGCATAGCTCACAAAGGGCCCCGATAAAATCTCAGGAGAAAAACTGACTGACACGTATTTCGTGGACCAGAGCCTGAAGATGCGTTTGCATAGACATACATCGTAACATGTTGTTTCATTGCTCGCGGAGAAAGAAAAAGAGACGGTTTCACCACTCCTTCGCTAGCGTTGTGCAAACAGCCGAGTGAAGCAAGCCCTCAGTCAGACGGGAAGACGACACATAGATTCATAGAATTGTCGAGTTGGAAGGGACCCCAGGGCCATCTAGACCAACCCCCTGCAATGCAGGAATCTCAGGTAGATCATACATGCCCCTAGGGAGGCGGCACCGTGAAACGGTCCATTTACACTCAGCTTGTCCATTCGCCTTCAAAAAACAAGGGCAAACTTTTAAACAAAAGGCGCCGAAGAAATATTCACCTTTCCATGGAATTAGCTCTCCTGCCAGTGAATGCGAGATCGAGGGTTTCCTTGCTAAGAGCACAATGTAAACTCGTTCACTAGCTTGTGCGATGCTGCGCTTGATAAAGGCGCACAGCCTCGAATGATACCTGGCCGTCGTTTTTCAATCTGCCCACGCAAAAGTGGCCTGTTCTCTTGGGAGAGGCGGACTGTGGCTGCTGGGGAAAGGAGCGCACAGGTTTGGCACCGCTGTCTGCCGGATTGAAGAAATGCGATGAAGAAACGTGTGGAACTCCAAAGCTTGAATCTCTTTGCTTTTATACTTCGGACACTCCTGACTTAACTCGGAGAGGGTTGCTTTCATACAATGCCCTTAAGAATCGGACTGCTGCTGTTTGGAACCAACACAATTGTGAGGGAGCGAGCGAGCGAGCGAGCAAAAGATAGCAACTTTATCAATGACGGTTGTGTCTTTGTAACAACCCAGAAAAACAGCAGAGGACGTTTTTGCTCAACTTCTGCAATTCTGTTGCCTTTCCCATCCTGTTCCCGTTTTTGTTTTTAATCAATTTTAGGCCAGATTTCCCGCTCCTCAACTAGTTGGTTTAGAGATTTGCCTTAATGATGATGGTGGGGGCGCTGAGGTTAATGTCAAATTACTGGAACTGACAGCCGGATCCTATTGACGTCTTCTACAATGCAAGTCCTATTTGAGCTCTGTGAGATTTACTCCCAAAGGTGTGTGTACAGGATTGCATCCTGAAACCATAAAAGCTCCGGTTCCTAATTAAGCCAGTGTTGGAGTCGTTCTATTGACGTAAATAGAATTCCTCCAGCGTAAGACAGGGGCAAATATATCCTTTCCCAATCGGTTAAAGCTAAGGCTGCTGTCCTAAATCTATTTACCGTACCTGAAAGTAAGCCTCATTTTAAAATCAACGGTACTTACTCTCGAGTAGCTGCGTTGGAATTCGCCTGTGGATGGACTCAGCTGTTCCATCCTGTGTACATTTTTCTAAATTTACCACATACTCTAAGCAGGAAAACATTCCCCGGGTCAGGTACCCGCCCTGCCGCCTGAACTGCATTCCTGAAAACGCAAACACCACCACCACCTCGAACCCAAGAGGTCATAAACAAATTGTCCCCCGACAACCTTCCTGGAGAATCTGGCAGGCGGCACAAAAGGATTAGGTTTCAACTCTGGCTTGTCCCTGGCGAAGCGGTCTTTCGCTGTCCACGCCTCCGCCCGCCCCGTCGAATATTTTGCATTTTGAGTAAGAGTGAAGTCGAGGCTACAATCCTGTGCACACTTAGAACTAAGGCCGCTAAACTCACTGGCGCTTGCTTCTGAGTCGACGTGTGTAGGAATGCCCGCTGTCAGGCATCCTAAGATCTCTCCAAAAATGGTTCTAGGCTTGGCAGAATGCAACTATTGTTTGCCGCCGCTGCCTTTGACTACAAGCCAGCTGGCCGGTCAATGGCTGACTCAGCAGGACTAGGGCACCTCGGCCCACAGCCGGCTTCTCAGCAAGCCATGGCAGCCCCGAGGCTTCAGTTTTACTACTCCTTCTAGGTGGGAAATGAGTCGCTTCGCCCTGTTCTCCGTGGGACACGCGCAGTGCGTCGAAGCACCTCGGGTTCAAACACAAAAGTGTGTGTGTGTGTTGGGTGTGTATGACTGACTGAGTCAGCCTACTGCAGATTTAGCTTTGAGTAGAAAGGGGTTGCATTGGAAGTGTGGACGCCTCCTTTCAGAGACAAGGCCGGATCGCCGCCTTCCCCCATCTCCCCCACTCCATCTGAACCGACCAGCACCCTCCAATAATTATCTGAAGCCCTTCTTCGTGTGCCTCCCCCTGGAGAGGTCCGGAGAGTGGGCAACACGAAAATGGCCTTTTCTGCGGTGGCTCCCCGTTTGTGGAATGCTCCCCCTTGGGAGGCTCGCCTGGCGCCTTCATAGCGCAGCTATCCTAGATCCTTGACCGAAGAAGGGTACACTCCTATTTGGGATGGTCACCCTCTTCCACGCAGCTTCCTGAGGGGCGCGCACATGGAGCAGTAAGGGAGGAAGGGGACACCCGCCTAGCCACTCAGATCAGCTAAATCAACCCTGCGGATCACTGAGGTGACAGAGGCACCAGCAGAAATCTTTTCTCTTCAACCCGTTGTTCGGTTGATTAACATTCCCACGCCTTTTTAAATGTGTTTGTGGCAGGGGAAACTATTGATTTGTTTTTGTTTCATTATGTATTATGTATTTTTCTGTTGTGAACCGCCCTGGGATTTTCAGATGAAGGCGGTATACAAATTGATTCATCTTCATCCTCATCCTCATCCTCAGTGTCTTTTAAGAGCAGCTACAGGCAGCAGTGCAACAAATACAGCTTCCTACGCGGGTGGCGCTGTGGGTTAAACCACAGAGTCTAGGGCTTGCGGATCAGAAGGTTGGCGGTTCGAATCCCCGACACGGGGTGAGCTCCCGTTGTTCTGTCCCAGCTCCTGCCAACCTAGCAGTTTAAAAGCACGTCAAAGTGCAAGTAGATAAATAGGTACCGCTCCGGCAGAAAGGTAAACGGAGTTCCTGTGCACTGCTCTGGTTCGCCAGAAGCGGCCTAGTCATGCTGGCCACATGACCCTGAAGCTGTACGTTGGCTACCTTGGCCAATAAAGCGAGATGAGCGCCGCAACCCCAGAGTCGGTCACGACTGGACCTAATGGTCAGGGGTCCCTTTATCTTTACCTTACAGCTATGTTCAGCGCCATTCCTTTGGCACAGCTGCCAAAGGCCAACCCCCCCCCCCAGCTGTATACAAAGTGGGGTGCCTGGGACAAGATCGCATCTTTTCCCAGTGTATCTTAAGATTGACGAATCTTAAGAAACTGATGTCCTCTGCACCTGCGCTTATAATCACCACCAGGCATGGTTAGATAGGGAACTGTACCCGGTACCTCCACATCTGCGATGTCTAATATTTGGTGGCCCATGTCAATTTCAAACAAGGCGTCTGCAAATCTAGCAGGGATGCTATCCACAAGGTCCCAGCTGCTGGTGCTTTTAATGTCTTTCCCACCCCGGCTCTCTCTCTCTCTCTCCTGGCCTCCTATGCATTCCGTGACGCCGCCACGACCCCCTTGAGCTATGCACAGAGAAGTCAGCACACACTTGATAATTTCCATTCCAACTTTTATTTGAAAATATCCAGGATCCACAGCTTCATAACGCGCGCACACGCACACACATCACCACAGACACATTTCCTGAAAGCAGTCTTCCTTTTCGGTGGCAGCATTTTTTTTAAAAAAAACCAGGGTTCCGCTTGGATATCTCTGGATAGTCACAGAAACCCATTTTTTTTTATTTTTGTGGGGCGGGTGTGGTGGTTATGAATCAACTTTTAGCAGACTCACGCGGACACACCCCACATATCAAATTTGTCCTTTCATTGAAAAAATAAAAAGCGACGGCAGCCTGTATTTGCTGAAACAATAAAAAAGTTATAAATAAGTTACCCCCTCCCTCTTCCACGAAAGGCTCACCGCAGTGCTCATTCTGGAAAGGTTCACACGTGCATTTTTAAAAGAGCCCTTCCTTCTGTATTCGGAGTACTCGGAAACTAGAGGAGAAGTATAAAGAATTTAGGAACGAAACCCTGACTCGGTTAGGCATTGCCTACGTTCACGATTTCCAGCAAAGCCGCCTCCCCCCCCATCGGAAAGAGGCTTCCATTTAAATAAATATAAAAGCTGTTTTGTCTTTTCCTTCTCCCTGTACATTTTGGGCTAGATCTCTCTGGACAGATCTCTCGCCAGCAGGGAATCTCACCAGTTCACTGCATCTCGCATCTAGAGGCTACGCAGATGTGAAGTCAAACAGGCTTACCTCTGCGTAAATATGCGCTAGAATCGGGGCGGTGCTTTTTAAGTTATTCGTTTTTGAACGATGGATATTGCAAATAGGGATTCGCCCCACGCAAGTTCACAACCCACTTTCCTCCCCCCCCCCCCCCGCCTGTGATTTTATTTCCACCTCTTCCCCCACTCTACTAGCTGGCTTGGACTACCCTTAAGTGGCTGCGGCGGAATTCAGTCTTAGGGCTGGCTGCTTACTCAGGAGTAAGTTCCCCTGAATCCCAGTGGGTGGATCCCTAACTGAATGTACGCTTATGAGCGCAGGCTGCAGTCCTGCTGTGTGATGGGTTGTAGTCAACTAACTCTTACCATGATTAACTTAGGTCCATCCATTTCAAAGAGTCTACTCTGAGTAAAGGTTAATTGACTACAACCCTATGTTACCCTCCCGAAAAAAACAAGACCCTTTGAGTTAAATGGGGCTTAATCTCTGCCCCCCCCTCCATGTGTATTTAGTTTCTGTTGAAATCAGTGGAGCTCTTATGGTTGCCAACTTTTTACCTGCCCAGTTTTGGGGCCTTTGACAGCAGTCTGACCAAACATCAAGACTGCTAAAGGCACAGGAGCCCCCTTCAACAAGAAGTTGGCAACCCTGCTAAAGTTTGCAGCATACGTACTGTATACAGAGTTCTCGAGGAAGCGGTTTGGATAATCGCAGTTGCCACCCTTGCCACGCCCACTTCGGAATAAGACCCGCTGAGCAGCCTTTCTTCGGAATAAACATAGAAGACAGGACTGCGCTTTAACGACTATACCAGAGTAAGGAGTTCACCCTGGAAACTCGCGGCTATAAAAATGGCTTAAAATCTGCGGGTTGGGCGCGCCTCCTAGTCTTGTGAATGGGAAACAAAAACAATTGGACGAATGCCCCCCCCCAAAAAAACCTATCAGCAGGGAACTATTGCCAGGAGAGAGACACACTCTGGTCCATTTGAAAGTTCGGATTAAAATCAGATCAAATGACTTTGGGTTTTTGTCTCAGGGGAAATCCATCCTTAAGGCACAGAGTCTTTGTACTTTTCAGTCACTGGATTAAAAATAAAAGTGTGCGTAGAGACCTTTCCCATCGCCTGTCCTCAAGTCACCCCTTCATGAGGGAGGGGGCTTGGCTAGTTCTAAGGTTACACCGGTAGGGTCTCCGTGGGATAAGGCCGATAGACCTGCTGCAACGACCCGGGCAGCCGGAGGGGGCAGTAGAGCTGAGCGACGCCGAGCGGGACCCCTTGCAGCGATTCCGAGGCCGCGGTGGAAGCGGCGAGGAGGGAGGTCCGCTGGGGGAAGAGTTGGTGGGGATCCCCGGACGTCGAAGCCTCCCCCGCGGAGACCTCCAGGAGGTGCGGGTCGGGCAGCCTGTAGGAGTACAGAGAAGAGGCCGCCGCGGGTGGGAACGGAGGAGGAGGAGGAGGGAGGAGCCCGAAGGAGACGGCGGACTGGGGCAGAAGGCGAGAATAGCCCGACGGGACGGGCCACAGCATCGCCCTGTCTCCCGCTGGGGTTGCGGGGCGCTGCTGCTGCTTCTCGGACGGCTGGAAAGGGCGGCTCAAGATGCTCTCGATGGCGAAGGAGCTGGAGAATTTGGGGCCCGACGAGGCGCACGACGGCGAGACCGAGGCGGCGGCCGTCGTCGTGGCTGTCCCGGACGCCGCCGGCTGGGGCTCGTGGTCGGCGCTTGGAGAGGGCGAGGCCGAGGGCTGGTGCGCCTGGGCAGGCTCCGCGGCGCCGGGCCTGCTGAGGCGCTTCCTCCGCCTGCGGAAGACGCCGTCGGCGAACGTGTACTCGGAGCTGGGGTTGAGCATCCAGTAGTTGTCCTTGCCCCACGGCCGGGCCGGGTCGCGGAGCACCTTGACGAAGCAGTCGTTGAGCGACAGGTTGTGGCGCACGGAGTTGCGCCAGCCCGTGTAGGCGCCGCGGAAGAAGGGGAAACGGCCCATCAGGTACTCGTTGATCTCGGCCAGAGTCAGGCGCCCCCCGGCGGAGTCCCGGATAGCCATGGCGATCAGCGCGATGTACGAGTAGGGAGGCTTCGGGCGACGCGTGTAAGGCTTCCCCGGCGCTGCCTTCGCGTTGCCGGGCGAAGCCTCCGAGCCCTGGCGCGGAGAGGCCCCGACGCCGCTGGCCGGGCTGAGGGCGGCGCAGTCACCGTCGGAGCCCAGCTCGCTGTCGCCGGGCAGCGGCGACGCCGCGCTGCTGCTTTCCTGGTCGCTGCTGAGCTTGTCCTCGTAACGCGAAGCGAAGATCTCCAGCTTCATGGTGGCGCCTCCAGCCTCGAAGGGGCCCAGCTCGGCTCCCCCCGCCCACGGGTCTCTTCTTCCCCAGGGATGATCGGTGGGCCTTCCGAGCGCAGCAATGGGGCGGTGTAGGCTCGGATCTCCGGGGAGAGGGGACGCTAGCAAAAGTTGAGGTGCATCTCTGCTTTTACGCGGTGGTGGTGGGGGCTCCCCTAAGGGGCGACAGTTCCCTTTCTTCCACGGGGGAGTCACGGAATGTGTCTCGCGGCTTCAGAGCAACGTCTCTGCCTCCCTGGAGGAAGGGAGCAAAAATCGGGGTTCCCACGCTAGCAACCCTAAAAAAAGCAGAGCTACGGGAGAAGTTTCCGAAGCCTGAATTCCTTTGGGAAAGGGTGTCGGGGAGGAATGTAGCGGCGAGGTCTCTTTCTGCCCCCCCCTTAGTTTGTGAGCAAGAAGGGGGTTTGTTTCAACACCCCAAGTCTCCTCCTTCGAAATCAAAACCAGCGCGTTGCGCTCCTAGCGCGCATGGAGTCGGCTGGTTTTCAAGCGTTTTCTCTCGGCAGTCCTGGATGGTGCCTTGCTGAGCACCACCTGGATGATGATCCCTAGAAGGTAGGCTTTTCTCTTCGGCCCAAAATAAGTATCTGATCCGCGTGGGGGAGGATCCTTCCGAGGAAGATGCGCGCTCTCCCCTCCCCCGCAGCCAGTGGTATTTTATCTTGAGAGTCTCAGACGCGAAGCTGCAGGTAACAGGTGACTGAAGAAACTTTGCGTCAACTTTTTTAAAAACTATATATCCTGCTGGTGCGATTCTCTTTCTAGGAGTGTCCTCTTAGATCTTCATAGGCTTCCGGGGGAAGATCGGCAGCAAGTTGACTCCGGTTAGGATTTAAAAAAGAAAAATAGAAACCTGATGTGCTGAATCCGCGTCTTTCTCCTCTCCTTTCCCCCACGTTAGTGGCGCTCCCGCTTGAAGAGTCTGGCGCTTGCGAGCTGTCTGCTGGCGATAGCAACCCTCGAGCGGCTGTTGTCATTAAGTGGCATTGTCATTATCTCTCTCCACTACTCTCAGGCCAGCCCATTATAACGCTCAGCCCAGCTGGGGAGGAGGAGGCGGAGCTACCCCCCGCCAGGCTTCCGAGCGGCTGCTGGGTGGAGATGCAAGGTAAGTCAGACAAAGGTGGGCATCTCCCGAGAGACAGCCTCGATGACAGGGAGAGCTTGTTGGAAAGCTGGGGCGGGCAGGTTGCTTGTTTGGCTCTGGCCAAGTCCCGCCCTCTCCTTGGGGTTCCTCCAATGAAAGGAGCCCAGTCAGGCCCCACCCCTTCTCCTCCCACTTTGCATAGCAGGTTACTCTTCTCAGGTGTAAAGTGCAAATTGATTTATAGGTGGCAGAGTCCAACCTGCTGCGGGATGGTGCACCCCCCTCCCCTATCTTGGAAATTACTTTGCAATTAGTAAATAAATACACGCAGCCTCCTATAGAAGGTATTGCAACACTTTCCTGTTACGGTTTTGAGTTCTGAACTTTGAATTCGCAACCATTCATTAGAAGTGAGAGCGATTAGAGTGTCCGTTCACATGCCCACTCAGTCCTGAAACTCTTTGGTGGACCTGGGCTGAGAGCTAATGATTGACTACCTGACACAGACCCTCCAACTGTCCTTATTTTCTGGAGACAACCCCTGATTTAATCCCAGAAGGTCCCACTTTTCCTTAGGACGTCCCTATTATCATAAGAGAAATGTTGGAGGGTGTGGACTTACCTGACCCCTGAGTCATCTAAAGGCAGCCCTGCATAGGGAAGTTTTTTGTTTAATGTTTCATTACATTTTTATGTATGTTGGAAGTCGCCTGGAGTGGCTGGGGCAGCCCAGTCAGATGGGCAGGGTATAAATAGTAAAACTCTTATTATGGAATAGGACACCCTTATTTTCATCTGAGAAATGTTGGAGAGTATGCTGGCAGGGTTGTGGTGAAGGTAGAGGGGTGAGCGATGCAAAATGAGTCCCAAGTTCAAGAAAGGACAGTGTATAGATGCAGTTAATATTCATAATCATAGGATTCTTAAATAAATGTTCGTTAACAATCATGGGTGTACATGGGGAGAGCAGTTTTATCCACTGTGGTCCTGCTGAAAGTTATATCTGTGTGGTATGGTAGCTATAGCTGGAAACACCCAGGTTTGTGAAATTCACCACGTGACCTCTTTGCAAGATCGTTGTGACAATGTAGTGAGGGAGAGACAAGGGCCATGTATGTCAGCCTGAGACCCTTGGAGGAAGATCAGGGTAAAGTGAAATAAGGTACAGGTAAAGGGGACCCTGACCATTGGGTTCAGTCATGACCGACTCTGGGGTTGCGGCGCTCATCTCGCTTTATTGGCCGAGGGAGTCGGAGTACAGCTTCCGGGTCATGTAGCCAGCATGACAAAGCCGCTTCTGGCAAACCAGAGCAGCGCACGGAAACACCGTTTACCTTCCCACCGGAGCGGTACCTATTTATCTACTTGCACTTTGACGTGCTTTCAAACTGCTAGGTTGGCAGGAGCATGGATTCAAACCACTGACCTTCTGTTCTGCAAGCCCTAGGCTCTGTGGTTTAACCCACAGCGCCACCCGCGTCCCACAAAGTGAAAAAAAATCCTGCTATTGATAAATACTCCAATTCAGTAGGAGTCACCATCTTCAGCCAGGAGAGCCAAATGCTGTGCAATGATTTCAAAAAAACAGGATGCTCTTAGAAGTCACTTGGTGTGCTCCACCCCCCCTGTGTAGCAAAGTGACAATGGAAACCACAAATGTGTAAGAGCGTCCCCAGGACTGACTTTATTACTGCCAGTCTGTAAATGAAAGCTGCTTGAACACACGACTGCTGTTCTGCCATTTTGTGCCAAGGTGAAATAATGATATTTTAAATTTACAAATCGTATTCATGCAGTCAAATAAAATTCATTAAAAGAGTGTTGGTTTTGTCTGGACTTGCAATTCATTTTCTGTTTTTATTTGGATTGTCCATATTTATTTTTGCTTTCTCCATTTCTTACAGCTGTGAAAAATGAAACTCCGGTCTTAAACGTGTCAAGCACAACTTAGCACTTGGAGTCCCCTTTCCCCTTTCCTTCATTTTTCATCGGGACTTAAACATGCTTAAATTTGAGTGAATTGTGCCCACTCTTTGGAAGTTGACTTCAGTGGTATATTCCAAATGATCCATACATTTCAACCAAAGTTAAATCACTTTTAAACTGCACTGGATTTCAGCATGAGAGATGTTAGCACGTCCTTAGTTCTTTCATTGAAATCAGTCTGGCTTTCCAGGTGAATAACTTGGGCTTTGTGCTTTAAAACAAAGGCTAGGACAAAATCTTCTCCCAAAATATTATCTCCTTCTGAAAAGAGTGGCTACTTTGCTACTACTTTCCTGTGAGGTGGGGATGGGGAAGAAATGTATCCAAAAATATTGAGAGGTAGTAGGCAATGCTATGGCAAGAATCACTGTGATGAGCAGCTTAGGATATATGCATCTCTCAGCCAATGTTTTAAGTTCCTAACCTCTGCTCAGCTAAAGATACTTGTTTATCCTGAATCATAGGAGCCAACTCCCAGGGGCCGATAGGTCTTTATCTCCCTCCCAATAAAATATTTGCGGAGGCCAGGGCCCCCAAAGTTGATAGGCATTGTCATTTAAATGGTGTGCATGCACCACATCATGTGGGGGATTATGTGGGGCATGGCTTACCTGCTCCCCCCCAATATTTTGTCCAAGTTGGCACCCCTGTCCCAGCTCAACTGGGGCTGAGCCAAAGATAGCTGAGCTGAAGCAGGTATAAGTCCCTCAAAAGGGTGGTAGGGGCTGGAACAGAGAGGGTGCACTTAGTCTATTCAGCTCAGTCATGTGACCTGGCCACGTGGCCTAAAACACTCTTTAAAAGGGTTGTCCCCCTGCCAGGCTTAGGCAGAGCAGCAGCAGCCCCAGCGCTGAATGGGGTTTAGATCTGGTGTAACTTTATAATAATTATAATACAGTAATAATAATATTACTCTGAGCGGCTTCCAACAAAGTATTAAAATACAGTGGTACCTCAGGTTAAGTACTTAATTCGTTCCGGAGGTCCGTTCTTAACCTGAAACTGTTCTTAACCTGAAGCATCACTTTAGTTAATGGGGGCCTGCTGCTGCTCCCATGCCGCTGCTGAACGATTTCTGTTCTCATCCTGAAGCAAAGTTCTTAACCCGAGGTACTATTTCTGGGTTAGCGGAGTCTGTAACCTGAAGCGTATGTAACCTGAAGCATATGTAACCCAAGGTACCACTGTATTAAAATACAGTAGTCTGTTAAACATTAAAAGCTTCCCTAAACAGGGCTGCCTTCAGATGTCTTCTAAAAGTCTGGTAGTTGTTCTTCTCTTTGACATCTGGTGGGAGGGTGTTCCACAGGGCGGGTGCCACTACTGAGAAGGCCCTCTGCCTGGTTCCCTGTAACTTCGCTTCTTGCAGTCAGGGAACTGCCAGAAGGCCCTTGGAGCTGGACCTCAGCGTCTGGGCAGAATGAAGGGGGTGGAGACACTCCTTATGGTGCCTTAAGTTACACCAGTGTGCGTTATGGCAGCTTCTTGTGCCCTGGTGTGCTCCCATCGTTGCTATTTCATTAATAGGTCTCTAGCCAGGAAGTAAGGCCCATGGGAAGCTCTGGGGCACAAGAGTTTTGCTGCACCTCTCACTGGCAGTGCCACTCAGCATGCCCTGGGAGAAACATCCATCTGTCATGGATGCTTTAGTTGAGATTCCTGCATTGCAGGAGGCTGGACTAGATGAACCTAGGGATCCCTTCGAATTCTAAAGTTCTATGATTCTGTGATCATGCTATGTGTTGGTATAACACCTAAGGCATTCTAAGAAGTGTACCTGTCAAGAAATTGTGAATAAAGCATTTTTTAAAATGAAAAAAATTCCAAAAGCAAGAAAAAAATGGCCTCTTCATGAGGTTAACTAAGGTAAGTGGAAACCCCTTCCTGAAAATTTCAGAGAAATTTCTACCTCCACTTTCTTGATCTTTTGGGCAGGTTTTGATTTGCCCTCTGGAGAAGAAATTTATAGCCCATTTTAAGACTGGAATGTTGCTTAAACTGGGGGACACTACAATGTTCGCTAAGGCAAACCAAAGATTGCATGCTGTAGTTGCAGAGAATCTGGCCTTTTGCCATTTCAGAATGTCAGTGGCAATGTCATTTCAGGAAATTGGCTTAAGTACAAAGATGTCGGCTTCAATAGTCTTGTGGCTAATGTGCAATATGTCTGTTAAGTGCGTTTACTTGAAAGGAAGTCCTACGAATTTCAGGGGAGATTCCAACCAAGTAAGTATTCACGTGACCCATCCTAGGCATGTTTTCTCGGAAGTACATTCCACTGAGTAGAATGAGGTTGGTAGTGCAATCCTAGAACGTCTACACAGGATCAATGGAGTAAATGGGCACAGGACCAGATTCTTAATCTCAGAAACCTGAGTTTAGAAGTGCTTGTTTAGGATTGTATCCTTAGGCTGCATGTAAATCTCAATTATATTTGAAAGCAATTAATTTAATAAACGATGCCCTGACAAAAAATAAGTGTAGTACCATAAAATTAACAACATCCACATCCTTCTGCAAATGCTGTACTGGTGGATTTCCAACAAACTCTGATGGATGTCCCAAGACTGGCTATGGTTCATCTCTGATTTTTGAAGTTGCTGTTGAAAGATGCTACATTCTTTGCAAGATTATACTGTGAAATGTTACACTTCTTGCATATTTTCGAAGCACTAATGTGAAATAGGTTTCATACATCAAGTTATCCATTGTGTTAAGGTAAAGGGGTAAAGGGGACTCCTGACCATTAGGTCGAGTCGTGACTGACTGTGGGGTGGTGGCGCTCATCTCCCTTTATTGGCCAAGGGAGCCGGCGTACAGCTTCCGGGTCATGTGGCCAGCATGACTAAGCCGCTTCTGGCGAACCAGAGCAGCGCACGGAAACATTGTTTACCTTCCCGCCAGAGTGGTACCTATTTATCTACTTGCACTTCGTGCTTTCGAACTGCTAGGTTGGCAGGAGCTGTGACCAAGCAATGGGAGCTCACCGCGTCGCGGGGATTCAAACCGCTGACCTTCTGATTGGCAAGTCCTAGGCTCTGTGGTTTAACCCACAGCACCACCTGCGTCCCTATATCCATTGTGTTAAGTACATCATTATTTATAACTGTGACCGTGACTAGTTTTCCAAACGATACCTGGTCATATAGGTAAATATGCTTTATGCTAGACTCATTCACCATAGCATCCTTTGTCTGCGGTACCTAAATATGAGGTGGGCTTAGTAGCACCCCTGCTTTAAAAACCTTCTGCTGGAGGTTATCCAAAACCCAAATATGAACATTTTCTACCAGCAACATGAGCATTATTTTTTTTTTTAAAAAAAAAAGCTTAAGCAATTGGTAGCTGCTAATAAACCAGCGATTTCTTTGTACACACGTGAATTCAGGTTTCAGATTTGCCTGGATTTCTTCTGTGAATTATATATTTATGCTTCAACCAAGCCAGGGGTAATTCCAAGAGATTAGGCATGACAGGAGATGGTGTGTGCATTTCTGTGTGTTTGCCTGGGAAAAAAGACTTGTGGACAGATACTTGCTTGAATGCATTCCCCACCTTAATCGCATAGGTTGACAGCAATTTGCAATATCTTAAAATGCAACTGTATGACTAAGTGAGGAGCGGTATATTGGTTAGGGAGAACATGCTTGGAATGCATTCAAGAATAACAGACAACTTGTGCAGGTTACAATCTGTTTTTTAACAAGAGATTTATAAGCACAAAGGGTGAGTCATTTACATTGCAATAGACACCTATCCGTGAGTAAGCACCATTGAATATAGTGGGTCTTGCTTCCAAGTAAACATGCATAGGTTTGGGCTACATGTAACTCTTGTAAATAAAAGCTGAGATTCTCAGCAATCTAAATCACCAACCAGATTCTGCCAAGAAGTCCCAAACTCAAACCCTTCGTATAATATTACATTCTTGTTAGCTGGCGTACTTAACATTGCTAAGAATGTGTGCTAGAAGCTTTCATTCTTGGTTAAAATATCTCCTTAGCCATGGACTTCATTAGATGATCCTAGGCAAGTAATTATTGCTTCAGCCTCCTATCTGCTACACACAGACCCTAATTTCCGAATGCTTGCTATGCGAAAGTTCCCTTATCTGAACATGAGGAATTAGTAGCCAAAACTCTCTATACACACCACAGATTCAGATATCCAAACAGAGATATTTTTTTTAAAACTTCCTTGTTTGCCTTCTATTGGTTGGCTGAGGAATGAAGGGAGGGAGGTAGAGCGATTGGACAAATAAGCACTTTCCCCTTCTTCAGAGGGTTTTCCTGTTTCTTTATTTTTGGGGTCAAAATTCCATGGTCCGGAATGCATTAGAAAGTTTCCCATAGGAATCAATGGAAAACATTGACTCATTATGCAAACACTCATCTAACAAACAACTTACAGGAAATGAATTGTGTTTGGTCAGCGGGATACAGAGAACTTTGAACATTCAAACAGTGGCATTAATATTACTTTAAAGTTGGCTTTTCCATTCTGATCACCCTCAACTGCAGAACTTGCTTCCATAAGTTGTGGCAAGGGCCACCAACTGTCTTGGCATGGGCATAGCCGGGGGGCGGGCAGCTGTCCCCCTAAATAAAGCAAATATATAAATAAAGCAAATATATAAAATATATAAAAATATAAATAACTAAAAGTAGGAATGATCAGAATACTAGTAACTGAAAACGCTCTCTGAAGTCACTTGGCTGTTGTTGTGGCGCATTCTAGCGATGCAACTGGCAACCTGACTGAGCGATAGGTGTGGCTTCCGTGAACTGAACAATTGTGTCGCAGATACGTTGGTTCTGGAATAGGACCGGGTGTGTGTGTCCTGACCTCCCCTAACATAAATCCTGGCTACTCCCATGTGTCTTGGTGGCTTTAAAATGGAAGTTAGACAGATTTATGGAGGACAAGGGTATCGATGGCTACCAGGTTCGGAGGCTCCATGTCTCTTAATAATAGTTGATGGGGAACAAACAGCAGCGAAGGGAGGTTCTGTTTGTGGCTTCCCATAGCCACAAGGATGGCTACTGTGGGGAAGCAGGTTGTGAGACTAGGTTGGCCTTTGGGTTGATCCATCAGGGCTCTCTTCGTTATATACGTGGTTTGCTTAAACAATACCAGGAAGTCAATCAGCATGGGCAGAAGAAACCATTGTAGGAACAATCACAGAAGAATCAGCAGCAACAACCTTGCCAATGTGCTATGGGTGTGTTTGAGTAGGTGGTGCTGTATTGGAAGTCTCAAGCAAGCCGTACTTTGATGGTTGCAAGCAACACCAGCTTGACTGGGAAGCTTGGAGTGGTGAAAGGAACTCCAAACAACGGTCCTTGCATTTCCTTCCTCTTGCAAGGTGGCTTGTTTGCATGCCAGAGTAAGACTCATCGGCTTGGGTTGATCGGTATGACTGAGGAAACAACATGTAGTCGGAGAACGCAGGGATCTGACGAAGGAAAAGAGAGTTTGCTACACGTTCTGCAAAAAAAAAAAACCAAGAGCTGTGTTGCAACACAGCTAGGGCTGGCCCAAGGCATTTTGCTACCTGGAGCGGCGAATGATTCCTTACCCCTCAGGTCAAGGCACATAGTGTACCCAAGCATATCACTCCATCCTTGTCAGCAAAAATAAACAAGAGGTTGGATGTAAAGGGAGGATAAATCCCCATTTGTGGAAGTGACTAGGATCCAGAGGAGATTCCACTGTGGAACAAATGGGCGGGGATTTTACACCTCCCTCGGGAACCCCTCTGCCATCTTCTACCTGTTCCAGAGGGTCTCCCAAACCTACAGGAGATTTTTTTTTGGGAGGGGCACAGAGAGCTGTTGAGAAAAGGGTGAATTGCTGAAATTCTGCCCCCTTTTGCCACCTGTACAGCATCCAGCTAGTGGTAACAGATTTCTGCTTCAGAGGGCAGGATCCAACACAATAACTGAAAGAACTAAACATCTAGTGCTATTCCATGGAAGTCACACTTAGCTGTCTCACTCTGCCCCATGGTAGGGCCGGCCTTAACTGCTGATTTATAAGGACACATGAAGCTGTCTATTAGTTTATCTAGTTCTCTACTGTCTATTCTGATTTGCAGCAGATGTTCAAGAATCATAGATGAGATCCCTTAAATCAAGGGTGGAGAAACTGTGCCCCTCCAGATGTTGTCATGGGGCTGATAAAAGTTGTTGGACCACAGCTCTCACCAGCACCAGCCTCCATGGTCAATGATCAGTGATGACCACACGTTCCTCACCCCAATCTAGGACATAAGTGTCGAATCTAGATTGCAGCACTATCTTTCCATGGCCATCATCCCCAAGCAGCTGTCTTTTGACAGATTAGGGGACATTACTTTTAATTCACATTAAAATTTGACCTCTGCATGTTGAAGCTTCACTATGCTTCATCATAAGGGTAGCCTTCCCCAAGAGACCTCCTAAATGCCCATCACTGACATGTAAATGTGACATGAAACTTGGGTAGTCAGAAAGATAGCAAGAAGTAAGCCCCGAGATAATGATTCTGAGTCATATGCTGTTGCAGTCTTGTGAGTTGGTGGTTGTCAGCATTTTATTTGCCTTGTTTCAGAGTTGTCCAACCCAGTACACCATGGATGGGAAACCTGTGGCCTTTCAGATGTGGTTGGACTCAGGAACCAACTCCAGCTAGCATGAACCATGGTCAGGGATGATGGGAGTTGTACTTCAACAACAACTGGAAGAACCAAATTTTCCCATCCTTGTCCTGGAGCAGTGGTGACCAAACTTGGTCCTCCAGCTGTTTTGGGACTAAATTCCCATCATCCCTAGCTAACAGGATCAGTGGTCAGGGATGATGGGAACTGTAGTCCCAAAACAGCTAGAGGGCCAAAGTTTGGCCACCACTGTCCTAGAGTAACCACTATAGGTGGACCAGTGAAGGCAGGAAGGCAGGAAGGCAGGAAGGCAGGAAGGCAGGAAGGCAGGAAGGAAGGAAGGAAGGAAGGAACAAAGGAAGACTACAACTGACTTTGCTCTGGGGAAAACTACATGTTACACTGATGATGCATGTGATGAAGTCTCCAATCACCCCTTCTCCTTTGCAAAGCCCCTGAAAAGGGGACAAGCAAGGGGAGCGATTACCCACCACCCTTAGCTAATTTTCCCTGTGAAGTAAATGCAGGTCTAGAGTAATATTAGTAAAGATGCAGTCAGTGGCAGAGGTAAATTGGCTGGCAGAGGGAAGAGCAAAGCACATCCCTACCATCTCCATCTCCCCTTCTAAGGACATTTTGCAAAGGAGGAGTGATCTCTCTCTCTCTCTCTCTCTCTCTCTCTCTCTCTCTCTCTCTCTCTCGTAGTGCCCCTCTGCATCTCATAGCCATTTTCTTTTAAACTTCGCCGAGCGAGATGTGATTTTTCCTCCACTCCCCCGCCAGTTGCCTTCACAAGTGCCTGTGTTTGTGTTAAAGTTTCAGGGACAGGCTTCCTGCCCCCAGTCTTGTGTGCTCAAACCCCGACGGCAGGGCCGAGAGGGTAGGTTTCCTCCTCTTTCCTGCTTTTGTTGTAAGTGGTAGTGGAGAAGTGAGAACCTGGCAAGCCTACCTTTTGATGTTTATTTTATTACCTTTCCACCTTTTGTGACTAAAGCGTACACTTCCCACCCCCTTTGGCTTCTGAGCTTTTGTGTAAAGGATCTAAAAGTCCACCCCATGCTGTCAGCAAACAAGCAGACACTCACTCTCCCCTTCTGGTCCTTTGCCCACATTGACTGCCCTCCTCCTACCCTGTAAGCCACGTCTTCCTAGATCAGACCAAAAGCCCACAGAGCCCAGCCACTCGGATGCCTCTCTGAAGCCCACAAGAGGGACACCAGGAGGGCAATCACCATATCTCCCATGGCAGTTCCCTAGCAACTGGCATTCGGAAGCATCTCCAGATTTCTCTCTCTTTTCCATTCCCTTCTCCCTCCTACCCCCACATTGTTTAATTATTATTAATAGGCCACACTATTTACATTGGCCATATTCAATAAGCCACTTTTCGAACGATAAAAGTACAACCTGCAATAAAATCATAAACAGTAACCTTGCTGCAGCGTAAGGACTTTGGGATAGTATTTCTTGCTGATTTATTTTTTTTGATTTATTCATATACAGTGGTACCTCGGGTTACATATGCTTCAGGTTACATACGCGTCAGGTTACAGACTCCGCTAACCCATAAATAGTACCTTGGGTTAAGAACTTTGCTTAGGATGAGAACAGAAATTGCACGGCGGCGGCACGGCAGCAGTAGGAGGCCCCATTAGCTAAAGTGGTGCTTCAGATTAAGAACAGTTTCAGGTTAAGAACGGACCTCTGGAACGAATTAAGTACGTAACCAGAGGTACCACTGTATCTCCTCCAAATGGGGAAAAATTGCGCTCCTTTCCTTTCAAAATCATCCTTCCTATTCTATTTCTGATCTACTACACAGCCCATAATTACCACATACTTTTTGTCATTGCTGGGGTTTATGGCATTTCCTCCCCTTTTCACAGTCTCAGCCCCCATCCCCAGTTCAGCATTCTTCTCTGCTATATGAACTGTACTGTAGCACGTAGATTTTTATAGTACAGTCATACCTTGGTTTTTGAACAGCTTAGTTCTCGAACGTTTTGGCTCCCAAACACCGCAAACCCGGAAGTGACTGTTTCAGTTTGTGAACTATTTTTGGAAGCCAAATGTCTGGCACAGGTTCCACGGCTTCTGATTGGCTGCAGGAGCTCCCTGCAGCCAATCAGAAGCCATGCCCTGGTTTCCGAACATTTTGGAAGTCAAATGGACTTCCAGAACAGATTCCATTCAACTTCCAAGATATGACTGTATATTATAGCCAAGAATTTCTTGCATAGTTTAGTTATTATTTTTTATAGCCCTACTAAAACAATCAAGCTCAAAACCTGCTTATCACCAGCTCATCTAAATACAACAAAGTCACAATTAAGGCTGCAATCCTAGATAAGGAAGCCCAATTGAACTCAATGAGACTTTTGTGGACTAGAAATCTCCCCTCTTCATCTACATGGCAGACAGTTAATATTCTTGGGAAATTTGGAATTCTTTGCTCAGAACCATGTTCTGCATTACTAATACTGCATAGAATAACAGAATACACTTCACCTTGGTGAAATCCTGTATCACGGAAGTAAGTGCTTTTATTTACAGATTTCGTAAAAGCAGCAGACAATATTTGAAGTACGTGAATTTTTCCCACAATGTATCATAACTTGCTGTGAAGAGCACATGGCTCTTTCATGTAAGCTGTGTAGATGATCACCCCATGGCTCTTCCTGTTATAGTTTAAATAGACATAGTATTGCCGTTGGATCTATGAGGATTAGTACAATCATAGGAAAAAGCTGAGCCTGCTAAATAAACTTTACATCAAAAGCACTTTGATGTCCTGTTTTATAGTATAAGTATTTATTTGTTAGAAAAAACACCCTTTAATAAACATGTTGGAGTGCGTATCTTCAGTTCTTTGTTCTAAAATGAAAATTGCCCCAGGTTTTTCGGCAATCTTGAATATTGTGGAGAGAAAAACATTCATAAAAGGAGAAGCAAGTAAAAGAAAAGGAAGTGGTACCCCATTTCCGAACATTATGTGTGAAAACAAGTCTCCTTGACTTCAGTGGAACTTGAGCTCCATGCAGATGGGCTTATGATCATAGCCTAGTATTGATGCTACATTTATTCCTTTGCAATAGAAATATGTCTTCCAAAACAATCCCATTAAGTTTGTTCTCTATCTTCCTTCACAATCGAGGTTTGCATAATCAGCCCAACAATCCCCTCCGGCAACATTTTAGGTTGCTCTTAGGATTTGCGCAAAAGACTTCTAGTGACATCTTCATTGTATTTGAGATATGATCAATCTGTAGTACACATCACTATCTGGAGGATGTACTATGTTGGACTGTACTATGGCAGCCCAACAGTTCGTCGAAGCAGCTCAGACAAAAAGTTACATCTGTGGAACTAGATTGTGAATAGAAAGAGATTCCCAATGAGTTGTCAAAATACTTTTCACCTTTTGGAATCCCGAGAAGTCCTATAGGTGACAGGGCGTAGGGAACTAGGCAGAGGGCCCTCCCGCCAGATGTCAAGGAAATAAACAACTATCCGACTTTTAGAAGACATCTGAAGGCAGCCCTGCTTAGGGAAGTTTTTAATGTTTGATCTTTTATTGTGTTTTTAATATTCTGTTGGGAGCTGCCCAGAGTGGCTGGGGAAACCCAGCTAGATGGGTGGGGTATAAATAATTAATAATAAACCAGACGAAACGGGAGGTATCAAATAATAATTATTCTTATTATTATTTGATACCATATTCCTCTGGTATAAATAATAAATAATAAACCAGAGGAATATGGTATCAAATAATAATAAGAATAATTATTATTTGACACCTCTGGTTTCCTCTGGTTTATTATTAATTATTTATACCCCACCCATCTGGCTGTTATTTTTATTTGATACCATATTCCTCTGGTCCAGATGGAATGCCTGTCAGCTCTCTTTCAAAAGTGCTTGCAAAGGTGCTTCAAGACAGAGAGCTAATATTGTAAACAGATCACTGGGATACCATAGATGGGCATTGACAATAGGATTGTCTTTTAATTTAAGGGATGCTCCCAGAAAAGGTAAATATGGATTATGTAGTGGTGGTGGAATATGTGCTGGCATTTTCATGACAATGACATCATGTGGATGCTGCAAAAGATTTGCATGTAAGTGGAACACCAGTGCTCACCTGTAAAGGTAAAGGTAAAGGGACCCCTGACCATTAGGTTCAGTCATGACCGACTCTGGGGTTGCGGTGCTCATCTCATTTTATTGGCCAAGGAAGCTGGCGTACAGCTTCCAGGTCAGGTGGCCAGCATGACTAAGCCGCTTCTGGTGAACCAGAGCAGCACATGGAAACGCTGTTTACCTTCCCGCCAGAGCGGTACCTATTTATCTACTTGCACTTTGACGTGCTTTCGAACTGCTAGGTTGGCAGGAGCTGGGACCAAGCAACAGGAGCTCACCCCGTCGTGGGGATTCGAACCACTGACCTTCCAGTCAGCAAGCCCTAGGCTCTGTGGTTTAACCCACAGCGCCACCCATGTCCCTTGTGCTCACCTGTAAGAACTCTAAATTGCTAAGGTAGTAATATTGAAAACCACAGATCAGATCAAAGACCTGTGGCAGCTTTTGCATGAGTCCTCTCTAAAGAAGGGATGTAGAGCTGGTGTCCCTCTAGATGCAGTTAGACATGGAATTTTCATCATATCCAGCCACCATAGCAAATGTTTAAAAATTATGTGAGTTATAGTCCAGCAACGTCTGAGGACCACAAGGCTCCATCTCTAGTCCAGGGGCCACTTCATGCCTGCATGTTTATTACTTGATGGTGGTTGAAAATGGGAACGAGTCTTCACAAATCAAGCACCAGAAACAGATCTTTGTATCAAGTTACATCACCTCAAGCACAATGGCTTTCAGTGGAACAAGTTCATCTTCAGCTGTGAATCATCAAAAGTTAGGCAACCAAGCAAAGTGTGTCGATGGGGAAGCAGCCCTGAGTGACCTGAACAAGCCATTGAGTTTGCAGATTGCACTATAGTGTGTCAGCCATTTGCTGGACCTAACTTGAAAAGGAAGGAAATGCAGTCGGAAGATGGGATAGAAATGGAAAAAGAGCGCAGCCTAAAGCGTCAGTGGAGCTGAATCCTTATCTTGCAATCTTACAGAATTGCAGGAACACCCTTTTCTCTGATATAATTAAGATGTGCAACTTGAATTACACATTATCACATGACTGGCAGGTCCAACAAGCCGAAGGCAAGCAGAAAACGTACATCTCCACACAGATACTGCAATTTAGTTTTTCAGAATATGTGGCCAAGTGCCACCGGCACTTGGTTCTTCTCTGTACAGTGGTAGGTAACTGGGGAAATAGGACAGCAAAAATGACTAATTTATAATAAATATTTCAACCACGAAGCCTGTTTTCTTAAAAGTTATGAAATGACACATTGCCCTTGACCTGGTGATCTTTCTATGAAATAGAATCACATTCTATTTCTACGTGTGGTTGTGAAATCATGCCTTGCATGTTACACATATTTTACTGAATTAAGTTACAGTATCGCTTATGACTGTAGTCATAGCAAATGCAATGTATCTCTGATAATTGCTCAAACAGCAGAATTCCATAGTTGCGTAAGATTTTGCTTTATGCAAATGCAGAAGGAAACAGTGAAATGAAGCACAATAGTCTTATTTCTCCCTCCTGCCTGCTTTTGCAAGCATGTTAAAGCAAGTGTGTTGTTACACAGGGTTCCTCCTTGCCTTCTAAATGTGGATCAGCAAGATGTCAAAGCAATATTACATAATCTCTTCTTATATTCTTTCTGGAACTTTGGAGAATGCCTGAGGAATATTTTATTTATGGACAGAACTATCCAAAGGAGGCTCTGGGGAGGGAGGAATCTAGGACAGAGGAATCACCAGATTGAAAGCCATCAGTCATGTGTGTGTACCACCATTTATGAATTGCTTCCTCCCATTGGTCTGAGTGGGAGGATAATCGATATATAGTACTAGCTTCGGTGCTGTTGTAGTTCTTTATACCCTTCCCCAAACTCTAGGGACATGTCAAGGCAACAGGACAACTTCAAATCCAGCAGATCCAAAGAACTCTCCAGATCTTTCCCCAGCAGATCAGAATGTATCTTTTTTGCTGGTGCCATGGCAACAGAGTGCCAAGGGCTGTGCCCAAATCGGAGGGGCTTGGAAGAGAAGATTCCCCTTTCCATTCACATACCTCCTTGGCCATGGGCAGAGGGGGAGAGCCATTCTATTTACTCACCCCATGAATGTTTTCCCAAGAGACCACAGGACTGCATGCGTATTTTATTTAAAATATATTTCAGCCACCTTTCTTCAAATGATTCTGGGGGTGTAGAAAAATCTGAGCCTAACCAATGCACACAAAGGGGATAGCTCAGTCAGTAGAGCACGAGGCTCTTAATCTCAAGGTTGTGGGTTCGAGCCCCACGCTGGGCAAAATATTGGACTAGATGACCCTTATATTCCCTTCTGTGATTCTGTGAACATATAAATAGAATTAAAAACTAACTAATGTAACAAAATGCAATATGCCAAGAGGCAAATAGAAACAAGAACTTGAAACCGAACAAAGCAGAATAGGATTTTTTAAAAGGCCACACCTGCACCATTCACTTAAAGCACATTGTTTTCCCCAAATAATATTGGGAACTGTAATTTAGCCCTGACAGCGGTAACAGTTCCCAGCACACTGAACAAATTATAGTTCTCAGGATTTTGGGGAGGTACCCATGCTTTAAATGTATGTTGTGGATGTGATGTTAATTTAAAATTCATGAGCAGATAGGAAGGTCTTTGTCTGGTGTCAAACAGCTTGTAATGTTGGTGCCGGACACGCCTCTTGATAAGAGAAGCATGGCCGACTGTAGGAGTTGATCTACAGTGAAGAACTGCTTCCTGCACAACTGGGGGGATGTGGCTGGTCATTCACTGGATCCTGCCTTGCTGTGCCTTCAAAACTGTACTGTAAAAAAAAGGTAAAGTTAAGGACCTCTGGACAGTTAAGTCCAGTCAAAGGCAACTATGGGGTGTGGCGCTCATCTCGCTTCAGGCCAAGGGAGCTGGCGTTTGTCCACAGACAGCTTTCCTGGTCATGTAGCCAGCAGGACTAAACTGCTTCTGGTGCAATGGAACACAGTGACAGAAACCAGAGCATATGGAAATGCTGTTTACCTTCCCGTTGCAGTGGTACCTATTTATCTACTTGCGCTGGTGTGCTTTCAAACTGCTAGGTTGGCAGAAGCTGGAACTGAGCAACGGGACCTCACCCCATCACAGGGATTTGAACCACTGACCTTCTGATTGGCAAGCCCAAGAGGCTCAGGGGGTTAGACCACAGCGCCACCCGCTCCCTAAAATTGTACTGTATTGCGTCTTTGAGAGAGGCGGTGTAATGGTTTGGTGGCCCAGTTGAGCCTGCACTGTGAGATTCCAGGCATGGTTCCAACATGGGTTTTGCACTCCCATCTTGGCACACTGCTAATCAACGTTACATGGGGCATTTTGTGGCAATTATAAAATCAGCACTTGGTTTTTATTCAGATCAGATTGGCCCGGAGGGTGTGTGCACTCATTTCAATGAGGCATGCAGATAAACTTTATCTAACTTTTGAGATTACTCCAGGAGTCTGTGCCATATCAGGCTAAGTGAGTGATTATGGCAACTTACATTCTTTCTTTCGTTCGTTCTTTCTGCCATCTCAGCATAGGAATGGCTTGACAGAAGAACTTGGATCATTTTTGCCAATAACAAAAATCTCGTGTCACTTTTGTGCAGTGGAGGGGCATGTTCAGGTGCTTCAGCAAGTAGCTCATGCTCTGTTGATTGATAACTGTATTCTTAGCAACTTAAACAGTGTTTGTATTCATTGTGTAAACATGCGGACGGGTGGAGATCTGACTTAGATGAGTCACTGCTGGGGCAGGAGAAAAGTACAAAATTAGAACTTTGTGAGATCTGAGTTGTTTGGCTCATTCATGGATCTTGAAGGAAGGAAAGAAAAAAATATAATTCTGTTTGTTTGTGTGTGGGGCAACCCCCCTCCCTTTTGCAATTCCTATTTTGTGCTTCGGTCAAGAGGACAACAATAAATTGCTACCAAGCGGTGCACAGCTCTGTAGTTCCAAAGCGTTCCTGCAGGCAAGCATTTTGAGAATAGGAACATTGGATGAGAAGAGAAAAAAACTGTTGCTAAGATGCCAGCACAAAGTGTACAGGGGGAAGAGAGAACGAGAGAAAGAGAGAGAGAGATTATGATCAGACAGCCTTTATGTTCAGACAGATACATGTAATTGTGAAGAATCATTAAATAACTATTAACCACACCTGCTCAGAGCCTCTGGGCCGTGTTGCACAGTCTTAAGAGCTGCCATCCTCCTTACGTCATGCTAAACAGAAGGGAGGGGGAGAAATACCTGGGTTTAGTACAGGATCAGAAAGTAAAATATTATTTGGAGTTTGGAGCCAATTTGCTGTCTGCCAGTGATTCCATAACCTGGCACACCCAATGCAACCTTTTGTACACATCTATCAGCAGTTCTGGTTTGTTTGCTTAAAACAAAGCCTTACTAAGATTCTCTAAAGGTGTCTGTGATGCAACAATTAGTTGACTGTCAGTTGTCTTCTTACGAGCTCCACTAGTTTATATGTCTATCGCACTTGACAAGAGGACCACTGTTGGAGGTGAATGTGGCCCAACCAGCTTGCACCACACCCGATAAGTAGGCTGGAGATTAGTTGCCTTTTGCATAAGGCAAATTCATAGATTGCAAGAAGCCAGTGTTGTGTAGTGGTTAAGAGCAGTGGACTCGTAATCTGGTGAACCTGGTTCACTTCCCCGCTTCTCCACATGCAGCTGCTGGGTGACCTTGGGCTAGTCACACTTCTCTGAAGTCTCTCATCCTCACTCACCTCACAGAGTGTTGGTTGTGGGGGAGGAAAGGAAAGGAAAGGAAAGGAGATTGTTAGCTACTTTGAGACTCCTTAAGGGGATTGAAAGGCAGGATATCAAGTCCAAACTCTTCTTAGCCGTGTAACAGAGGGCATGTAACCACTTGGTGTGCTGTTTATCCAAGCACAACCGGGCCACAATTTCACCACACACCTGCACCACTTGTGAGCAGCGCTGGCCCACCCAATATCCGAGGTGAATCCCTTGCCTCAGACGGCGGTTCAAGAGGAGCAGCAGATCCGTATCTCCTCGGCCTGTGCACCGCTGCCTAGCCTGCCCACAAAGATGCCCACGGCTGCAGCTCTGACCATCCACGGTAGGTTCCCTACCAATTGAACTAAAGGGTCAGTACAAACAACTATTAGCCAGCGTGGTGTAGTGGTTAAGAGTGGTGGACTTGTAATCTGGGGAACCGGGTTTGCGTCTCTGCTCCTCCACATGCAGCTGCTGGGTGACCTTGGGCTAGTCACACTTCTCTGAAGTCTCTCGGCCCCACTCACCTCACAGAGTGTTTGTTGTGGGGGAGGAAGGGAAAGGAGAATGTTAGCTGCTTTGAGACTCCTCAGGGTAGTGATAAAGCGGGATATCAAATCCAAACTCCTCCTCCTCCTCCTCCTCCTCCTCTTCTTCTTCTGCCATACTATTTTCCCCTACTGCCTCCTGAAGCCATATATATCTACGGTATATGCCAGGGCGTATATCCCACACCCTGGAAGCCAGTTCCCTGCTTGCTGATCCCTGGTCATTCATGGTGATGCTTCAAACATGACACAGTGACAGACAAAACCAACCAATTGGCTGCAATTTTTGTGATGCATTGCTAACCAGCTGGGGCTACCCAAATGAACATGTTAAACAAGTTGCCCTGTACATGTTAAATGAGACAGATTGTCTTTCCAAATTTTGGAACAGTTATACAGGGAACACTGCAGAGCAGCCGTTCGTAAGTGGTGGATTGAAACCAGCTGGTGGATTACAGAATCCTTTGTAAGAGGGATGCCAGCATACAGACCATGCTTGTCTAGAGGACCTCTATTTTTCTATCCAGCCACATATTGCCTGGCCAATCTGAAGCCTCTTACTGGGTTCAAGACAGGCAGAGAAATGGCATATCAACACTCTCTCCAGCTGCTTGCAGGTGTACCCAGAGTGCACCATCAGTTGCTGAGTAAGAGCAATTTGAACCCCAATGACCTAAGCAGCCAGTCCATCTTCCTGTATTACCACCCAATCATCACCTCTCCTGTTTGTCTTTTCTACAGATCTGAGGGCTTAGACTGGCTTTAAGGATCTTTATACAGCTCTCAGGTTCTTAAAGGCATTAAAATCTATAAAAGTCATCGCTATAAGGGAGGGCTTGTGGACACAGCAAAGGGACCGTCAGAAAAGTATGGAGGGATTATTCTGCTTTTAATTGTGTGTTTTTTCTGATAGAGGCCTGCAGCTAAAGAGTCGGATGGTTATTTCAAAACCAGTAGGTGAATTATTCAGCTTTTCAGCAATTGGCTGTGCAAAGTTCCCACTCTGCTTTGTCTCTTCCACTTTTCTTTCTTTCCTCAGACTGGTAGATATGGTCTTATCCACTTCCCCTGTCCAGTAGTATAGGGGTGGCTAAAGTGTGACCCACCGGATGTCATTGGCTACAACTCCCATCATTCTTAACCATTGGCTATTGTTATGTACTAAGCTTGGATCCTAGAACAATAGGCTGGTAGGATCTTAGAATGCAACAACTGATTGGCCTGCAGGAAAAGACCAATCAGGCTCCAGGAGGGAAACAGAATCAGCCAATCAGACGGGGCTCATTGTGTAAATAATGTATATAAAAGCCTGAGGTTTGGGGGGCAATTCAATCACTGTTTTACAAGCTGCAATAAAGAGCATGAAATCACTACAGGACTCTGAGTATATTTCAGCTGTGCTGGCTGAGACTGATGGGAGTTCAACAATATCTAGAGGGCCACACCTGCTCTAGGGCACTCACTCTTGCAAGGACCAACCCTCTTGTCCAAACCCACTTGCTTTTCCTGCCCCATGCATTGTCTACCCCACCTGTCTTACAATGCAACCCTATGCATGTCGACTCAGAAGCAAGCCCTTCCATGGGAGGTAAGGATGTGCAGGATGCGTAGGATTGCAATATTGTTCTCTTCTGCCTACCCTGCCTTTCTCTCGTCTAGAGCATAGCAATGGTAGCTAGAATCTGTTCTTCCTGCCCCACTCCTCTGTGACACAAGGGCAACTCAGCCAAACCATGACCAAAGACTCTACCACCCCTAAAACCATTACAGCAGTTACAATGTAATTTGCCTAAATATTTTTAAATGTTCAGGCTTGAAACATAGATTTATCATGAGCAAACATATCTAACATATAAAAGTGCACTTCAGAAATCAACAAATTGATCCCACTATTTTTAAATTGTCTTATATTTATATCCTGCCTTTCTTCTATGAGCTCAATAAATCAAATGTGTGACTCTCAGAAGGTCTCCTATCCAGGCATTGAGCAGACTCAGAACTACTTAGCTTCTGCAATGTGGTAGCCTCATGTGCCTTCAAACGATATCCTGGGACCAGCAATGCTTACAGGGCTTACTGGCACTTAGGGAATATTGTGTGACTGTAAAAACAGCTAAACACATAATGGAAGGGTCTGCTTGAAGCTCTGCAGCCTCCTGAAGATACATACTATTTTTCACATATGGAAACTTCTTCCTTTCTTTCCGGAAGTATTGCTTCAGGATGGAATGAGCAACGACTTCTGTTTCAATATTTCTCATAGACCTCCTCCCAGCTAAAGGAACTGTTGAATGCCTCAATTTGAAATCAATTGCACTGGTTGTCAATTTGTTCCAGACTCAGTTTGATGGGTTGATAACTACCTGGACTTGAAAGGCTATCTACATGGCCATCTTCACTCATGTGAACCTGTCCAAGCCTCACGTTCATCATGGGGTGGGGTGGGGTGGGCTGATTGGTGGATGCCAGAGATGTGGGTCTTTTCGGATTGTGGAATTCTCTCCCAGGGGAAGTGCAACAGGCTCCTTTTCCTGGTTTTATTACTTTCTGCTGTTTTTATCATTATTGGCTGGTTGTTTTTTAAAAATAATAATAATGGTAGTTTTAATTCTTATGTGATTTTTATATTGCATTTCATTGTTGTCCCTATATATTTAAATGTAAGCCCCTTTGGAAAATTCATTTGAAAGGCGGTGAAGAAATCAGTTTGGCAAATAAACAGATATTTCCTTACTTTGATGAGCTGAGTCCCTTTCATAACAACAAACCTCTCTTCTTCCTTGTTACATCCAGAATCCATGGGCATTTCTTGGCAACCTACTATGAACAATGAAGCCATTGACTAACAGCAGCAGCAACAACAACATAAACAACAACAACAACAACAACAACAATTTATTTATACCTCTTCCATCTGGCTGGGTTGCCCCAGCCATGTAAGGAAGACCAATGAACTATATAGGAAGTTTGGTTCGACACGTCATCTCAGGCATTATTGTTTCAGTTCATTAGGGCTGTATATATCCCTGAGCATCACAGCTGCTCTTTTCCTTTTTCCTTTTCTTGTCTAGATGCCTCTCCAGAGTTTCTTCATTCTTTCTTTGCAATCTGACTCATGCTTTAGATCATCAGCAACGATATGGGTTTTTTTTAAAAGGCTTTCCATTGCATCTTACTTGGTCCAGGAAAAAAGGTGTGTGCCACCACCGGTTGCCTTAGCTAATCAATAATCATGATGGCAGCACCGGTTTCCATTGAAAGAGTGCCAGAACATTTCAACTAGACTGAGCTCGTAAATGCTGGGGATTCCAGATTTGATGACAGATAGATGAAGTATGCCCTACTTGGCTCCCCAAGCTGTTTATCCTGGTTGTGATAAGACCTGTCAGGAGAAATTTTGGGGAACCTGTCTTTTCATGTTTACTAGAGTTGCCACTGCAGTTTGCCTAAAGTGAAATTGCAGGCAAATTTGGAAGGTGCATCAGGTGAAACATTGGAAGAAATGTCGAGGCAAGTTGAAATGATATTAATAGGAGTAGCAAGTTCAGTTTTGTACGTCTCTTGGGTTGTTCACTGTGGCTTTCCCTCCCTTCTCTCAATCACTCACAGCGAAGAAAGAGGTAATATTTTTAGAGCATTGGGTCCCACTTGAAGCTCTCTCAATACGTTCAGTACAAATGGTTTGTGGAGGTATGTGGGAAAGGGCAATAGCTCAGTGGCAGAGTACATCTTTTTGCAGAATCATAGAATTGGGAGACATCACCTTGCCAACAAAGGTCTGTATAGTAAAAGCTATGGTTTTCCCAGTAGTGATATATGGAAGTGAGAGTTGGACCATAAAGAAGGCTGATCGCCGAAGAATTGATGCCTTTGAATTATGGTGCTGGAGGAGACTCTTGAGAGTCCCATGGACTGCAAGAAAATCAAACCTATCCATTCTGAAGGAAATCAGCCCTGAGTGCTCACTGGAAGGACAGATCGTGAAGCTGAGGCTCCAATACTTTGGCCACCTCATGAGAAGAGAGGACTCCCTGGAAAAGACCCTGATGTTGGGAAAGATGGAGGGCACAAGGAGAAGGGGACGACAGAGGATGAGATGGTTGGATAGCGTCTTCGAAGCTACAAACATGAGTCTGACCAAACTGCGGGAGGCAGTGGAAGACAGGAGTGCCTGGCGTGCTCTGGTCCATGGGGTCATGAAGAGTCGGACACGACTAAACGACTAAACAACAACAACAAGAATTGGGAGGGACCTTGAGAATCACCTAGTCCAACCCTGCAATGCAGTAATAGACAGCTGTCCCATAAGGGGACTGAACCTGAAACCTTGGCGTTATCATCACTACGCTCTAACCAACTGAGCAGAAACTCCTAGGTGCAATCTGAGCAATCTCCAGGGCTTGGGAAAGACGCCTTTCTGAAACTTTGCAAAGCCATTGACAGTCACTGTAGACCAGGGGGTGGGAAAACCTTATTGGCCACTATAGAGCAGCTTTGATATGTAGGTGGTCAGTCATTTGAGGTTAAGTGGCTGAAAGGCAGGTTCCACCCAGCTGATAAAATTGCCCTTAGGGGTAGCAGGAGATACTGCCCAAGAAGCTGGTGTGTGTGTGTGTGTGTGTGTGTGTGTGTCGGAGGGGAATTTCAGTCCTGCTCTCTGGCTTTTCTGTGTTTTCAGGGTGCTTGACATATATTATCCATAAAGGTAGGGCTGGCTAATGCCTCCAGAATTTGGGGAAACAAGTGAGACTCCCTTTGCTAAGTCAATAGCCAGGAGGATGGGAGTTGTAGTCCCAAACATCTGGAGTGCTCCCAATTGGCTACCCTGGTGTGATGCTTAGTAACTTCAACCAGTTATTTATTTTTGTATGGCTTTCTTTAGGTACATTTGACTCCAATACAGGATTGGTACAGTCAATTTTTCTATCGACAGAGGTTTTAGTGACGCTATCCATGATTTGTACTGGGGACTGTATGCACATGATGTGGGATTTTTCTTAGGCCCATTAAAGTGGAGCCAGCATCATGCATGCAAGAGTGTGACCTGATCACAAAACTAGTAATAATCAGCTAAGCAGGAACCTAACAGCTGAATGCTAAAGTGAAAAAAACAACAACACCTCCATATAATGTACAAGGAGGGTTCTGATATGTACGGGGGGAGGGGAATGAGTTGAGGAAGTATTTCAAGGATTGTGCTTGGATGAGAGATTATGGGGTGCTGGCGACAGAAGGTGGTTTGGTAGAGGCTGAGCAGCTAAGATGTCATATATTTCCTATATAGTGTTTGTCCTCATGGAAATGTTCTCTCGGACTCTTTGAAATCTCTTCAGTAATGCATTACTGAATAAAGTTTGACCAATTGGGAATTTGCTGTGAGCTTCTGAAGTTGAACCCCCAACGGGAATTTCCTCCACATGCGCTACATTATCTCTTTACATTCAACATGTCTGGTGCTGTGGTCTAAACCACTGAGCCTCTTGGGCTTGCCGATCAGATGGTCGGCGGTTCGAATCCCCATGACACAGTGAGCTTGTTGTTTGTGGGAAGCAACACAGGTAAGGATTCAAGTACTTTTAAAAAACTCATTGGATTTTCCACTTGTGATTCATCTCCAGCTTCCTGTAATACTGCGCATGTAATGTGGCATAATATGTGTACTGCAATATAGACTAATGGGGAAGTGTGTTGTACACATGGGCATAAAAGCTATGAAAATGGGTCAGGCTTCTGGTGGCTCATGCTCATTCATCCTCTAGACATGGTTTCCTGGCACAGCAGTTTCACTTGATGAAAGATCGTCACTCAGCAAGTTATGTAAGAACGGCTGTGTTTTAACAATTCAATCAAGCAGTTCAATTGACTTAACAATAAGACTATTTCCAATGAACGCCACCTTTTAGCAAGCAACATTGTGATTGGCAACTGTGAAATAGCAAAAGTAGCAATTTTTATTTGCTAATAAATATTTCTAGATATTTGAATGTATTGGCCTGCCAGCAAATGTTTCCCAGATCTCTTCCTACTGAGTATTCAGCAGCTATCTGGAAGCAACCCCAGTTACTTTGAAGCAACTGTTTTGAGTAGGCTTGTAGATCAGTCTTTCCCGGTCTTGGGTGTTCAACTGTTTTTGGACTACAACTCCCATCATCCCTTGCTAGCAAGAGATGATGGGAACTGCTTTCTGAAAACAGCTGGAGTCCCAAGGCTGGGAAACATTGCTGTTGATAAAATAAAAAGGGCTTGCATACACTGCATTAAGTTCACTTCACATTTCTGTCAACCTTTAGACTGAGAATAGGCAGCTATCTGGAGAGCATTATGTTATAAGGTGGCATAAATAAATAAAGCCAATGCCAGTAGTAGGCATTTTGATGGCACCTTTTCGTAAATGCTCTACAAGTGTATTGCGGTAATTGGTACAAAAGTCCTTTAGTTAAATTAGGCTAATCTATCCCCATATTACAGATGGGTGTGGGAGGTGTTAGGAAATAATAATAATAATAATAATAATAATAATAAGTGCCTAAAACTACCCAGTGATTTCATGACTGAGCTGAAATATGAACCAGCACTGATATAACTTATACACTCTGTAGTTAAGATGCTACATTTCTACATTTCTCAGAGATAGCAACTATGTGTGGGTAGATCAATGTGTATCTTGAGCTTTTCTGTGCGCACACGTAGTTGCTATCTCTGAGAAATGTAGAAAATAACAGGATATATTTATCCAAAAGTCTTCAAACTTACACGACCCTTTAAAAATTAGCTGATGAAGGTGAATACATCGAAACAGGGCCCTGTCTGGTTTCTGATCCATAACTGACTTCTGCTCAATGATTGAAACTAAGGCCTTCACGTTGAATCTGACTATGGACTAACATGAACTTGTCTCTACTCATAAACTCTTATTTCTAATTCTGTAACGAATTATTGTGCTATACATATCTTTATGAATTTGAGTTTGTTATCTCTGCTAGAGTTTGTAATCTTTATTTGAGATTGTAATCCATGTCAGAATACATACTTTTGAATGGATCAGTTTTTGTTAAAACTGATTATTTATTTGTGAGTAGGGACTACTTCCACTATTGAAACTTACCGTATTTTTTGCTCTATAAGATGCACCAGACCATAAGACTGCACCTAGTTTTTGGAGGAGGAAAACAAGAAGAAAAAATTTCTGAATCCCAGAAGCCAGAACAGCAAGAGGGATCGCTGTGCAGAGAAAGCAACAATCCCTCTTGCTGTTCTGGCTTCTGGGATAGTTGCGCAGCCTGCATTCACTCCATAAGACGCACACACATTTCCCCTTACTTTTTAGGAGGGAAAAAGTGTGTCTTATAGAGAGAAAAATACGGTACATTGGCCTGAGTTCTTGGTGCGTTTTTTTTATTATGTCATGACAGATAACCTTTCTTACATATGAATAAATGTAAATGATGATAGGATAGCAACCTGGTTTCAGATGTCTGCAGGGAGAATTGTGGCCGCTCATTCACACCTTTTGAAGGTAGAACTAAATGTTCTACTTGCTACTGGCTTTGCTCCATATGCCAAATGCAGAGGGCACTTGGAGTCATCGTGTTGCCTCTTTTCATCCATCTTTACGTAAATTTGGAACATTTCTGAGAGCACAGATGCTTATCACAAAGGAGATATAATTTAAAGCAAATGTGCAGAACATATATGCAAATTAATACATCCAAGGCACAGCAGAGTACAAAGGGAAATCTTAATTCTACTATAGAAGCTTCAGAGTCAGGTTAATGTCCATTTCCAGAAGAGCTGAGGAACCTGTGGCCCTCCAGATGGACTACAGCTCCCATCATTCTCTAGACCATTGGCTGCACTGACTGGGGCTGATGGGAGTTGGAGTCCAACAGCGTCTGGGAGGCCACATGTTCTTCAGGCCTGCTTGAAGAACCCTTTCTCTTTAACAACTGCATGCCTTGGATGAATTGAAAAGACATGGCTTTTCCCCAACACTGAAGTTCTACCATGGAGAAGGTGGGGTTGGTTGCATTTCCTTCGGCCATGCAACTCCGAGTGTGCAAGGATTACAATGGTCGACTCCTTTCTAGGCAAGTCCCTGTGCCTCTCACAGCCAGAAAATGGGCAACCATCATAAGGATATTTTACCTTGTTCTACTTGCAAGCCTTTCACTTCAAACTCAGTATTGAAGCTAATTCAGGGTAAGATTTCTTTATGACTGCAGTTTAATTGTGGTGATTAGAAAATGCAGCGCTAGGAAGAGGGTGAGTGAAGTAGGACACAGAATGTATTTGCTCTATAATTGAGCGTACTTCAGAAAGGAAATTGTTACGAGGTTATTGACTAAGGTTCAGATAACCCAATAAAAAGATTCAATATTGAATAACAACGATCTGACATTATTTTATCTCTTGCATCACAAATTAATTTGTCTTTCAGATCCCCGGGGCCAGACTTCATGGAGCCCATTATTTGTAACTCCAAGTAGTGTCAACAAGCAGCAGTAACCCAACTAATCTGCCTGTTAGTGACAGGTGACTTTGCTTAATAATGCTTTAACAATTGTCATAATGTCTTTTCGGGGTTGAAGGCCTAGTTCAAACATTAGCTAATTAATCACCACAGCATTTGCCTCAAGTATTATTGCCGCTCACCGCAGAGATGGCAAACAAGTGTGAATAGGCTTGTCATAGTGATAGAGGAAATTGAGATGGGGATGACCACATTATGCACAGATTTTTTCCATTAGAGCTTCTCTGCAGGCCATAACTACACTGCCGTGTTTGGTGCTTCTGTTTCTACAGCATGGGCCTTCATGTTCAGATGGTGCGGTTCTTGCTTACAATGCCCTGTTCTTTGGTTGTTTGTTGTTTCCAGTGAGAATAATTTCCATGTTGTGTATTCCAATTTGACCTGCATGCTAGTGTATATGAAACCTCATGAGGGCAATACTCTGTTAGAACTACCCCCTTCCTTGCATGGAGGACTCCAGAACTCAACTCATCCCTTAGGTCAGCAAGACCATCTTCTTGGGCAGTAGCAATCCGTGATTCAAGGAAACTCTTTCAAGTTGAGTTTCTGCTAAATTGTGTGTTGTTGAGACAACGGCTCCATTTGTTTGAGGAGATGGAACAATCCACTAGCCAGTCCCAGGGGACTATGAGATGCTGTCTCAGCATACCAAATGTGGCTGAGATTTGTGGAAGCTTATTTATGTGTGTGTGGATGATTTCATGGTTTTAATGATGCTGATATTTTGATCTTTTTTTATTGAAATGTCCATACAGTGCCTTTGGAACCTTGGTTGAAAAACAACACATGAAAGGGGGTGGTTGACACCATGGATGAAATGGAGAGGCCCTGCAACTCAGTGGTACATTGGACATCTTTGCATGCAGAAAGGCCCAGGTTCAACCCCTGGTAAAAGGTAAAGGACCCCTGGATGGTTAAGTCCAGTCATAAGCGACTATGGGGTTGTGCAGTGCTCATCCCACTTTCAGGCCGAGGGAGCCAGCGTTGGTCCACAGACAGCTTTCCGGGTCATGTGGTCAACATGACTAAATCGCTTCTGGTGCAATGGAACACTGTGACAGAAACCAGAGTGTACGGAAATGCCGTTTACCTTCCCATTGCAGCGGTACCTATTTATCTACTTGCACTGGTGTACTTTTGAACTGCTAGGTTGGCAGGAGCTGGGACAGAGCAACGGGAGCTCACCCCGTTGCAGGGATTCAAACCGCTGACTTTCTGATGAGCAAGCCTAAGAGGCTCAGTGATTTAGACCACAGCGACACCCATGTCCCTGATTTTGTTGTTTAGTCGTTTAGCCATGTCCGACTCTTCGTGACCCCATGGACCTGGCACGCCAGGCACTCCTGTCTTCCACTGCCTCCTGCAGTTTGGTCAAACTCATGCTGGTAGCTTCGAGAACACTGTCCAACCATCTCATCCTCTGTCGTCCCCTTCTCCTTGTGCCCTCCATCTTTCCCAACATCAGGGTTTTTTCCAGGGAGTCTTCTCTTCTCATGAGGTGGCCAAAGTATTGGCGCCTCAGCTTCAGGATCTGTCCTTCCAGTGAGCACTCAGAGCTGATTTCCTTCAGAATGGATAGGTTTGATCTTCTTGCAGTCCATGGGACTCTCAAGAGTCTCCTCCAGCACCATAATTCAAAAGCATCAATTCTTCGGC
>JAXCMG010000031.1:13779437-13845391 GCA_034642415.1 Podarcis siculus | reverse complement strand
CCCCAACTTTTACACGGGAAGACACCCGAGGACACCAAAACCTGCATATATATATATATATATATAATATCAATATGCTTGGGGGGGCACAGCAAGGGGGAAGGCTAATGGATAACTTCACTTATTTTGTTCCATTAAGAATGTACCGTATATGCCCATATTTGTGTCTGAATCTCTCCTTATAGATCAGAATTTCCCAAACCTGACCACTGGTGCTGCTAGGAGTTTGTAGTCCAAAAACAGCTGGAGACCCAAGTTTGGGAAACCCTGTTATAGATCATAGCGACAAACCTCTTAGGAGGGCCAGCATATTATGAGGGTGGGGGGATGAGAGACAATGACTTGTGCCAGGCTACCGGTGAGTTCAAGGCTGCAGTGGCATTTGAACCAGAGTTTCCCAGCAAACAGTTTTGGAAAAGACCTTGTGATGAATGAACCTGGCTTTTCAAGGCATTCAGAACCCAAAGCAAAACTCGCTGCTCTTGAATGCGACTCCTCCAGCTCTGCCCTTTTACTTACTGGTGTAGCAGTTAGAAAGGCGTGCAAAATAATAATAATTGCAGAATGGATTCAGTAAGAGACAAGAGGGTGCAACTGAGGCTCATCAATTTTAACGGCGTCTCTCCCTCTCCCTCTCCTTGTTAAAGGGGTGTGAATCAGCTTACCTGTAAACTTTAATAACTTGGAAGATGACCTCAGTCTTCATAAGTGCTTGTTAAAGGATTTTCTCAAAAAGACCAGTAACACCTGCAGGCTCATTTATCACCTACTGGTTATCCCACCTACACATCGAAGAATGATGCCTGAAATAATGTTTAGACAATAAGCTATGTGAAATATGCCTTTTAAAAGGTGTGATGCTGGTGGAATCCTGTCTAGTGAGGCTTCTGCCTAAAACAACAATCCTTCATAGAGTTCCCTCTCCTTTTGGATCATAGAGTTGGAAGGGGCTCTGAGAATAATCTAAGTCCAACCCCCTGCAATGCAGGAATATGCAGCTGCCCCATACGGGGATCGAACCTGCAACCTTGGCGTTAGCAGCACCACGCTCTAACCAACTGAGCTATTGTGTGCAATGATGGAAACATTGCCCAGGAGCAGGAATGGAGAAATGCACAATGTGCTGATGTGATGCCCCACTTTTCCACTGAACCACCTTACAAGGGAAAGGAGGAGCACTTGACTCTGAGCTGTTATTTTTAGTGGCAGCTCCGTGATTTGGGCAATGCCTTATGTCAAGGGTGGATAATCTTTTTCAACTGGAGGGCCACATTCTCTTCTTGGCAACCTTTGTGTGGGGTGGAGTTACATGCCCAAAGTGGTTGGGTCAGAGGTAAAAGTGTGTGTGTGGCGGGGGACGACGACAATGTACATTAATGCTGCCATTCTACACTGGGCTGGTTTCTACATCTATTCACAAATCTCTTTGTATCCATCAAGACAAGCAAGAGGCATAATCAGAGTTCAGTGACACATCCCTGCTGGTCTCATGTGAAATTAAGATATTTTTTGCTCCAACATGCATCACTTTACACTTGTTTACACTGAATTTCATTATACCACCCATTCACTCAGTTTGGAGAAGACCTTTTGGAGCTCATTGCAAGCTTTTTTGCTTTGTTTTAACAGTCCTGAACAATTTAGTGTCATCAGGAAATCTGGCTAATACACTGCTCACTCCTAACTCTAGAAAATTTATGAACAGGTTAAAAAGCACAGGTCCCAATACCAATCCTTGGAGAATGCCATTTTCTACTTCTCGCCATTCAGAGAACTGTCCATTTATTCCTACCCTTTGCTTCATGAAATTTAACCAATTCCTGATCTACAAGAGGACATCTCCTCTTATTCCTTGACTGCTAAGCTTACAAGGGAATCTTTGGTGAGGGACTTTCTTAAAAGCTTTTTGAAAGTCCAAGTACACTATGTCACCAAACAAACTGACAAACTGGAACGTGTCCAGAGGAGGGCAACCAAAATGGTCAAAGGCCTGGAAATGATGCCTTATGAGGAACGGCTAAGGGAGCTGGGCATGTTTAGCCTGGAGAAGAGGAGGTTAAGGGGTGATATGATAGCCATGTTCAAATATATAAAAGGATGTCACATAGAGGAGGGAGAAAGGTTGTTTTCTGCTGCTCCAGAGAAGTGGACACGGAGCAATGGATCCAAACTGCAGGAAAGAAGATTCCACCTAAACATTAGGAAGAACTTCCTGACAGTAAGAGCTGTTCGACAGTGGAATTTGCTGCCAAGGAGTGTGGTGGAGTCTCCTTCTTTGGAGGTCTTTAAGCAGAGGCTTGACAACCATATGTCAGGAGGGCTCTGATGGTGTTTCCTGCTTGGCAGGGGGTTGGACTCGATGGCCCTTGTGGTCTCTTCCAGCTCTATGATTCTATGATTCTATGAACAAGGTCACCTCTATTTATATTTCTTGTTGACACTCTCAAAGAATTCTAATACGTGTGCGAGACAGGACTTTCCCTTGCAGAAGGGAAAGGTTTTGATCTTCTAGTTTATCTTTGACAATACTTTCTTTCAGTTTTCTAGGGACAGACATAAAGCTATCTGACCTGTAAAATTTGTGTTACATTGGCTACTTTCCAGTCCTCAGGCATGGAGGCTGATCTGAGGGATAAGTTACATACTTTCTCATAAAGGGTTTGTTTTTGCCCTGTACTAAGGGCTATTCTGAGATCTCAGACAGCTGATGCTGGGCTAGATGCACAAAGATTCTGACCTTGTTTAAGGCAGCTTCCTATGTTCCTATCTCCTTAAAGGTTGGCCGTGCATAGATTGTGGTGACATATTAAAGTCTATGAGCCTCAGAAGATCAGGGCTGAAAGTAAGCATCAGCTGGATCATGGAGCACTTTAATTCCCATTAATTCCCATTCTTTTACAGTGGAAGATGCCCTGGAAGTACTTGAAGACACCTCCATTGAGGTTCAACATGAATGAGAACTGCCCCCAAGAGTTCAAGGGAAGCTGTGAGACGTATTCATACACTTCCTCTCTCTGTTGCATCCAAGTCTCATCTGGGAATGACTGATGCCCAGTCCTAGGGCAGCTGAATCACTGCAGGGATCGGAGCTAAATCTGTGCTGTGCTTGGACAATAAACTGCCAGGTTGTGTAGCCTCTTAGGGTGGCTGTATGTCCTACTTTCCAGATTACAGTCTTCTATTTGAACAAATCCTTTATTTGAGGGCTGCAAACCCAAATCTGGTTTAAAGATCAGGAACCACTAAAAAGGGAGAGTAGGGGCATTGAAGTTGCCCATAAACTGTTATCTCAGAAGACTAAGCCACCATGGAAGTCAGCTGGTTAGCCTTCTCCACTATGTGTGTGATGCAGATGCTCTTTTTCGGCAATGCGCAACTGACCACCCTAAGCTACCTGTTAGAGCAGGGTTAGGGAATCTGTGGCTATGCTGGTTGGGTAAGACTGATGGGAGCTGGAGTCCAACAACATCTGGAATTCCTCAGTTGGTAGAGCACGAGGCTCTTAAGTTCAGGGTCGTGAGTTTGACCCCCACTTTGGGCAAAAGATTGCTGCATTGCAGGGGGTTGGACTAGATGACCCTCAGGGTCTCTTCCAACTCTACAGTTGTGTGTATGGTATCTAGAGGGCCACAGGTTTCCCCACTCTTGTAGATTAGAACTGGGCCATCACAGTATAGGGGGGACCCAGAGTGGCCCTTTGAGCTGTTCTGCTCTATGTTGTCCTGCGATAGTGTAATTGCATGCATTATTAACTAATTATCTGGCATGTGGCCCCTTTAAAATACAGTGGTACCTTGGGTTACAGATGCTTCAGGTTACATACGCTTCAGGTTACAGACTCCGCTAACCCAGAAATAGTACTCCAGGTTAAGAACTTTGCTTCAGGATGAGAACAGGAATCATGCAGCCGCGGCACGGCGGCAGCAGGAGGCCCCATTAGCTAAAGTGGTGATTCAGGTTGAGAACAGTTTCAGGTTAAGAATGGACCTCCAGAACGAATTAAGTTCTTAACCCGAGGTACCACTGTAAAGAGATATGATTCAGGAGATCAGCTCCTGGAAAGCTGACTCAGAGGCTGGAGAATAAGTTATCATTACTCCTCTCTACATGTTTTGTTCTACCATTAACTCAGCTCATAGTGAGTTTCTACATCAACAACAGAAGACAACACACACTGTCATAATATTGTCTTGTTTCCTTTCCAGATGCCCCACAGCCAGTGTGATTGACTGCAAGAAGATTCTATGAAAGCAAAGAATCACAAACATTGGGTCTGTAGCCAGAAAGGCGATGTAATGAAAACTAGTGCAAAGAAAGATGTCTTTCCTTGATAAAGTACTGAATGATGCTCTCGTCTCGTGGATGCTGGAGATTGCTAGGGCTGGCCCATCAGTCAGGCTTATTAGATTGTCTTGAGGTTTATCCAAGGCTAAATTAACCCCAAAGCAAAAAAGTGGATGATGTGGTGTCTCTCTCAACTCAGCAATTAGATGGCTTTAAACACCAACAACGCAAGGCAAATAGCTGTATAATTAAGTAGTTACTGAGCTGTGGTCTTGACTGCAAAGTGTGTTTTAAAGCTTTCACTCTCTCTGACCAGACATGGCTACTGATTCATCAAAGCTGTAGCAGGATAAAACAAAAACAAGCCCTCTATATAAATTAACTGGGAATATGTCTGACAACTTGCTCTTATCTTCATCTTCCTCTCTTGGGGCATGCCCCATTCACTTCCATAGGATTTGCTTTTAGACCAGGCTGTTTAAATAATCAACGCCGCACCTTCATTTCTTGTAGCTGTGTTGCAGTCATTGTGGTTGGGCCTTGAGACTAGCTGGCAACAACAATTAAACATGAATCATCTTTCAAAGAAAACGCTTTCTACCTGGTAGATAAATTCTGCGAAGAGTTCAATTATCCTGTTGCAACGAGGAAACAAACAAACAGCACGGTCATTTTAATAAGCAGGAAGGTGGCCTGTTGTGAAATCTAATGGTGCGATGGCACCTAAGGTGTTTAGAGTCAAAGGGTTTGGTTTTAAGCATCCATCTGTATGACGCTGCCACGCTCCTAACGTCGGCACTTTAGCATTAATTGGGAAATGTCCGCACTTTCCCCGTGCCTTGCCTCCACTGTGAACCTGGGTGTGCAAGTTGTGTGGCTGAGGCTGATCCCACAACATTCTTGTATGTGGTATGGACTTTGGGAGGTTAAAATTATCATTGTTACACTCCCCTCCACACACACTGACTCACTCACTCACTTATGAACTGAGCCAGCCTGCCAATGAGGCTCAGGGAGACAGTTGCTTTAGGCAGCAGACTGGAGACAGCTGGGAGGGGCAGCAGATTCAGGCCCCAAGTGCGTGTTCCTCGCCACCTCCTCTGCTTGTCACCCTCCTCCTGCTATGCTGCTTCCTCCTGCTGCCTGCTTCTCTCCAGACTCCATTTTTGATTCCTTGGGGCCCACCCGGTTTCCCCCAGGCTGCCTCCAATTACCCCAGTCAGCGGCAGTGGTGGTGGGTGCAATTCACTCTATGTGGGGCTACCTTTGAAGGTGACCCGGAAACTACAACTAATCCAGAATACAGCAGCTAGACTGGTAACTGGGAGCAGCCGCCGAGACCATATAACACTGGTCTTGAAAGACCTACACTGGCTCCCAGTACATTTCCAAGCACAGTTCAAAGTATTGGTGTTGACCTTTAAAGCCCTAAATGGCCTCGGTCCAGTATACCTGAAGGAGCATCTCCACCCCTATCGCTCTGCTGAGGTCCAGTGCCAAGGGCCTTCTGGTGGTCCCTCATTGCGAGAAGCCAAGTTACAGGGAACCAGGCAGAGGGCCTTCTCGGTAGTGGCACCCGCCCTGTGGAACGCCCTCCCACCAGATGTCAAAGAGAAAAACAACTACCAGGTTTTTAGAAGACATCTGAAGGCAGCCCTGTTTAGGGAAGCTTTTAATAGGTTATTGCATTTTAATATTTCGTTGGAAGCCACCCAGAGTGGCTGGAGAAACCCAGCCAGACGGGCGGGGTATAAATAATAAATTATTATTACAGTGGTACCTCGGGTTAAGTACTTAATTCATTCTGGAGATCCATTCTTAACCTGAAACTGTTCTTAACCTGAAGCACCACTTTAGCTAATGGGGCCTCCTGCTGCTGCCACACCGCTGGAGCATGATTTCTGTTCTCAACCTGAAGCAAAGTTCTTAACCCGGGGTACTATTTCTGGGTTAGCAGAGTCTGTAACCTGAAGCGTATGTAACCTGAAGCGTATGTAACCCGAGGTACCACTGTATTATTATTGAAATTGAAATACTTTATTGTCACTTGTACAACTTGTATACAGTGAGATTACACATTATTATGAGTAATGGCAGGAGGCCACCATTTTCTGTTTTGTCCCAAGCAGCAAAATGACAATTGCTGGCTCTCCCAAAGAGTGTGTACAGTGCTTCATAGAGCAATAGCAAGGGGACAGATCTCTGCACCAAGAGGCTTATTGTCAAAACCTCTTGGCATAGAACTTCTCCTTATTTGACACAGGAGAGATGAAAGAGGGAGAGAGAGAAGATGGAGGTGAAGTTAGACAAGAGAAGAAAATAGCATAGTTTATACATCACAGGTTTGCAACATGATGCTTGTAGGTGCCATGACACACTTAAGGGTTTTCTCTCATGCCCATAAACCATAAGGCACCCCTTACTTGCTGACTCTTTGGTCATGAGGCGGCAAAAGTGTTACCTTTTGCCCTTGTAAAGTACAGTGGTACCTTGGTTGTTGAACAGCTTAATTGTCAAACAAATCAGTTCCCGAATGCCACAAATCTGGAAGTGAGTGTTCCAGTTTGCGAATGTTTATTGGAAGCCAAACATCCAACACGGCTTCCGTGGCTTCCGATTGAGTGCAGGAAGCTCCTGCAGCCAATCGGAAGCCGTGCCTTGGTTACTGAACCATTCTGGGAGTCAAAGTTTGACAACCAAGGTACCACTGTATATAGAGCTGAAGGAGGAAGTTGAAAGTGTGATATTCTTTACCCAATAAAAACTTTAAACAGATTACACTAGTAGCACTGCAAGAAGTTTTGTAAGAAGGATTACGCGAAATATTGCAGAGAAGATTATGAAGAGAGTTATTCGTTAAGGACAATTAAAAGTAATAGGGAAATTAAGAAATGTAGATTAAGTGATAAAGATTGAAAAATCTTCTGATGCGGTTGATGGAAGTCCAAAACATTGTATAAGATAAGAAAATATGTTATATGATTGTTGGGAATGATATATAAAATATAGATAGATAGATAGATGATAGATAGATAGATAGATAGATAGATAGATAGATAAGGCAGATACAAACATTCCAGAAAAAAACTTGATCAGAACATGAAAGCATCTTTAATTAAAATATATAATAAAGCAATCCAGTTAAAAAGCTGTTAAAAGAACCCACAGTTAATAAAATCCATTTGGACTACTGCAGTGCGCTCTATGTGAGGCTACCTTTGAAGGTGACTCAGAAACTACAACTAATCCAGAATGCAGCAGCTAGACTGGTGACTGGGAGTGGCCACTAGGACCATATAACACAAGACCTAAAGGATCTTCACTGGCTCCAGTACATTTCCAAGCACAATTCAAAGTGTTGGTACTAAAGCCCTAAATGGCCTTGTTCCAGTATACCTGAAGGAGCATCTCCACCCCCATCATTCATCTTGGACATTGAGGCTCACTTCTAAGGGTCTTCTGGCAGCTCCCTCACTGCAAGAAGTGAAGTGACAGGGAACCAGACACAGGGTCTTCTTGGTGTTGGTGCCCTCCCTGTAGAATGCTCTACCTGGAGTTCCCCATCCCTATCCTTGAATATAAGCTATAAACAGGTCAGGCTGAAACATCACCTAATATGAGACCACGAAGATGGTCAGTTCAGAGGAGTTCAGATAAAATCAATTTCGCCAAATATGTCTATAAAAAGACATATTTTTATAGCTGAAAGAGTCACAGGAGCAAAACAAGTGTGCTTCTATTCAGGAGGTGAGCTTTTCTGAGCCCGCTGCTGCTAATCTAATGCTTCCCCTTGAATTTTAGCAGCTTTCTGGCTCGGGCTGTAGCTCTTAACAGCGAGAAGTTCAACATGCTGGCTTGAGTGGTTCACTTTTGTCTCAAGTTGTTTTGTTGTGAGTTGTGCCACTGCCTGCCTCCTCCCAACCTTCTGCACTGTGAGAGTAGCTAGGGATGGTCGCCTTAATTTCAGCCATCTGCTCTTTTCATTAGGGTAATAGGGAGGGAGTGGAGAAAAATACCCTTTTCAGAAGGTTGTCTTAGGCTGTGTCTATTTTCTATCAATATGTCAAAACAGACTGATATTTGGGGGCTGGGGGAAGAATAATGTCAGAAAGTAACCAAGCAGATTGCTAGGCTTTATTGTATCAAAAGTGGGTTACAATGAGAAAAATAGTTGTGAGGTTAAAGGCTTGAAGCAAGATATCTAGGAGGGAATGGCATATGTATTTGTATCGGGTGGTGCTGTGGGTTAAAACACAGAGCCTAGGACTTGCCAATCAGAAGGTCGGTGGTTCGAATCCCCACAACGGGGCGAGCTCCTGTTGCTCAGTCCCTGCTCCTGCCAACCTAGCAGTTCAAAATCACATCAAAGTGCAAGTAGATAAATAGGTACCACTCTGGCAGGAAGGTAAACGGCGTTTCTGTGCGCTGCTCTGGTTCGCCAAAAGCGGCTTAGTTATGCTGGCCACATGACCTGGAAGCTGTATGCCGGCTCCCTCGGCCAATAAAGCGAGATGAGTGCCGCAACCCCAGAGTCGGTCATGTCTGGACCTAACGGTCAGGGGTCCCTTTACCTTTACTTATCTTCCTTTACGAATCACTTCTTATAAAGCATCTCAAAGCGATTCTGCAATGCAGTAAGAACATATATTTAAACATTGCTTATATAAAAACAGTTAAAATAATGTCAAATCCAGTATGGATGCTGAATGGGACAAAAATAAATAAATCCCCTTATAAGACTTGTTGAAAGAGGAAAGTCAGATGCCAAAAAGGCAGTAGAAATTGTACCTGCCTGATGTGTAACAGGATATATATGAATGGCTGTCCCATGAGGCTGTGAGAAAATCATTTGTGTTTTCTGGCTGTATCTGCCAATTGTGAAACAGAGCTACTATGTAAAGGTTCGTTAAAGAAAATCTCAAGGACATTCATGATTAAAACCATGGGTAGGCAAACTAAGGCCCGGGGGCTGGATCTAGCCCAATCGCTGCCTCAATCCGGCCCTCAGACGGTCCAGGAATCAGCGTGTTTTTACATGAGTAGAATGTGTCCTTTTATTTAAAATGCTTCTCTGGGTTATTTGTGGGGCCTGCCTGGTGTTTTTACATGAGTAGAATGTGTGCTTTTATTTAAAATGCATCCCTGGGTTATTTGTGGGGAGACACCTTCCTGTTTTGCCTCAGGTGTCAAAACGGGATAGGTCGCCCCTGATTATTCTTATTTGAAAGGCCAGATGTTTAAACTGGATTCTCCCAAGAAGGGTAAAAGGTAAAGGGACCCCTGACCATTGGGTCCAGTCGTGGCCAACTCTGGGGTTGCGGCGCTCATCTCGTTTTATTGGCCGAGGGAGCCGGCATACAGCTTCCGGGTCATGTGGCCAGCATGACAAAGCCACTTCTGGCGAACCAGAGCAGCACACGGAAACGCCGTTTACCTTCTTGCTGGAGCGGTACCTATTTATCTACTTGCACTTTGACGTGCTTTCGAACTGCTAGGTTGGCAGGAGCAGGGACCGAGCAACGGGAGCTCACCCTGTCACGGGGATTCGAACCGCTGACCTTCTGATCGGGAAGTCCTAGGTTCTGTGGTTTAACCCACAGCGCCACCTGCGTCCCAAGATAGGTACACCCATACTCTCTGGTGCCGTATCACACAACAGCAGGAACCATCTACTGGAAACTTCCCCCTCACAGGCCCGATTACAACGAGTGTGATGTAGGTAAGATGGTGCCTTGTTAATGGTAGTGATAGGAATTAATCCAGTATAATGGGATGGTGGTGGTAGGAAAAGCTCTATTCTAAAAGCTTCATAATAAGAACTGAGGAATCTGCAGCAAGTGGGCGGTAATTGGAGTGAATGTGGAAAATAATAATAATAAAACAACATGACATACTCGATAGACAAGTTTCTACTTGACATTCTCAGGATACTTTTAGTTCTCTCAACTCCTTAGCTGGTCAAACGGTTCTGCCGTCTCTGATTACATGCCCCTCAGCAAATGACACAGCTTAGGGAACATAAACAAGGCGTTGTGGTAAGAGATGTACTTAGGTGACATTGTCTCAGATCTTTCAGACAACTGCTTAAAAACTGATGGAAACTATAGAAAGGCTAAGCAGGAAAGAGAGCAATGGCTAGCACAGTGGTTCTCATTAGCGTGGCAGGAGACGATGGCAAGCGTGGCAGGAAGATTCAAGGACAATCAAAGAAGCACTGAAATTTCAGTGTATTATAGTATAGTATCAAAATAATTTTGTTTATTAGCAGAATATGGATAGATTTCCCCCCACCCCTCGAAATGAGAGCAAGACCATCAAGCGATACTTTTCTGAATCAAGCACTGCTAGGAATTGTTTCTTTTTGTTTCCCAATATATTTCTTATCAGTAAGAAATCCAGTTTTGTGCAAGCAAATTGGTCTAGCAAGTAGTGGGGAGTAAACCTTTAAGGTTTACTCCCCTCCTCCTTTTCGTTTTTAGCTTAGCTATATGACTCTCCAGGCGGCCTGTTTATTCAGTATTCATCCTGATTTGCTCACACAAAGCTTATGCAGAGGTTGGATCATATCTAGTTCATTGAGGATTTGTTTGAGGGTCAGTTACATGACAATGAGCATCTGTTTTGCATTTGTCCTGTTATGCTTGCGTGGTGTTTACACGTCTTCTAGCTACTCATTCATTCACCCCCCCACTTTTCTATGCGTTTGCCTATGCATTTTCCGAACCACAAAAAGTCAGATTCTTCTATAAACTGCTTTTGTTGCATTAGGGTGACAGAGCCCGTTAATCCATTTTAACTGCACAAACCAAACGTTTTGGTGAATCTGTCCATTTTTGTTTATCTACGTTTTTCATTTTTCTGATATGAAGTTAAGTTCTTCACATTTCCACTTCAGTTTGCTTATTCTTTCTTTTCAAAAAGTCCTCAAGAAAATTCACCTGCGTTTTAGTGCAAATTTCTCCATATCCTGTCTCTCTCTCTCTCTCTCTCTCTCTCTCTCTCTCTCTCTCTCTGCAATTTTGCCTAACATACCATATTTTTCTGTCTATTAGACGTCCCCTATTTTTGGGGACTCAGATTTAAGAAAACGAGGGGAGATGTATCTGTGTGTAAGACGCCCCCTAATTTTTGACATTATTTTTTAGGGGGAAAACCCTAGTCTTATACACAGAAAAATACAGTACATATATTCCCTATAATATAATGCATACTTATATTTTATTTTCACTAATATATATATTTCTATGCATGCTTTACCCTAATATATGGATTATATAGGGATTATTGCAAAATTCAGAGAAGTGAACATTTCAAAGCATGGCTGTGTTTTAATTCATTTATGGTTTCGGAAGATCCAAATCAGGCAAGCTCACCTTTCAGTACAAATTGAATCAAATTCCTCCCCTGCCCTTAGTTCTGGTATGTGCTTGACTTCCTCCTGTAAAACGTTTGATGGTCTAGAAGCACCTGAAGATCACTCAGACTAGAAAAACCATTTCCCTTTCAAACACATGGATTCCCAAATCCATGTTTGAAGAGTAATGCTAATGCTGGTTTGAGGGAGCATGGCGACAGCATGTCTTACAAAAGGAGAATGAGAACAAGAGGCAACTGTAGCAACATAGCTGTCAACTTTTCCCTTTTCTTGCGAGGAATCCTATTCAGAATAAGGGAATTTCCCTTAAAAAAAAGAAAAAAGTTGACAGCTATGCTTCTGACAGGCTTAGACTGAATCTTGAAGAGTAAGGAGAGTTATAAATGCAGATAATCTCAGATATGAAATAGAGGCAACAGAAAGTGCATATAAGCTTTTTCAGGTCTTCTCGGCCTTGCTATGGACTTCGGTTGGTCGCCTGTTGAGTGGGCCTGGTAGGAATTTTTCCACTTGACAAATTGGCACCAGCCACTTGGTTTTCACCTACCTCGCAGCAATTGTCACAACTTTGTAAGGTTAGGCGGTTAGACATTGGTAAAATCTGGTTCATGGAAGGGGAGGTTGTGGCTATCACCTGCCCCTCCTCTTTAAGGGTATTCCGTTAAAGGGATCCGGGGGTGTGGATCTCATCCGAAGCCCAGGTATGGGCTAGGGCCATGCCATGACCCCATCGGGGACCCTGGGGGAGCTCTCAGTTGATGTACAACAACAGGACTCTCCCTACTGGTGGTTGACCCTTATTGGACTTCCTGCATGGCGGGCAGGAGTCAGATATAGTCGGTTCAATTCCAGTGCCTAAGCCATTACCACTCACATTCTGTAACCAATAAAGTTGTGGCCTTAATTCACCCATTAACCTAAAATACTGGTGTCCATGTGTTTTATTATTCAACAAATGGGGAGAGCTCGGGGCCTTGACACGCAAAGTGGTACGTGAAGAAATACTTGAGATAAAACTCCTTCCTTATCAAGTTCTTAACTAACAAGCAGTTTACAGAAGACCTTAACTTGAAGAGCCACTTGACAAAGGATGCTTCCTTCACACTGAGATAACCTCCTCATGTAGACAAAATGTTAAAAGTGAAGTGATAGTCTGGTTTGAGGAACAGGAATTGCATTTTCAAAGATCTCCTTAGCACAGTCGATTAACCATCCTTGCTGACTAGATATGCTGTTGACAGGAAAGGTTAGATTTAGTTCAAAGTGAAAGCGGAGACTAGATGAGCATTGTTCCAGGGGCAAAGAGTCACCATCATAACCCATGTATGTTTTAGGAGCAAGGTGGCTAAAAATCTGATATACAGTACAGTGTGGACATGATCGTATTTTTCTCAAAGATACCATGTTGAACAGACACACACATGCAAAATCCTGCTTCAATTTAGAGCACTACAAAAATCACCGATGGTATTCCTGCTGCCATGGACTCTGGGATTCAAGTCAAGATCTGTTAGTACTAGAGGAAGGAATCCTACCTATGATGCAACAGCCCTGGACCAGCTGACGCAAAGGACCACTCTCCAGAGCCTTTCCATTTGCATGTTTGGGTTGTCTTCCATCTGATGGAACTAGAGCTACAGTGGCTAGCCAGAACTTGTTGGATTCCAACTCCCATTAGCCCCAGCCATCATGGTCAGCGGCCAGTGATGAAGGGAGATGCTGCCCAACAGGGCCAAATGTGTGCCAATACTGGCCTAGACTATCACTGGCCAGCCTGTTGCATGTAAACATGGCCATGAGAATCAGTCAACAGAAATCATTTCCATGGGTGGCATGCTCTGTCTTCTAATGCTTGTCATAATCAAGTGGGGAAAATCCCAATACAGCAGTGGGGGAATAGCTTGATTTTGGACCAGCCTAAAGCACAAGCTCTTTGTATTTTCAAACTAGGGGGAAGGGCTGTAGCTCAATGGTATGGCACCTGTCTTGCATGCAGATGCCCCCAAATTCAATCCCCAGCATCTTCTGGAAGGAATGGGAAGACTCCATTTATGAAACCCTGGAGAGCTGTTTCCATTGAGAGTGGGAGGGGCCAATGGTCTAACTCCTTATAAGGCAGCTTCCTATGTCACAAATGCAAAAGCAACCTTTCCAGTTCTACAGTTCTACTCTGTGAACTGGAAAGCTTGCTCCCAACTTTCTGATATTGGCTTGTCTCTTCACTATTATCCTCCTGTGACTTTCTGATTTTATATATTGAACCAGCCTGGCTACCTACTAGGGTGCCAACTTAAATAAAATATTAGAGGGCCCAGGTAAGCCCCAGCCGGCATAACTGATCACCAGAAACCACACACCTTTTGAATGGCAATGCCCATGAACTCGGAGGGAGTGGTCCCCTCAAATATTTTTTTTGGGGGGGGGGGGGCTAAAGGGATCTTGGCCCCTAGGAGTCAACTCCTATACAAATCAAGTGGTAGCAATTGTGTTTAACTGCCCTACACTGTGGCTCAGTTTCCTAACTGAGTCTATAGAGTGGATGCATTTTCTTACCTGGAAAGGGCAGTTCTAGTAGCACAATCCTAAATCTGAACCTACTGCTTCGGAGGAACTGATTGTATTCATGGCAATTCCACCACTGCTATACGTGCCATAAATAATTGGGCATGTGACACCCGCCTCTCTTTTTCTAAAAGTGGGACTCTTCTCGTGCCCATCACCACATGCCGTGTTATCACCACAAATGCCTTCTGCGAATTTTTGCCGTCGCAACTGCCCAGCTGCTTAGTGGATTGCCAGCCTTCGCTTCTTTCACCGTACAGCACATTGTCCAAGATCAAAGCAAAAATAACATCAAGAGGGACGCGACAAAGAGAAACAGACTGCACAAAAGCTCAGATGGATTCAATGCAGCAAAAAACGAGTTAAAGGATTCTTCGTGAACATAAGAAAGAATAAAGAAGGATCATTGGGAAGCAAACCTTTGGTGTGGTCGCTTTGTTAAGACTCTGGTCTAACAGAAACGATTTTTGTTGTTATTCCTTGTACTGTAATAGTCCCACCCTGTTAAAAGTATATATAGCTGAAGAATAGATCAAAGTGAGCTCAGATATCAATGCAGAGATTATAGAACATAATGCACCTTTGCTTCTGCTTTCTTTAGTGCCCGAGGTGATGGTATTGATCCGCTAGCTAGCAAAGTGGCTGTCTCAGGTGGTGGATGCTAGGGGAAGTTGGGGAGTGGCAGAAAGGTGTTGGGAGGACAGAGCTGTTGTCTATTACATCATCAGCCCTGACCCTCTAAACAATCCTGCTGCCCTCAGGCGTGAGGTATGCTGTCCTATTGTCAATGTTGAATTATGAGTCAACTGTGTAGTGGTTAAAGTGCTAAACTAGGACCTGGGAGAGTAGCGTTCAAAGGCCGACTCAGTTATGAACCTCACTGGGTGACCTTGGGCCAATCATTGTCTCTAAACCTAATCTACTTCACAGGGTGGTTGTGATGATAAAACAGGAAAGGAGAGAATCATGTATACTGTCTTGAGCTCTTTGGAGGAAAAGTGGATTATACTGTAAATGTAGTAACAGTAACAGTAACAGAAACAACAGTGCTGATATTAATACAGTGGTACCTTGGTTCTCCAATGCTTCGGTTCTCAAACGCTTTGGTTCCCAAACACTGAAAACCCAGAAGCAAGTGTTCTGGTTTTCGGAGGTTCTTCAGAAGCTGAACATCTGATGCAGCTGTCAGCTAATGTTTCCGAGGCGCCTGCACCAATCAGAAGCCGTGCTTTGGTTTTCAAACATTTTGGAAGTCAAACAGACTTCCAGAATGGAACCAAGGTACCGCTGTATTTGGCGCTATTTATTTTGCATTTTTGTTGAGACTTTTTCGGTTAATTTGTTTTTGTGACTCTGTGGAACCCATTTCAGCTACTGATTGAGTGATTGCGTGAGTGCAGAAATGGATAAAAGTCCCCCATCCAAACAATGACTACCATCAGTGAAGGTAAGAGAAAAAAAATAATTTTTATTTTTATCACCTACAATACTGTCTTATTTATTTTATAGTACAGTACCTTGATTATTGTTTCAATTTTCTGGATCAATGGTCTCATTAGATAGTAAAATTCATGTTGAATTGGGTTGTTTTTATGGGTTGTTTTTAAAAGTCTGGAATGGATTAATCCATTTTGCATTACTTTCTATGGGAAAGCACGCCTTGGTTTTGGCATGGACTTCCAGAACTGATTAAGTTTGAGAACCAAGGTACCACTGTATAACTTAAATTATGCACTACTTCTGAATAAGATGGGTTTGCCATCTTGTTCTTCTGTTTGAGTGCTAACATGTCTTGTGCCAATAACTACTAAATCTAGTCAAATTTTTGTTTCCCTTTTCAAAAGTTGTATATAATGCACAATAACAAAATTCAGGGTGGGGTGGAAACCCCTAATAACGATGCAGAGAAAGAAAACCAAAGGAATTATTTAGTAGTAATTCCATTGGGTGGTGACCTTTTACTTGAAGGTATATTCTGCTGATATCTGTAGGGTCAGATTATAATCTTATTTTGAATCAGGTGCAAGACAGCATTTCTTGGTTGGATCCCAATTAAGTTCAAGAAAGAGTCTGCCATCAGTAAGCTGTTCCATCCATGTGCTTTTTTTTTTTTTAAAAAAAAAGCAAAAACCCAGCTGTTTTTAATTATATATCTGTATCCATATCTAGTTATATAGCAAACCAGGACTATGGAAGCAAAATATAGAATGAGAGGCAGCTCACAAAACTTTCTTTTGGCATGGTTTTAGTGTTCGTTTTTAAGATTTAAAAGGTGGAGAAAAAAGCTAATGAAACACACTTAATAATTTAGTTTTATCAGTTTAACAGATCATTGCTTTGCTTGATCAAAGATGAATGGATTGTATCACCAACAGTGCTATATCACTAGCTGCCTCCTTGCACAGTAGATGATGTGATTTCACAACCATGCTGATGGTTCTAAGTGGAGCGGCAGCCATGTCTGCATCTGGGAAAGCAAGGAACATGTAACACTGAATGTGGTTGCAAATGACTACTTTCCCCCAAGGTTACTGGTGGAACGAGTTAAGCTTTTAAATGGCTGCCAGTGCCATATAATTCCTGGTCACCAGTCTCAAATCAGAAAGCTGCTCTGTTGAATAAGAGATATGTCTTGTAGTCCAATGCCTACTGAATCAACATGATCCAGAGAAATCCTGCCAGAAGAGGATGGAAGGAAGGTGAATTGTATGGAATGAGTCAGCTATAGGATATGTCTGAAACCGAATTAAGGAAGTGAAAACCACCTGGCAGGAAGATGTCTTGAACTCTGATCTTCCACTGTCCACCCCACCCCATAATCTCTGCAACCCTGCAGTCATATCCTTGAACTGGGCTGGGGGGTGAAGTAAGCATGGCGAGAGCTGCGGGCAAAGTGTTGCTACACATGGTGCTCTTCTTGTACGGTTGGTGTTTGAGTAGCCCAAACACAACATCATATGGTGAAATTGACTGGAAAAAGACATTTTCCAGCATTTTGGCAAGGTGGGCTGGGTTTTTCAAAAAGGGTTTTCCCCCCAAGGTGTCTTAAATTCTAATCCTGGTTCGACATGAATAGGAACATTCATATTGCTATACACTCAGTGTTGCACCACCTCATTTCTCAGTGTTGACATCTTGGCTGAATGTGTCATATGTCTTTATTGAAAAGCATTGCTTGAGCTGATCGCGGGTGACATGAACATTAAATCTGTGGTGATTTCTTTGATGGCTCATTTTCACCCATGCGAGTCATCTCTTCTTGAGTCAAACTGCCAACCAGTTAGGAACAAGAATGTGTAAACCAGTCTTTAATCATTTCTGGGCGAGAATTCACTGCTAATGCAAACAGAGTCCCTCAAGACCTAGGACCCTGTTTTCTCAATTGTATGTTTACTCTGTCATTCAAGGCCATAAGGGTTCAAATGGCAAAATACCCGGAGTTCATGCTTCAGAACAAAAAGATAATATCTTGTAGGGTCCAAGTATACAAGCTGTTGTTTGCTCGATAATCCAGAGATTGAATTATTTTTTATTTAAAAAATCATGGTTCTTATTTGGTTGATCAGCACCTAGCGTTCCTAATGATCAGTCTTCCCTCTGGTGGCTAGGCCTCCTTGCACAGTGCTCTTGCCATCTGGAGCTCTTTTGTTCAGTACTTTGAGTTAGAAAAATGCATTTCCGTAGGAAAAATAACATTTGGTAGGGAGCTGGCGACAACAAGATCATTGTTGCCAGAATGCATGCTGTGTGGGTGGTTCAAATGGCACTTAAACATGTTTCCTGCATGTTCCCTGAGGTATAGCAATTTTACCCCCAGCAGTTGACTATCCCATCTCCTAGGAACAGGGCAAATGGTGATATCCTGGTTACATTCTCACCATTAGTTGCTAGTCCAGTATATTACCAGGAAAGAAGGTGAGCAGTGACTGAACGATGGCAGTGAGAGATCTGCTGTGGAAGGGAGTCTGTTAAGGGTTATGCAAGTCCAGAAACACCAAGCTGTGGTGGTAGCTCTCTAGCGATTTAGACAGGAGCATTTCCCAGCTTTTCCTGGTGATGGCAGGGCTTGAACCTGGCACTTGGAACATACTGAGCTACAGCCCTTAGCCACAGTCCTGGAAATGATGCACAGACGCTTTTCAAATGGGCCATCCAGGTGTGTACTCAGTCCTGAGGAGAAGATGTGTGCGCTCATTTGTATTAACTGGTTCCAGGGCTTAGGCATTTGATGATGTTGCTGATTTTAAAAGTGTATCACAAGCTGTTCAGGAGGGGTTCAAATAACAATTTCTCCTCTCTCCCTTTCACACATGCATAGCTGTCAAGTGTCCCTTATTTGAAGGGACAGTCCCTTATTCCAGCGCCATTTCCCGCTGCTGTCCCTTATTGATAGATGTCCCTTAAATGTCCCTTAAATGATGTCCCTTAAATTTCAAAGGAAGCAGCTCCTCTCCCTCCCTCCCTGCCGGCCAGGGTGGAGGGAGGCTCCAACTGTGTTCCTTGGCTGTGTTGCTCACCCAATAAGAAGTCTAAGAACAACTGGGGGGTGGAGCTTGCATGCCTTGTGTGTGGCTAGTTAATGCAAGCTGCGGGAGTTTTTGAATGCTGGACGCCATTTTGTTGCATGTGCTGCTGCAAACTTTGCAGTGCAAAACCAGGCCGGGGAGCCATCTTAAGTTGAGGCTGCATAGGCCTTGTGGTGCATGTGATTCAGATTCTATTCAGTTGAACCTCTGGTTACAAAGTTGGTTGGACAGTGTTCTCGAAGCTACCAGCATGAGTTTGACCAGACTGCAGGAGGACTCAGACTGGAGTGCCTGGAACAGGTGAGGCTGCAGGTCCCTTATTTTGGCTGCTGGTTCCTTATTTTCAAGGCTGCTGGTCCCTTATTTTCAAATCTGTAAGTTGACAGCTATGCACATGACAGTTTTATCAGGCAACTTAAATCTCTGCTTTAAGGACTAGCAGACTGTCTAAGAGAAGTGACATTCTCCTATTCCTTTATTTTGGGGGGTTTGATGTATTTTTAGAACAAACATATTTAGAAGGGACTTTCTTGCCCTCCTTTTTATCCTTCTTCTTCTTGTCCTCCTCCTTCTCTTTATAACAAAGCAAGGAAAACACCTTCTTTCCTCCAGATTCCTTTCCCTACTCTGTGCCACCATCTTCTTAGTCCTGTTTTCTCACATTCATACACAGTAAGCACATGTATCCCTGCGACAGAACAAAGAATGCAGAGAATTCACCTCCTTGACCCAAAGGCCATGTGAGTGCATAGGCCTTGCTCCCATGTGCGCACAGAGCCCTGTGCATGCTAGACTGTGTCCACATTACCATGTACTCTGGCTCAAGTGTGCTCCCACTGCTGGGTTTTGAATCTGTGCACACATGGTGCTACCCATCATGAGAGCTCTCTCATAGTTTCTTGGGAAATACTGCTGTTTGATGTCTTTCTCATTAAATCAGCTTCAAGTCGGAACAAAAACCTAAGCCACGTTCACCTTGCGGACAAGCTGAAATGAGTAAATTTGAGGCATCCATTGCACACGCACGGATGACAGCTTCGTGAATCAGAGTTGCAGGGGGTGCAGGAAAACCAAAAAGGTAATGTGCAAATTCCACCCCCGCACACACATACCGGTGGTGTGTACAACAGTGTGCATCCAACATGAAACACAGTGGAAGGAAACATCTGCATTGTGTTTTAAGCTGCTGATTTGTATATAGCCCTAGTGTCAATCTCTTTTGGAACACTTTGTGCACTGAAGCTCAACATCAAAAAAACGAAGATCATGGCCACTGGGCCCATCACCTCCTGGCAAATAGAAGGGGAAGAAATGGAGGCAGTGAGAGATTTTACTTTCTTGGGCTCCATAATCACTGCAGATGGTGAGAGCAGCCACGAAATTAAAAGACGCCTGCTTCTTGGGAGAAAAGCAATGACAAACCTAGACAGCGTTTAAAAAGCAGAGACATCACCTTGCCGACAAAGTTCCGTATAGTTAAAGCTATGGTTTCCCCAGGAGTGATGTATGGATGAGAGAGCTGGACCATAAAGAAAGCTGATCGCCGAAGAATTGATGCTTTTGAATTATGGTGCTGGAGGAGACTCTTGAGAGTCCCATGGGCTGCAAGAAGATCAAACCTCTCCATTCTGAAGGAAATCAGCCCTGAGTGCTCACTGGATGGACAGATCCTGAAGCTGAGGCTCTAATACTTTGGCCACCTCATGAGAAGGGAAGACTCCCTGGAAAAGACCCTGATGTTGGGAAAGATTGAGGGCACAAGGAGAAGGGGACGACAGAGGACGAGATGGTTGGACAGTGTTCTCGAAGCTACCAGCATGAGTTTGACCAAACTGCAGGAGGCAGTGGAAGACAGGAGTGCCTGGCATGCTCTGGTCCATGGGGTCACGAAGAGTTGGACACGACTAAACGACTAAACAACAACGTGCACACAAATGGGTGTATTATGTGACCAAGGAACCCAACCATTGTGGGCTTGAACCAGTTCTGACCATTTACAGTATGTGTGTGTTTTGTACAGAACTTTAACTTGAATGGGGAGAGTGAGCTAAGAGAAGACTGTAATCCCCAGTCATTTTAAAGCACATGCTTAAATGTTAAGAATGTTGAGGAAAGTGTAAACAAACTATTTTCTTTAATTGATTTTTTTTTTTTTTTTTTGCTTAAGATAAACATCTGTTTTGGGGGAAATGAAAAGGAAAGCAATTATAACCTGTGCATGTGACCTGCACATATGTTCTTCTGCAGTCTCCTCCTTAAGATATTCTGAGATCTGATCCTGCCCACCCCTATTGCTCCCCTCCCCTGGTTTCCATCTGCTCGCTTATGAAACTAAATTCCTCTTGTGTGCTGCTGTGCAAACATAATCACAGTTGAGTTTTTCTTTCTTTCTAATGAAGGCCTTTCTGCTTACACCTGTAGACCCATGTGGGTGATGATTCTCCAGGGGAAAAAAATACTGGGTTCTCTTCTCAATGAATAGAGCTTTCAGTGTTTCAGGTCTCAGTGAGCTCCTGTCAATCTGAAATGGAAAGAATTTCTCTTTGGAAACAGCAATCCATATGTAGGGATGCTTGAGTCTGTCAATTTCGATTTCTCCCAGTTTCTCATTTTTCCAACCTCAAGTTGAGTTCTCCACATTTCCGGGCAAGTGTCACCACCCCCACCCCAATGAGACACAGCACACACTCCCTCCACCGTCCTGAGAAGACCTCTTAATACTTGTAGAATTTCTGAAACAACAATGGGATATTAGCTGCGCTCAAGAACAGTGACAACCGGGAAAAGATATGCATAACATTTTACAAGGACAGGAAGAAACATCATGCACAGAATAATTGCCAAACACATTTAATGTGTCAATACGAATGGAAGTTGTTAATATTGCAGTTGTTGTATAAGGGATTGTTATCTTGACTGGAGTCTAATTGAAATTAATAAAATTTTGGAACACAGAAGTAAAGAAAATCACCAAACCATCCATTCTAGCACATGGGGAGCCACTTAAATTATATAATTTGGTATCTGGATGATGGGTATTAGTAATTGTATTATAATTTGGCATTTTTATAATGAGGCTGTTATAGGACTGTAATTGAAAACTAATAAAAAATTATCAAAGAAAGAGAGAAAACTTATTAATCCTGATTTTATTTTTTGGTAGAACTACAAGAAGAAAAACGTACACCAATATTTATTTATTTATATTTTAGAAAGGAGCAAGATTAGATGTAGACACATACATTTTTTTTAAAAAAACCAAGACTTCTGATTCCTACAAAGCTTGAATGGCAGGTGAAGATGATAGAATACTTAGACCAGGGGTCAGCAAACTTTTTCAGCAGGGGGCCAGTCCACTGTCCCTCAGACCTTGTGGGGGGCCGGACTATATCTTGAAGGGGAAAAAATGAACGAATTCCTATGCCCCACAAATAACCAAGAGATGCATTTTAAATAAAAGCATGCATTCTACTCACGTAAAAACGCACTAATTCCTGGACTGTCCATGGGCCAGATTTAGAAGGTGATTGGGCCGGATCCAGCCCCCAGGCCTTAGTTTGCCTACCCAAGACTTAGAACTTGCGAAAATGACTGGGAGAATAAGAGGAAACCCAAACCAGAATGTGTTTAAAGAGTGGGCAATATTTAAAGAATACTTAAAACAATATTGTGGAAATGTAAATCTTCTGACCATAGCTGTCAACTTTTCCCTTTTCTTTCGAGGAATCCTATTCGGAATAAGGGAATTTCCCTTAAAAAAAAAAGGAAAAAGTTGACAGCTATGCTTCTGACAGGCTTAGACTGAATCTTGAAGAGTAAGGAGAGTTATAAATGCAGATAATCTCAGATATGTAATAGAGGCAACAGAAGGTGCATATAAGCTAAGAAGACGTTGAAAGCACAAAAAGGTGAATTGGAAGTCAAAAGAATGTGTGGTGTTAGTTGATGTATTGTCTAGTTTTGCTTTTGAGGTTTGTTTCCCCTTGTTTTTGTCCTTTCGTTTTAATTGTTTTTTTTTCTTTTTTCGATTTCTTATGTAAACTGTTTGCAATAAAAAGTTTATCATCACCATCATCATCATCATCAAGACTCACTTGCGCTCTGCTCTGCTCCACCTTTCTTCCCACACAGAGCAGCCCTGCTCTCTGCCCGTCCCTCAGAGCCACACAGGGCTGAGCCTTGGCAGTGGCGGACATTTCTCCTCCTTGCCTGCTCTCCAGCAGGTGCCTACAAGCAGCCAAAGAGAGCAAGCCAGCAGCAGCAGCCATGGAAAGGCAACAGGATGCTACCTGGTAGCAGCTGCCTCCACAAAGGACAAGCACCAGCTCGTCCTCCTCCTCCTCCTCCTTGCTCAGCAGCAACAGCACCGGCAGGGGAAATAGGGACATCTCAAGATCAAATCAGAAGCCAGGATGGGTTTCATCATTCTGGGACTGTCCCTGGAAAATAGGGACGCTTGGAGGGTATGGCTTAAGTACATAGCAGGCAGTTGCATCTCTCTCTTTCTCTTTTAAGGATTAACAGGGTCAGGGGAGCCAATCCTCACCGCAAAAGTGATGGGCAAGAAGAGAGAAGCTTTTCTCTTCACTCTGCCGCTGAGTCTCAGGGTAAAAGGCCCCATTAATGCCAGTGGTGATGCCTGCTAGCTCCTAGCCACGTGTGTGGTTGCGGGTGCGATCTGATTCTCATGTTCTGAACCCCTGTAATTACTTAAGGACTTCATTACTTATGACATATCTAAAAAAAGGGCTGCGTAATGTTCATCTCCACCAGTATAAACATTTACGTAACACTTCTCAGAATTTCAGGGTGATGCGCTAATTAAATCTGTAATGCCTCATGCATTGCAAAATATTACGTAACACCAGAGCGATACTTTGCTTGGTTGACCTGGTTTATATAGACAGTAGGTCAACGTACACCAGTGCTCTGCACCCTGATCAGAATTACGAATTGAAGTTCTTCATTTTTCTGTATTTATAGAAAGGCAAAAATATGACAGGTGGTTTAGAAGCCTAATAGGGGATAACAAATCAGGTGATACTTAAGTGATAAGCAGTGAGACAGAAGTACAGACAATCTAGGTCGCCAATGTTGGCCTTTTCACTCATTCACTTATTCATTCATTCATTCAATCAATCTATCTATCAATCTATCAATCTATCAATCAATTAATTTTTTATCCCACCTAGAACTGATTTGAAAAAAAATGGGATATAAATATAGTGACGGACTGAATCTACTTACCGTATATACTCAAGTATAAGCCGAGGCACCTAATTTTACCACAAAAAAACTGGGGAAACTTATTGACTTGAGTATAAGCCTAGGGTGGGAAATGCCAACAGCAGCAAAGGTGGAGGAAGAAGCCGCCAACAGCCTCTGCCGCTCGCAAGGGCAGGCACAGGAGCTGCGCTTGGCAGAGCAGCGGCAGCAGGAGCGGCGGCAACAAACAGTAAGTGGGATCCTCACTCAAGTATAAGCTGAGGGGGGCTTTTTCAGCATAAAAAATGTGCTGAAAAAGTCAGCTTATACATGAGTATATGTATATGTATCTACTTATGTGTCACTGCTTATCTCTTAAGCCAAGCATAGGCAAACTTGGCCCTCCAGATGTTTTGGGACTACAACTCCCACCATCCCTAGCTAACAGGACCAGTGGTCAGGGATGATGGAAATTGTAGTCCCAAAACATCTGGCGGGCCAAGTTTGCCTATGCCTGTCTTAAGCTGTTCATTTTGTTATCAATTTTTGGCCTTTAAAAATCCATCCTGATCAACTGGGCTTTTAAAATGAATCCCATGTGCCATGAGAATAACAAACAAATGCACATGAACTGTTTGTTTGTTAACCACTTCCATGTGATTAACATTGTTGTAGTTGGTATTTTCCTTCCAGTAGCACCTTAAAGACCAACTAAGTTAGTTCTTGGTATGAGCTTTCGTGTGCATGCACACTTCTTCAGATACACTGAAACAGAAGTTGCCAGATCCTTCTATATAGTGAGAAGGTGGGGAGGGGTATTACTCAGAAGGGTGGTATTACTCAAAGTAGCTGTTTTACTACAAAGGAATTTCAGAAATAGACTGGAAAGAGAAGCTGCTGAATTGCAACTCATTACCAAACTTAAAACCATGGAGAGACCTGGTCTGAACAAAGACATTGGATTCTTATCTCATTATACACGACAAAGCCATTTTTCACCTTCTCACCCTTTGCTTTTTCCTGTAAGACCTATTGCAGTCGTTAAGAGTCGTCAACAGGCTCATCACAGCTATCTGCCAATCACCCATTCCCACCACCCTTCTGAGTAATACCCCTCCCCACCTTCTCACTATATAGAAGGATCTGGCAACTTCTGTTTCAGTGTATCTGAAGAAGTGTGCATGCACACGAAAGCTCATACCAAGAACTAACTTAGTTGGTCTTTAAGGTGCTACTGGAAAGAAAATTTTTTGTTTTGTTTTGACTATGGCAGACCAACACGGCTACCTATCTGTAGTTGGTATTGATACTGTAAGTCATCAACGAGCCAGACGATTAATTGTTATAATAACACTCTATAACTTGGCATCGAGCCTGGCTTCTTCCCTGGCAAAACTATACAATTAGCCATTTATATCCTTCACATTTAGAACAAAAAAACTCCAGGGGTCCTCCATTTATAAAGCCCTATACATACATTGTGCCCTTGATTTCATTAAGAAAACATGCAGCTGCTAACACGGACCTCCTAATTTTAAAAACAAGCACAGGAATATCCCTGCTGTCTGCAGATAAGCGCACACCCCTCTTGATCTCTTTGAAGTGTTCATGGGCCTCGTGACAAATTATGAAACCTATATCAGGTGATCTGAGATGGGATCTGATATCAGCCGCTGTGATGTGTTGCCAGTTATCAGAACAAAGGTGATTCCTTGAAGCTTACCATTTCGCCTTTGAAAATTCCTATATACAAAGGGTGGTCGGAATTGTATTTGTGCTCTGCATCAAGAGCTATAAAGCGCAGAGAAATACACATTGTAACCCATATAGCAAAGCATTGTTTAAGTAATGCGATGAACAAAACATTTACAGAATGTTTATTTAAACCCACAGCTGATGAGGGAAGCAATGCAATATAACCGGCAAAAAACATTTTGTGTCCTTGACCCACCCCTTTCAGTTATTAGCTTCTCTTGGGTAATACATCTATTCCCTCCCATTATACAGTGTGTATGGAGAGTCAGGGAAGGAGTAGCACCCATTGGGAGCAGGTGGTGCTGTGGTCTAAACCACTGAACCTCTTGGGCTTGCTGATCAGATGTTTGGCAGTTCGAATCTGCTTGATGGGGTCCTATCCCAGCTTCTGCCAACCTGGCAGTTCAGAGCATGCCAGTGTGAGTAGATAAATGGTGGTGGGAAGGTAAATGGCATTTCCGTGCGCTCTGGTTTCTGTCACGATGTTCCATTGCACCAGAAGCGGTTTAGTCCTGCTGGCCACATGAGCCAGAAAGCTGTCTGTGGACAAATGCCGGCTCCCTTGGCCTGAAGCGAGGTGAGCGCCACAACCCCATAGTCGCCTTTGACTGGACTTAATCGTCCAGGAGTCCTTTACCTTTACATTTAGCACCTATGGTGGGGGACACGTCGTGCTCCTTCTGGGGTAGTTTGTACACAACTTTTCGAAGACATCTGAAGGCAGCCCTGTATCGGGAAGTTTTTAATGCTTGATATTTTTATGTTTTTAGATATGTTGTATCTGCCCAGAGTGGCTGGGGAAACCCAGCCAAATGGGTGGGGTATAAATATTTTATTATTATTATTATTATTATTATTATTATTATTATTATTCACCTTTGGTCCCCACCCTGCACTAAGCTCTCACCTGTGGCTTCTGGAAGCTGTCAACATGCGACAGTGGCCACACCCCAGGAACGGCTTTGACTGGTCAGCTAAATCAGGTGAGTCGATGAGTCTCAAACCCTTGGTGAATTAAGTGAATTAGGAACTTCCCCAGCTATGGTGCATTGAGCAGATGATACCAATAGTGATCAAGAATGTGGTTTCTGCAGATGCTGTAGAGCAGGGGTCATCAACCTTTTTATACCTACTGCCCACTAATGCATCTTTCTTGATGATAAAATTTCCTTACCGCCCACCAGTGCTGCAGTAACATGTGCCGTAGAACCCTCTACTGCCAACCTGGAATCCTGAAACGCCCACTAGTGGGTGGTAGGGACCAGGTTGACTACCCCGGCTGTAGAGGGAAGGGAGGGGCAGCTGAGGTTCGTTGACCTCGGAAGGTAGAAGAAGGAAAACTCTGATCCCAGTCCCCCGCTTCCTTGCAGAATATCTTCTGCAGAAGAAAAAGCTAAGAAGTAAACAAATCCAGAGTGGAGTCCTTAAGTTGGTTGGATGGCACCTTGCACACCTCCTTCTGGCAACACCTGCAGCCAAGCTGGTGCCAAACAGATTGTTCTGCTTTCCTTTGGACCACATCAGCAAGGCCAAGAGCACCAGTCTACCTAAAAGTTCTTTGAGCTACTTAGAGTCAAATTAGATGAGGCAGTGGTCAAGCTAATGAGGCAGCCCCCATTTTTCTTCCATAAGCTCTCTCTGAAGGATGCTAAGTCATAATGTAGTGCCTTTCCGGGGACACTGGGGTGAGGATAGTGGCCACTAGCTGGTGGCTGCTAAGAAGAGCTCTGCTGCCTCCCTCACCACAGATGGCAACAAAATACAATCTGGGGTGCTTCCAAACAGCATTGTCCAGGGGACTTGAGGCTGATCGCGCATACCAGTTCTGCATCACACCCATGCGATGTCATTCTCATCAAATGTTTTCCCGTTGTTTTTTTTTTTAATTTAAACTGTAGAAATGGAAAATCTGGATTAGAAATTGGGGGAGGGATCTGCACTTTTGATTCCTCACTTTCCAATCTTAAGATCAGTACAGTGGAACCTCGGGTTGCGGACGTAATCTGTGATGGAGGCACGTCTGCAACCCGCAGTGGTCGCATCCTGAAGCACCGCGTCTCCACAGGCACCGGCATGATTTGGCGCTTCTTCGCATGCACGAGGGCCAAACCCAGAAGTAGCCTGTTCCGGTACTTCCATGTTTCCCACAGTCCACAACCCGAAAACACATAACCTGAAGCGTCCATAACATGAGGTATGACTGTATTCCATATTTCCACATCAGAGAGTCAACCCCAGGCGGAGGACATGTAAGCATATGTCCACAATCTGTTTTCTTATGAACCAGCATCGTTACCCTTGCTTTTTTATTTATAAAAAAGATTTTTAATGTTTCTTCCTACATCACTATTAATCAGTCTTAAAGCCTGTTATGAGCATATCTAAAGCCGTATTTCTTGGTTTCACATACGCAGTGTGAGAGAGGCAAAAACAGCACTTGGAGTGTCTTTCTCCAGGAAATGCCTTTTTAAAAGTTCACTCTGATGCAACATGTAGCACAATTTCCTGACAGTGCTCTTTGGTTAGATGCCTCTTAGCCTGAGGGAGGCAAGTAATCTCTGGTTGTCAGAGATGATTTAGCAGTATCTAGACCAGAGGCTGGCAAGCAACCTTTATAAACTCCCTTCCATTTTGTATATTGTTCCCTTTCCAGCCTCTCTTGAACAAGCAAAATAATAAATCACCACTTAGGGCAGACTACGTATTATGAAGCAAACAAAGAATTCCGACTCCCAGGTTTGCCCATAATGTTAAGGTGGGGTGGCATTTGCAGAAAGGAAGAAACTGCTCCCCTCCCTGCAGATATTTCCCTCCAAATAACCACGCAGAGAAACACACGGTGCTCACTTACAACTGAAGCCTCAATGTCCCCAAACTTTGATGTTACACCTCAATCCTTTTCATGCTAGAGAAATGATCTGGACACTATGGGGCATGAGCATCTACCCTCATAATGGCCTTTCTTTTATTTATGGCTGTGTTTACCTGTAATCCTAAACCACGTTTTAGTGTTACGAGGGTGAACGGCACCAAGCCAAAAGAGATTTGTGGCTTACAAATATCATGTGGTTTACAAATGATTTTTTTTTTTTAATGATGGATATGCAGGCTAATGAAGCCTTGTCCATGGCCTTGTTCACACTTAAGGGTTAAGCAAACAAAGCCTTACTATGAATGGTGAGTCCCAATGCAAAAATTAACCTGCAGCTTCACTCCCCCCCCCCCCCCCGCTCCCACAATACCCACATCTACAACATGGTTTGGCTTAGTGTTACACATGAACTTGGGCTCATGGCTAGTCCTGCTCCAAATAAACCACAAACAGCGACCAAGGTTTGTTTGGGGTTGACTGCCCATGGGGAGACAAACCATGAGTCCAGGTTCACATGAGACACTGATCCAAACCACGGCTCAGCTTCTGGTAGTGAGGACTGTAGCAGCAGGACTGAGGTAGGAGCAATGGGGCTGCACTATTTTCTCTGGGCATCCGGATCTGTCATTTGCTGTCTGCCACATTTTGCAGATCCTCCAAGTGTCCCTATTTTCCAGGGACAGTTCCAGATTTACAGACGTCGTCCCGGTTTCTGATTTGATCCCAGAATGTCCCTCTTTTCCTTAGGATGTTCCTATTTTCATCAGAGAAATGTTGGAGGGTATCAAGTTATGCGAACCCCGAGCCAAGGAGATAAGTCACTGTACAACCTTGAGAAGACATCTGAAGGCAGCCCTGTATAGGGAAGTTTTTAATGTTTAATGTTTTATTATGTTTTTAAATATGTTGGAAGCTGCCCAGAGTAGCTGGGGTAACCCAGTCAGATGGGCAGGGTATGATGCTGCTGCTGCTGTTGATGATAATTTAGGATGTCCCTATTTTCATCGGAGAAATGTTGGAGGGTATGATTTTGGCTTACCACTGTGTGTGATCCAGGCCAATAGGCATTATGTTTATCTATGCTTATCAGCATAAATGTATTTATTATTATTATACAGGTTCAGGTTATTAGAAAGGTTCAGGTGGTATATCCCAGTTATATTTGAAAAGTGGTACATGCAAATATGGATGCGACTCACGTGGTCAAGCACTGAGCTTGTATGTCCGTGTTTAATTTCTTTGACTGCCTGCTCTTTGCTCTCAGTGGCTGCAATTCAGAAAATTTGGAAGTAAGATCCACTGAAATCAAGAGACACTTCCAAATAAATGTGCTTAGGATTGGGGTGCCAAGCTCTACTTTTAGAGCCAGCAATAACAGGTGGTGCTTAATTGCTTTATATGTCAGAATGAGAACTGTTACAAACTGTTCACCCCATGACATAATCTAATGAAAATGCCTTTCACAACTCTTGTGTCTGCCATCTTCCATTGTTACTAGTCTGTTGTCTCCTAAAAGACAGAACAAAGCAAACTGCGGAAAGCTCCAGGATTATTTTTGAGCACCCTAGCATTTCTGAATTGTGCCTATCTAGAATTTGCATTGGGACGCGGGTGGCGCTGTGGGTAAAAGCCTCAGCTCCTAGGGCTTGCCGATCGAAAGGTCGGCGGTTCGAATCCCCGCGGCGGGGTGCGCTCCCATTGCTCGGTCCCAGCGCCTGCCAACCTAGCAGTTCGAAAGCACCCCCGGTTGCAAGTAGATAAATAGGGACCACTTTCTAGCGGGAAGGTAAACGGTGTTTCCGTGTGCAGCTCTGGCTCGCCAGAGCAGCGATGTCATGCTGGCCACGTGACCCGGAAGTGTCTCCGGACAGCGCTGGCCCCCGGCCTATAGAGTGAGATGGGCGCACCAACCCCAGAGTCTGTCAAGACTGGCCCGTACGGGCAGGGGTACCTTTACCTTTTAGAATTTGCATATCTAGAGGCATTTTTGCTTCTTCCTGGGCCACAATCACACTATAAAGCACTATGATACTGCTTTAAACAGTTATGGCTTCCCCAACAAATTCTGGGAAATGTAGTTTGTTAAAGGCGCTTTTTAGGAGGCCCCTGTTGCCTCATGGAGCTACAATCCTCCTTCACAGGAATTCTGTCAATTGTAGCTCTGTGAGGGGAATAGGGCCTCCTAATAACTCCCAGAACCCATAACAAACTACAGCTCCCAGAATTTTTGGGGGAAGCCATGACTGTTTAAAGTAGCATCATAGTGCTTTAAATGTATGGTGTGGATGTGGTCACAAAGAAAATAGCAGACCAATACTTAGCTCTTCTAACAAGAGCTGGACTTAAGATTTTCTCAATAGGCTGCGGGAGAAAAGTTGTCCTGGGCCTTGGCGTATCATTTTTAAAAATAAAATAAAATCTGCCCTGGCTATTGTGCAATCATTATGCAATAATGTATTCAGGGCAAGGGAATATTTTAATTTGAAGAAATACGTTAATACTTGTTTTGGAGTACATATTCCTCTTTCCCCCAGGAAAGGAATTTCCCTTCATTCTGGAGCCACTACCCAAGCCTCTCATCTGTAAATGAAGACCCATAGAGCACCTGATAGTCAGCACGGCATCATGGGTAGCATTCAACTACGGCTGTTGAGACCTGAGTTCAAAGCCCCGCTTATCTGTGAAACTCACTGGGATGAGTTTGTGCCAGTCCATATCTCTCAGACTAGCAAGGTTGCTGTGAGGATGAAATAGTGGCAGTGGAGTAGAACCACACAGGTAACTTTGACTTTCTTGAAGGATGGAAATGGAAGAGTGCTTTGGAGATATCCCTCAAATCTTGCAATGCTACAGCCTGGGGAAATCCAGGGCCTGTTTAAAACACCCCCATTTTCTTCCGGCTAGCAGCACCAGATGCAGTTTTCTGGGCTGAGACAGGAACACAGACATTGCCCTTAAAGTCATTGGAATACCCAAATAGATCTTGGAGCTCTAATTACCTGGAGTGAAGCAATTCAAGTTAATTTGATAGCTTGTCAGAAGACATTGCCCAGGTATCTGGAATGCATTTACTAGAAACCACACCTACCTGGGGAAGGGAGGAGGATATAAAAACTATTGTGTTGTTTATTCATTTGATAGCTGTTGCAAGAGAGGCTTGGGAAGCAGTTTGCTCTGACTGATTGTTGGATTATAAGGGCACGGGTGAGAGTTGCCAGCTTTTCCTAGAATCACAGATGCATCCCCTGAACAGAGCCTGTCACATGGCATCTATACTTACTCCCAATTTAAAGTGCTGCTTTTGATCTTGCAGGCCCTTGGGGCTGAGTTTCAAATTGGCATACTCAAAGGACCACTTGTCTTCATGTGCACTTCCCCACACAACTCGGATCTTCAGATGCTCTTCTTCAGACGCTCCCACCATCTGAGAACTGGTTGGTGTCTATGGCAGAGGTGCCCCCTCAGTGGTGGCACCTTGCTTGACTGAGGAACGATCACAATTCCACTTACCACATTTTTCGCTCTATAAGAGTGGAGATTCCAACATAGGTCTCTTCAGCCTTAATCTGAAATGTAGGGTTGGGAGAGAAATTTGATTTAGTTCACATTTATTTATTTCAAAATGTCATATCTGCTTCATAAAACTGATACACCACTTGATTGTAAAGAACCTTAGAGGAGATAGAATCACATTTAATAGTGAATCTATTAAATTTGTACTTTCCTAAAGAATATGAGAATATGAGAATATGAAGTACGGCTTTTCTTCAAAATTCACAGTTATTTGAACCTTTTGATGCAGTTTTCCAGCCAATGTATACAGAAATGCATAGACTAAGGGAAAGTGTGCATAAGAATTACTATACTGTATTTTTCCGTGTATAAGATGCCCCCATGTATAAGACGACCCCTATTTTTCTGAAGCCTAAATTAAGAAAGCAATATTGTAAAGCAAGGAATATCATCTTATACCCGGAAAAATACGGTATTGGTGAAAATACCATAAAAAATAGGGAATTTTTCTTGCAAAAATGTGTGCATCTGTCAAAGCTGCAAACAAAAATGTGTTTGTTAGGAGAAATTTGTACTAAACTGTTGAATTTGTATGAGGATTAAAAAAAATACACAGAAATGTGGAGGACTGAATTTAAGATTGGGAAAATGATAAACTGAGAGCACTAAAAGGAACAGATCCTTCCCTACTGACATGTTGCCAGCCACTCTTCCCTCTTTCTCTGTTTCCTGCCTCCCTGTACAGAATTTTGCACCTTTTTGCAAAAGGGTGTGACAAACTGCTGAAAATACCCGGCACCGCTAAGTAAATCAGTATTGTCACTGTAATTGCTACTTATTGGTATTTCCTTGCTCAGCAATGTGTTAGACAAAGGTGGGGATTTTTCTTCTTCTGTTAGGTAAGTGAAGAATTTATAATGAACACAAATAGCTTTGGATTTTTCTATAAATACACCTGGGCGCATGCCCTGAGGATCTTTCTTCTCACTTGTCAAGGAGGGTGGGAGGACAGCTGCTTTGCAGTAAAAAGGTTTAACTGTCTTAAGAGCCATAAAAAAAGGCATCATAAAGAAGGCTGGCCAGTTAAGGATGTGCAAAACTTGTCTTGGCTAATTCTGAACCCAGCCAAACCTGGCTGGGGCATGTGAATAGCCTGTTGACTCAGACACAGACCTTCGGGCTCACCTGTCCATTGTACAATGTTTAAGGCAGGTAAGAGGGAATCAGATCACGTTAGAGAAGCAAAAATAAACTAAACTGGCAACCTGGTATGAATGAAGACATTGGAGGTAGGAATTATGAGCTCAATTTCCCTCATGCTGGAAATTCAAATGTGGGAACTGACAAGTTATCTTGTCTAATACAGAGGTACCAAATAAGGTGCCCTCCAGTTGTGGCTGAACTACAGCTCCCATCAGCCCTCACCAGTCTAGCTAGTGGTCAAGGATGATGTGATCAACACATAAGGGCACCAACGTGCCCCCTGGTGTAATCCTTTTGGGTCTACTCATAAGTAATCCCCATTGAGTTCAGTGGAACTTACAGAATTTCAGTAGGGACAAATGTAAGGTTCTGCACTTAGGCAGGAATAACCAATTGCACAGATATAAGATAGGGGACACCTGACTTGCCAGTGGTACATGTGAAAAGAATCTGTGGTCTTAGTAGACCACAAGCTTAACACGAGTCATCAGTGAGATGCAGTAGCAAAAAAAAGCTACCGTATTTTTCGCTCTATAACACGCACCTGACCATAACACGCACATCGTTTTTAGAGGAGGAAAACAAGGGAAAAAACACTCTGAATGAAACAGTGGATGTATCATTTTTGTGCTTCATGCTGTGGCCACAGACATGTGATCTGATGGTGAATTTGGGGTGACCCAATGCAAAAATCCTGAGAATTCCTGTGGATCCATGCTTTGTAACCACGTTTTTGCACCATTGCAGCCCCAGGCAACAGTGGGTGCGTGATTTTTTTGGTGCAGGCTGTAGCCATGGACATGCTATGTGATCTGATGGTGAATTTGGGGTGACCCAATGCAAAGATCCTGAGGATCCATGTGGATCCATGCTTTTTAACCACATTTTAAGTGGGGAGGGAAGGAAAAACAAAGAAGGGAAAAGTAGCATGAGAGGGGTGTGCAGAGAAGCAGCTGGCTAAGAATGCAGGAGAGGGGTATAACGGGAGGGAGGAAAGGAAGGCAAAAGTTTCCCCCCACCTACCCACCCAAGCCAGCCAGCTCTCTCTCTCTCTCTCTCTCTCTCTCTCTCTCTCTCTCTCTCCCACCGGAGCACACAGAGAAAGGAACGACACTCTGCTTTCCCCTCTGCTTGCCTGGAGGGGAGGGGCTTTCCCTGCTCTTTGTTCCGTTTGAGCAAACACAGCAAGGAAACAGAGGCGGGTGGGCACTAAGACCCTGAGGCAGAATGCAGGAAAGCAGCCACTTCCTCTTTTCAGGTTTCCCTTCTCCGTGACGTGCAATTTGATTTTTGCCTGATTTTTTGGCTCCAGGGACCACACATTTGCTCAAGAACAAGCACAGACATTTCCCCTTCCTTTTTAGGAGAAAAAATCTGCGTGTTATAGAGGGAAAATTACGGTAATCTATTCTAGGCTGCATCAACAGAAGTATCGTGTGCAGATCAAGGGAAGTTACAGTACTGCTCCATTCTGCCTTGGCCAGATCTCATCTGGAGACTCGTGTCCAGTTCTGGGCACCACAATTTAAGAAGGATGTTGACAAGCTGGAACGTGTGCACAGGAGAGCAACTAAGATGATCAAGGGTCTGGAAACCAAGCCTTATGAGGAATGGTTGAGAGAATTGGGTATGTTTAGCCTGGATAAGAGGAGACTGAGAAGAGATATGATAGCCATCTTCAAATATCGAAAGGGCTGTCATATGGAAGATGGAGCAAGCTTATTTTCTCCTGCTCTAGAGGGTAGGATCCAAATCAATGGCTTCAAGTTACAAGAAAGGAGAGTCTGACTCAACATCAGGAAGAGCTTTCTGACAGTAAGAGCTGTTAGACAGTGAAATGGACTCCCTGGGGAAGTAATGGACTCCCCTTCATTGGAGGTTTTCAAGCAGAGGCTGGATGGCCATCTGTCATGGATGCTTCAGTTGAGATCCCTGCATTGCAGGAAATTGGACTGAATGACCTTTGCGTCTCTTCCAACTCTACAGTTCTATGATTCTATGCCTCAGGCATCTTCTGCACTCAGAACGAGCTTACTGAATTGGAGTGACCACATTTCTGTACTTCAGACACTTTATAGATTTGAAAAGCTAATGCCTGCAACTAGAAATTCGTAAGACGCACTTGAGAGCCAGTGTGGTGTAGTGGTTAAGAGCGGTGGACTCGTAATCTGGTGAACCGGGTTCACTTCCCTGCTCCTCCACATGCAGCTGCTGGGTGACCTTGGGCTAGTCACACATCTCTGAAGTCTCTCAGCCTCAATCACTGAGGGGAGGAAGGGAAAGGAGAATGTTAGCTGCTTTGAGACTCCTTCGGGTAGTGATAAAGTGGGATATCAAATCCAAACTACTCCTCCTCCTCCTCCTCCTCCTCCTCCTCCTCTTCTTCTTCCTAAAATCAATTCAATAGGCATTAGGAATGCACTTAAAGAAATATTAAGTTTATAAGAGTTTTTTAAAATCCCGTTACATTCATTTCTTTAAAAAATTGTTAAGCGTTTCAAAATAAATATGCAGCCCTGAACTTAAAAAAAATAGGAGCATTTAAAGCATATCTTTACTTGGCCAGCCTTTACTGAGGTAAATAAAAAGATAAAAAATGGGATGCTCCCATCATCAGTCACTGGTTAATAGCTCCAGTTTGCAACCATTTGGTAACATGATGAGATCACTGGTTTAGCCCAATCCCCATCCTTTTCTCACTGTTGAAATAGTAACTTTCTGCCAACACTAACAAAGCTGATAGAGAAGGAAAAACCCACTCTATATATGTCTCAATGATATCACCGTCTATTTTCCATTTGCGGAGAACAAGTGCCATTTTCCTGTAATATAGAGAGGGGGGAAATGGCAGAGCCCCAGTTTTAAACACTTTGATGTTGAAACTTACTGGCCCTGTTCATTTCAACGAAGCAGACATGGAAACTGAAAGTGCTTAGAATTATCAATGAGGCTTACCTGGAATTAAATTCTGTTCTTTTACATCATCAAGATGTTGGGGAACATTCTGCTACGCTCCTGGAAGAAGAAAGCTCACGTCCTAGGAGCTTTAAAACTGATCTAGAGGATGTCTAAGAAACTGTATTCTTTGTTGGAATTCATATAGAATGGAAGTATAATCTACAGCTAGATCTAAAGAGCCTGTTTGGTGTAACAGAGTGGAGAACTTCATTGTGCCCCATAGATTTTTGTTTTAATTTTCATGCATTGCACTCTAAACTTCTATATAAGGATGGACACACCTGTTAATATCAGTGTCTTGTTTTTTCACTCTTAAGTTCAGTCCCTGAATCCAGAAGTTTTAGAAAACTATTGCCCAGACTCTAATATTCCGTTCCTGATCAAGGTGATTGAGAGGGTGGTGATCAGCTAGCTTCAGGTATGCCTGGAGGAAGCAGATTATCTCGCTCAGGCATGGCCAAACTTATTCCTTCAGCTGTTTTGGGACTACAGTTCCCATCATCCCTGACTACTGGTCCTGTTAGCTAGGGATGGTGGGAGTTGTAGTCCTAAAACAACTGGAGGGCCAAGTTTGGCCATCCCTGATCTAGCTCCTTGCTAATCTGGTGTGAAACCTGGTTTCAAGTACCAAAAGAGCCTTGGTTGCCCTGATTGATTACCTCTGATGGGAGACAGAAAGACGGACTGCGACTCTTGTTGGTTTTCTTGATCTCTCAATGCCTTCTGCCGCCATTGACCACGGTGTTCTTCTGGAGCGAATCAGGGAAGTGGGAGCGGAAGTTACTTGTGTGAGTTGGGGTAAGCCTTGTGTGCACTGAGCTTTCCTCACTTGGCATTTCAAAAAATAAAAAGTGGGTGGAAAGGGAGTGGGCGTCCAGGAAAATAAACTTTGCCAATCCCACCCACCATTGTACCCAATGTGTTTTGACTATACAGTGGTACCTCTGGTTACGTACTTAATTCGTTCCGGAGTTCCGTTCTTAACCTGAAACTGTTCTTAACCTGAAGCACCACTTTAGTTAATGGGGCCTCCTGCTGTTGCCGCACTGCTGCCGCGCGATTTCTGTTCTCATCCTGAAGCAAAGTTCTTCACCCGAGGTACTATTTCTGGGTTAGCAGAGTCTGTAACCTGAAACGTATGTAACCTGAAGCATATGTAACCCGAGGTACCACTGCAAGAGATTTTGGGTTTAGGCGTGCTCCCTGGAATGTAACCATTTACGGGTTTATTGTCCTAGCATATAAAGTCCTAATTATCTTGCACCAAGTACTGACGAGTGCCTTTCCCATTATCACCCAACTGTGATCCTACAAGTGGCAAGTGAGGCCTTGTTGCCCATCAGAGCATTTTGAGTGGTGGCTCCCCATTGAAGGAATTCCCACCCTGGTGAGGTGTGCCTCTCTCCCCGAAACCACTGGCTGAGATAATGTTTTTAAAGTGTTTTTTGGCAGGACTTTTTCCCAGCCAGAACGTGGGTGTCATTGCCATTATAAAAGAACATAAGGAGGCTTTCATGGTGAGCTCTGACACCTTTCATTCTAGAAAAATAGTGCTGTTTTTTAGATTGTTTTTAGAATACCTTAAAAAAATAATATTATTTTTTTTTGCATTGATGCGTTAGCTACCCTGGGGGGTGCAGGATATAAACTGATTAAATCAATGTCATCAATACCATATAATGTAACATCTGAGTAAGCATGATTTTTCTTAGTGTAAGCATCTCTTCTCTGCAGCATGTAAAAGGTAAATGCTTTGGGTAAAAGCCTCAGCTCCTAGGGCTTGCCGATTGAAAGGTCGGCGGTTCGAATCCCCGCGGCGGGGTGCGCTCCCGTTGCTCGGTCCCAGCGCCTGCCAACCTAGCAGTTCGAAAGCACCCCCGGGTGCAAGTAGATAAATAGGGACCGCTTTCTAGCGGGAAGGTAAACGGCGTTTCCGTGTGCGGCTCTGGCTCGCCAGAGCAGCGATGTCACGCTGGCCACGTGACCCGGAAGTGTCTCCGGACAGCGCTGGCCCCCGGCCTATAGAGTGAGATGGGCGCACCAACCCCAGAGTCTGTCAAGACTGGCCCATACGGGCAGGGGTACCTTTACCTTTTTATACTTTGTTGGAAGCCGCCCAGAGTGGCTGGGGAAACCCAGCCAGATGGGCGGGGTATAAATAATGAATTCTATTCTATTCTATTCTATTCTATTCTACACACATCACAGAAATATATCCTTTTGATTTTGCAGCATTCTCTCACACGAGCAATCTTCATGTATGCAGAGCTACTGATGCTAAGATTTTGCAATGCAGTTCTCCAGCCAAGTAATGTGTACGAAAAATGCATATACCAGAGGAAAGTGTGCATAAATGCATATGAAAATAATATATATGGCATGTATTATATTAGGGTGAATTATGTGTGTGTTTTCCTGTATGTGTGTAAAACAAAATTGCAGTCAAAAATGTTTCTATTAGGGGAACTACACAAGTTTTTGAGGACTTTTAAAAAAATCAGAAACTGTTGCAGAAATGTGGGAAACCAAAATTGGGAAAGGGGAAAAAGTAACTGAGAGAAAGCTAACTTGACAGATTTGTCCATTCCTTTCTGGAGAATGGCATATCTGAAAGTTGATTTGAAGAATGCATGTCTTCTCTGGGAAATAGATGCACACACACTTCTTACTGCATCATGTCTGCCCATATGCACCAAATAACAAAAAATAGAGGCATCCTGTCAGTAATAGTGCTGCAGCATTCTGGACCTCCAGTGACAATGCTGGACCCAGAAGCACCCCCAAATTGCTAGCATTGTTCTTTAGAGGTTGCGCAGCCCCCAGTGCCAGATTTACATATAAGCTAAACAAGCTATAGCTATAGCTCTCTTGCCCCCCCCATTTTTTTAAAAAAATAATTTTTATTAACAGGCCAATCATATCACATTATTCAAATCACATTAGTTCCAAATCAAACAGCCAAATTTTAAAAATTTTTTGAGGGTACCCATACATCAAGCTCTGCATGAGTCCAAAATTCTGGATAGCTCCGGGCATCACTTGTTTTACTGCTTTAATTAAACAGTTCTATCCAGTTTGATCCGGATAGTCCTTTATTACTTTCTTTTTCATCTTGTTGTTGTCATATATTCCTTTCTTTGCAATCTCTGATGATTGTCACAAGCAGACTGAAAATGACGTCACTGTGTGGGTTTTATATTCTTCAAAGGCTAAGGAGAGCCTATTCAGCACTTCCATAAGCAAAATTTTCGGTCTGTCCTTTGTTTTGTTTTTTCTCAGGCTAGCCAAATAAAGCAGATACATCAGGGGGTTCTGTCAGGTCAAACTTATATTCCAGTACTCCTTCTTTTTCACACAGTCCTGATTCTCCTCCCCCTGTCCTTCTTCTCCGGCTAGCCTGTCTTGACGAGACGCCATTTTTAAACTACGTCATAAAAATTTCCACTCTCTCGTCGTTCACCGATCTTCTCTCCTGGTGTAGTCCGTCCCCACACAGTTCTTAAATCCTGCTTATGATTATTAAAAACACAATAATCTTGTTTCTTTCTGGGGTGAAGGGTTATTTATATCACATCGTGCAAAGGGAAAAAAAGGGTTTTTTCCTCCACCCCCCCTTCGTTCCAAACATACAGTCTCTCAGAGGTAATTCATCAAAAGATTTACTTATCCATCCATCACTCTCGGTCATAGAGATCCATTCATTAGCAGTCTTATCGTTGAGCTTTGCTTGATGTATGTGCTTCAGTCTTATCTCCAATCGTAAATTTTCCAATTATAATTCCGGACTGAAGCAACCAGCACGCGCTAATTGGAATCGGCGTCGGGAAGAGCTGACTTCATCGAGGGCTTGTGCCAAGTGTTTGGCACCCCCGTCTCTCGGATCAGAGGGTGCATTGTGAACACCGCTGGCAAGGCAGACACCCCACCATATCCTGGGGGGGGGGGGAAAGGCTGCCTACTTCCCATAGCACCCCCTTATTTTCCTCGATGGGTCAGAGAGATGTTATTGTCGGCCATCTTCCAACGCACCACCTGATGGCCCCCCAGGGGCCCCCCAAAAAATTAAAGGGGGGAAAATTAAAGGGAAAAAACCCTGGATGTACATTTCCAAAATATAATACAATTACTTTGATAAAATACATATTTTGTTATGTGCAAATGGCTTTAGATACCTATTAGGTCCATAAATTACCATAAAGCATATATTCAACACAAAAAACAGTGACAATTTGTTGTTGACAAAGGACAGCTGGACATATAAAGGGCCCCATTACCTTCAGTAGCTTAGGGCGTTGTCAAACCTAAATCCAGCCCTGGCAGCTCCATCCAAGATAAGCAATTGACCCTTTTCTTGGACGTGGGAACTATTCACCCACACGATTCAAGCTCAGCTTGTTTTTCCTCATCCACCTCACCACTGCATCCAAGGCAATTGCCCAGCGACCGTGTGGCCTCTCCCAATTCAGATGTTATGGTGAAATAGAGCTGAGCGTCAGTAGCATACCGATGGCACCTTATCCTGGAACTGCTCCCATGACCACTCCCAATGGCTTAATGCAGAGGCAGAGGAAGGGGGGTGCGGTGGGGGCGGTCCACCCCGGATGTCACCACTGGGGGGGGGTGACAAAATGCCGGGCAGGACTCACTGCAGCATGCCCGAGCCACGCATCTCTCCTGGGAGTGACATGGTGGCTTGGGTGCCCACAGGCGATGCCCCAAACGGTCTGCCCACTGCCTCCCCCTCAGCTGTAGGGCGGCTGAGTGGAAGGAGGCAGGCAGACTCCGGAGGCCCTGCGGAGGGTTCTGCCCCAGCTCGCACCGTCCCTGGGCACAGGGCACGCGCGCTACCCCAGGCGACTGATCGGCTTGCTCTGCCGTTGGCTTAATGCAGATATTAAAATAGCACTGGAGATTTGGGGCAGAACAGAGCTGCCCAGAGGCTGGAAAACACTCTTCTGTTGCTACTCTTTGGATTCCGCGCTAAAGGTAGGATTGGAACCACTAGCAAGAAAGCTATCGGGTCATTGCAAATTAGTGGCTTTGTAAAGAACAAAGTGGTCTCATTTGTTAGCGGGTGTCTCCCTTCAGAAGAAAAAGAATGGGAGTTTTTGTCTCCGATGCAAGGCCTTTCATACAATGCCAAGACAAGCAACAGTCATGCACTGGGAATGAAAATTAGAAGTGTCTTCTTGTTGGTATACAATTACTTGTGCCCCGAGGAGGCAGCATCTTAGGCACACAGCTGCACTGCAAATGTTTCTCCAAGTTTATTTAGTGAAAGGAGTGTGTGTACTTTACATACTAAAGCCAATTGCACTCCTGTGCCAGTTGATTCCACTCCTTGGCTGAGCTGTATGGTGACTAAGTGAGAAACAGTCACCGAAGCCTGAGGAGTCAGGGAACTCAGTGAAGAAAGTGTCTGGCAGCAGACAGAGGCAGGCCTTGGAATATTGCAAAAGGCCCCTTCAGTGGAATGATTAAGGCAGCGCTCCTAAGCATACTAAACAGGAGTAGGACTCACCGAATGTTAGTGAGACAAAGTAAATATGCAAAGGATAGCTACAGTTCTATCTACACTTACTCAGGAGTGACCCCCACCTAGTACAGGGGGACTTAGAAAATTTCCATAGGCTACTCTGGGCCTAATAACATACCCTCCAACATTTCTCCAATGAAAATAGGGATGCTGTATTCCTCCATAATAATAATACCCCGCCCATGTGACTAGGTCACCCCAGCCACTCAGGGCGGCTTCCAACATACAGTGGAACCTCGGTTTTTGAGCGTCTTGGAAGCCAAACTATTCAGAACCTGAACATCAAAAGCCCGGAAGTGAATGCTTCCGTTTTCAAACATGCCTTGGAAGTCAAACGGCTTCCAAGGTGCTTTTCTCCATTTTCTCAATAGAATTTGCCGACCGCCCATTGTGCCTCAGTTATTGAACGTTTCGGAATCGAACAGTCTTCTGGATTGGATTACGTTCGACAACTGAGGTGCCACTGTATATAAAGACATAATAAAACATTAGACAACTTCCCTCTACAGGACTGCCTTCAGATGACTTGGGGGTTGAATAGCTCCAGACCATCCAACATTTATCTGATGAAAATAGGGAGGAAAAGCTGATCAAATCAGAAACGGGGATGGCTTCTGTAAATCCAGAAAACAGGGACACTTGGAAGGTCTGTAAAAATACTACTAATAGATGGTAAGGGAGAAGTTTAGGAACTGTGTGTGTCTGTGAAGTTCTAATTGCAACATCACTTTACATGTTTCAGAATTTAGGTCTGATAAAAACAGGCAGTGGGGAGGAATTCAATTCACTTCACATTTAAAGCTTAATCGATCAAATGTACTCTTTGGAAAACAAATCTGAGAACCAAAACACAGCCATCCTTTAAAATTAGTGCTTGGCTGAATTTTGCAGTGTAAATGATGTTTAGAAAAATGCATTGATTAGGGGGAATGTGCATAAAAAGAATATAGTGGTCAAAATAACAGACAAATGTATTATATTCAGGGGGGAAACCTGGCTACAAAACTGTTTATTAGGAGAAGTTCACACTTAAATGCTGAAGAAATTGAACTGAAAATGTAGATAACTGAATTTAATGAGAGGACTGGAATTAACACATCTTTCTATCCCTGTAACTTTCTCTTTTTTCAATACTTTGAGTTCATTCTCACAAGTGACGTCAAGTGAAGTGCCAAAGCACTTACGTGTTCTACTTTAGAGTGGACAACCCTCTGTTTGAAGGATTGTCTACCCCAAGTCCAGTTTCAGTATAAAGAACACATCCAGACATTCATCCTGATTTGCTTATTTGGTGCTTATACGTCTTCCTATTATGAATAGGTATATCTCATGCTTTTCAAGCCATTTCTCCATTGATTTCAAAACTGCAAAAAGTATGTTTCTTTTTTTAAATAAAGTGGACTTGTTGTGCTAAGACAACAGAGCACTTTATTCCGCTTTAATGGTGTTAACTGAAATTTTGGGTGTGTCCTTGAATACCAGTGGTCCAGAGGTGACCGATTGTAGGAACTGGTGCCTGAATGGTGCGGCAATACTTTTTAAAGTGTCAGCCCTAGCACAGATCTTCTTCCGGCAGCAAAATGTCTTCACCCGGCATGGATGGGTATAACAGAGAAGGAGAGTCGAAGAAGCTGGAAAGAAACTTTTATGTGGTTCCTGTTCAGGCAGATGATCTGAATTACATCTTGTTTATATCCAGCCTAGTGGAGTAAACTCAGCAAAACACACAACCAAATTCTGTTGTGTAATTTTTCTGTGGGGGAGAACTTGAAGACAATAATAGCACTGGATGGATGTTTGGAAGACATCAGAACCACCAAATTATGCACATTTTTTATATTCCGACAGACAACCTCCTATTGTGGTTTCCCCCCTCAGTTATGTACATTGCTTTGGGTAATTGTCGCTTCTGCAATTTGTGACTGTATTATCAAACAACATATTATCTCATGCACATGCTGGTTATTCCTGGACTTGTTTGCATAGGTGAATTGCTGTGTGTTGACGGAACGTTGTTTGCATATGTAAAGATGCCCACTTTGGAATCTTTCTGCTCCAAATACAGTTTGGGTGACTAAGGATTAGGGCTGTCTGTTCTGATTGAATTGGCATTGTGCTGAAGACTAGTTGGTAGTAGCTGATAGTACACACCCAAGCCCTTCATAAACATAACCTGTCTTGTCTGTACAGGATTTGAATTACGAGTGTTTTTCTCCCTGCTGTTTCTATTAGGGCTGCACATCAAGCTCTCTCTTTCAATTGATCACTGTTTTTTCTTCTGCTGCTTTTCTGAGTTCAAAATGCAATGGCTCTATGAGCTTCATAGATCATAGACATGCTTATTGTCAAGGTTTCAATCCTACACTTGCTTAAAGGTAAAGGTAAAGGGACCCCTGACCATTAGTTCCAGTCGTGGCCGACTCTGGGGTTGCAGCGCTCATCTCGCTTTATTGGCCGAGCTTCTGGGTCGTGGCCAGCATGACTAAGCCACTTCTGGCGAACCAGAGCAGCACACGGAAACACCGTTTACCTTCCTGCCGGAGCGGTACCTATTTATCTACTTGCACTTTGATGTGCTTTCGAACTGCTAGGTGGGCAGGAGCAGAGACCGAACAACGGGAGCTCACCCCATCATGGGGATTCAAACTGCCGACCTTCTGATTGGCAAGTCTGTGGTTTAACCCACAGTGCCACACCTGCTTTGTTGTTGTTTAGTCGTTTAGTCGTGTCCGACTCTTCGTGACCCCATGGACCAGAGCACGCCAGGCACCTCTGTCCTCCACTACCTCCCGCAGTTTGGTCAAACTCTTGCTGGTAACCTCGAAAACACTATCCAACCATCTCGTCCTCTGTCGCCCCCTTCTCCTTGTGCCCTCCATCTTTCCCAGCATCAGTGTCTTCACCTGCTTACTAGGGAGTAAATCCTGGATAGCTCAGTTGGTTAGAGCATGGTGCTGATAATGCGAAGGTTGCAGGTTCGAGTCCCATATGGGGCAGCTGCATATTCCTGCATTGCAGGAAGTTGGACTGAATGATCCTCAGGGCCCCTTCTACTTCTACAATTCTAGGACTTTAAATCCCAATGAACTCAGGGGGATGTTCTACTTTCAAGAAAAGATGTACAGAACCAGGCAAGAAAAATCCCATGTACAGCAATGTGAAATGATTCCGGACACTTCTGAGTTTGCATGGGTGACTGTCAATATTCACCAGCAAATGAAGGGGGGGGGAAGGAAACAGGGTGAATTGTTGAGACCACCTGAAGATTCCTGAGACACCCCCAGTAAACAGTTGAGCAACAAGACTTGTTTGGGTCATTTCTCAAAATTCCTTTGTCAATATTGACAGCCAAGGGAAAAACTGGGGATGAAAGGTGGCTATTTGCCGAAGATATTTGGTAGCTTTGATTGTCAATGTCATGATTTTCTGTCATTTCTAGCTGGGCTCCTTAAATGGTGAGATTTCTCAGTAAATAGCAAAGCTTACCAAAATGCACACACTTACTTGTGTATAAAAATAGATGGTCAGATTAATACAGAACAACTCAGCTAGATGCCTTGAAGAACCAACTTTCATACATGTCCCAGGTTGACCTTTCCTTTGCTAGGTGGGGTTGAACCTCATACTCAGGTGATCTCACCTGTCAAGGCTGTCCTGCTTTTGGTAACGTGGCTTGGCTAGTTCAGGTTTTCTTACTGAACAAGGGAGCCTTCCTGACAATTAAGAAGACACGTTATCACCATCATGCTATCTCTTTTACTTCCACGAGCCTCAACTAACTGGAAATAATGTGGTGTTCCCTGCAAGGGGATTTCCTGGTCCAGGAAGATTCAAAGAATGAAGGGACAAAGAATATTGGCCATAACGTAGGTAATCATAGAACTGTAAAGTTGGAAGGGACCCGAGGGTCATCTAGTCCAACCCCTGCAATACAGGAATCTGAGCTAGAGTGGATCAATAGGCTGAGTCAGCATAAAACAGCTTCCTAGGAAGGCAAGTTTTTCAGGAAAGCAAGCCCTGTAGCACCCACCCACTTACACAGAAACAACTGCCAATGGTTACAATCAACCTAATTCCAAAGATGTGTTTGAGGAGCTTCAAGCTAGATGAAAATGATCTTGCAATATAAAATTCTCATCTACTGCTGCAGCATCGACATCCTCTTCTACTATGATATAGACCAGCAGTTCTCAACCTGTGAGTCCTCAGATGTTGTTGGACTACAACTCCCATCATCCCTGAGCTCTGTCCTTGCTAGTTAGGGGTGATGGGAGTTGTAGTTCAACAACATCTGGGGACCCACAGGTTGAGAAAGGCTGATATAGACACTTTCATGATATTTTTGCTCCACGACACAAGGAGAAGGGCAGCCCTGTTGGATTATTAGACTAAAGGGTTGTTTATCTGTTCCATAGGTCTCCCTGATCATCTCAGTGAAGTCTTGCGACCGGGAGAGTTTGTAAAACAAGCAAAAGACACAGAGTGTTGCAGGTGATAATCTTTTGAAACCTGCAATTAAAATGGGTGGCATCAAGAGATGTCTAAATGGCACTGAAAGGGAATGTCAAGACGCTCAAGAATGTTTTTTAAAAACAAATACAAAAAAACAAAGCATAACCAAAAAAAAAAAAAAACAACCCAGACCAAAATTAGTTTAAAAAAATAAACACTCACACACCCATACCCATGTGAGAAGTTCCAACTGAAGAGAAACAGATTGTCCCTCTGAAACCTACCCCCTGTGCCTGTGCAGATCAGCTTGCAATAGGCTCACGTAGTTGCAAGTGCTTTTGTAGGTGGGCGTTAAGTACTTGACGAATTTATTTGGCTGAAAGGCAGGTAAAAACCCGTTTGATCTTGCATCAAGGATTCGAGTATTTACCTGTCAAAAGCCCTGCATATTTAGGCCCACGCATTTACCCTGCAACTCATTGTGGAATTTTAATGAACTCATATGTTCACAGACCCCACCCCACCCATCACTTGTCCAACATAATAATCCCACTTGTTCCTCTAGGTATTATGGGTAGGCTCGGAACAGCATGGATCAAGAGCAGTGCTGGGAAACACCCACTGGTAATCAACAGCCTATCCATGGATCTTGATATCAAACCATCATATTGTTACCTTCCTCTATCTTCTGAATCTCTGATTCTTCTTCCAGGAACTGTAGGCCAAACAACATATCCCGTAATATCACATTGCTCAATCCTTTTTTTTTTTTTTTTTTGGTTGCATTTTACATTTCAATAGAAATTAAGTCTAAACAATTTTCACCCACATTTTCTGCGACCTCCCCCCCTCCAGTTTCTTATTTTATATCATATTCTTACTGCATAACCAATACAAACCTATTTACAAGTTTATCCTTTATACTTCCTTTAAGTTACCGTACCTTTCCGTGTATAAGACGAGGCGCTGTTGCTTTTACACTGTAAACTAATGTTCAAAATCGGGGCTCGTCTTATACATGGATAGTGCGGATGGGCGATTGGTTGCAGGTGCTAACAGGAGGTTGTCAGCAGAGATTGTGTGTGTGATTGGTTGCCACGGAAAGGGCTGCTTCGAATTGGCTGCTGCTGTGGCAACTGGGTTTGTGATTGGTGCCTGCTGCAAGGGCTGCTGTGGATTGGCTACCGCTGCGGCAATTGGGCGTGTGATTGCCGGGTGCTGTTGGTGAGTGGGCAGGTGCCTGTATGCATTGGCAATGCATGCGTTTTTCAGCGTTTGCCTGTCAGGTGAGTGAGTTTCAGCATCCCCCCCCCCAAAAAAAAGAAGCTGAACAACTGTGCGACAATCCCCACCAAAAAGGTGGAAAACCTTGGGCATCTCCCCCCATTTTCTTAAATCAGAGTCCCCCAAAATGGGGGGTGTCTTATACACGGGGGCATGTTATACACAGAAAAGTATGGTATTTCTTTTTTTAAAAAAATAGTTTTTAATTAGGTTTTTAATAATTTTATACACATAAAACATAACCTTTTCAAGCATTTAAATACAAGGCTCTTTTGAAACTTCGGACCTTCTTCCCTTCCTCCATGGATTCCATATTTGTGATTTGCTTAAAAGACCACTGTAAACAGTTAAAATCTTTGGCAGGGTTGTAAGGACACTTGTAATAATAATAATAGTAGTAGTAGTAGTAGTAATAATAATAAGAATAAGAATAAGAATAATAAATATTTATACCATGCCCTCCCCGGCCAAGACTGGGCTCAGGGTGGCTAACATCAGGTATAAAAACAATGGATTAAAATACAACTTAAAAACAGGATTAAAATACAACTTAAAATGCAGCCTCATTTCAGTGGAAGCTCAGATCAAAAACTGTTTGGGGTGGAAAAACTGTTTCAGTGGAAGCCCAGATCAAAAACTTTTGCTAATGGGGCCTCCTGCTGCTGCCACGCCAGCGGCACGTGATTTCTGTTCTCATCCTGGAGCAAAGTCTGCAACCCGAGGTACTACTTCCAGGTTAGTGGAGTTTGTAACCCGAAGTGTTGGTAACCCAAGCGTTTGTAACCCGAGATATCATTGTAATGGTAAAAGATGAGGCAAACTTAAATTTAACTATGGAATCCTTTAAGTTGTTTCTTACTGCTCGTGTTTATGGTGGAATCTACACACATATAAAAACTGTTCTGAAAATGCTTTTTTAAAGTGTTTTTTAAAAAAATACATTGAATTTTCCATAAGGCTCACCATCTTCATCTAGTGTCACATTGCACATTGCGCTTAAAACACAGTTGAAACGTTCTATTTGCAGTTGTATAGCTGAGTCCTATGTCAATCCTGCTAACGTTTTAAATTGTTTACAATTTGTCTTCATATATTCAACAAATTATCCCCATTCTGTTAAAAAAAAGTCTCAACCCCAGAGTCATCCGCAACTGGACTTAACGGTCAGGGGTCCCTTTACCTTTACCTTCCAGGTAAGTACATTCCAATTGTGATGCCAGGGCAATACACATTTGTAAATAGAACTTTTCTTTACAAAAACAAATCCATGGCAGGCTTGTAAATACTTGCACTGGCGGGGGGGGGGGGGGGGGGAGTTGCCTTTTTCAGAATCAAGGTACCTGTAATTGTTGACATAAAGAAATCACCTGATTGAAGTTTTCTTGGTGGCTTTTTCTTCTTTTTCTCTTTAAAAGGCTAATATTGACAATGAGCTTCATAAGAATGGAGCTACCCAAAAATGTGTCATGAGGTTTTTGTTTCCTTATCTTCACACCTTTCTGTTTTTTTCTTTCCTTTTTCTTTTCTTCTTTCTGCCATTCAGCTTGTTTGCTTGTAAAATCCTCCTCCAGGTCACATTCGTGCAGACTAAAACTTTCTTTCTTTTACTCTGCAAAAAACCCCTAAGGTGAAATTCATTTTGATAGCATCGCCGTTACCACAGAACCAGTTTGGAGATATTTTTAAAACACTCGCAGCAACACCCATGAGAAGCGAAATTGTGGATATCTCTGGAGCTAGCAACATTTCAGAATTCCAGCTCAGCGATCACAGCTTTTCACTATATAGTATCATATTTTTGCCTTTAAACTGTTAGTAAGACAGCATGCGGAATGAGTGCTGGGCTTCTTGTTGTTTGAATATAAACCAAGGCTTAGGCATGATTTTCTTTGCCAAAGAAGTAGAAATCCAAGCATGCTGGGATCATTCATTGCATGGAGTCATTTGATTCCATAACTTTGCAGCTGCAGTCCGTAGTCACTAATACAAGAGCCTCATCCATCCACACCTTGAACTTACAGAACGTCCCCTTTCTGACTTGTACATCCAGTCCATAGGCTTTGGATTTACTGTAACTCTGGTCCTGTTCTTGGGATACCAACCACACCTTCTAACGGGAGTTTCTCTCTTCTTGAAGTGCATTATATGTATTTAGAAGGTGTGTGACTATGCTCATGTTTAGCTGTGAATGCCTGGGGGTGAGAATTTGTAGCTCATAGGTCAAGTACATTATGTTTTTTAATCCTATCCTTGTCCTCCAAATTGACCTATTCTGGTTCCGCAAACACTCCTCACTAAACAACAATTAGCTGTGCATTGCAATTAGATGCGCAAACTTTTCTCAGGATCGGACGTCAGAGAATCATGCTCTGCCAGTTTCCAGAAAAACCTAGTTGTAAACAACACGGATTGACCAGCACCCAATGACACAGCACACACACACCTGCTTTCTCTGCTTATCTGGAGCAGTTTTTTTCTTTAAACTTTAGAAAAGTTGGTTCTGTTCTTTTTATTTAAAAAAAAATGCAGAAAAAGCTGTTCACTACTTTTCTAGCGTTTTAATTGGTGCAATACGAAACTTTTAGGAAACCAATTTTTCTTTTAAAAGGAACCAAACCATCTTTTAAGCAGGTAAATATTCAAATAATGCTTTGAATGATGAAGAAACCAACCTGAAGCATAGGACTTACCACTATATCACACTGGCTCCTTTTGGGCAGGTATCAAATATGAAATTTTATAAACTGGCCAGTATTGCCAAGAACTAAATGCCATTGAACTGCCGAAATCGAACGTTATCCACCAAGTACTGTTCACCATAAAATATTAGGAACAAAAATAATATCATATATCGAATGAAGACATCAAAATATTCACAATATATGTCAAAATATATCAAAATATTCCATACACATTTGGAAACATGCAGTCAAGACTTTGTTCAGCCAGAACTCGCTGGAACTCAGTTCCAGCACCTCTCAGGTGGGCACCATTGCCATTAGAAGAGAACAAGGGAGTTCTGGCACCTGTTTTTCTAGAAAAATAGCACTATATGCAGTGAATATCTAGTGACTATTTGATGCAAAAATAAGCTGAGGAGAATGCTGAAGTGAATTTTAGAAGAAAAAAGAAATCATATAAAACCTAATCTGGTTTCCCAAGCAATTCTTCCCCCTACCTTGACTTCATCAATTTGGGTTGTGGAGTCAACCAGGGGGGAAAAGTTAAAATATTGTTATTATTAAAATTATATTTATGTATATCCCACTGTTTTCCTAGCCCAGGACTGAATTTTACACAAATAAAATAAAACAAGCTTAAAACGTAGAATAGTAAAGGTAAAGGGACCCCTGACCATTAGGTCCAGTCGTGGCCGACTCTGGGGTTGCGGCACTCATCTTGCTTTATTGGCCGAGGGAGCCGGCATACAACTTCCAGGTCATGTGGCCAGCATGACTAAGCCGCTTCTGGCGAACCAGAGCAGCACACGGAAACGCCGTTCACCTTCCCGCCAGAGCGGTACCTATTTATCTACTTGCACTTTGACGTGCTTTCGAACTGCTAGGTTGGCAGGAGCTGGGACCGAGCAACAGGAGCTCACCCCGTCACGGGGATTCGAAATGGCTCATGGCTTAGCTGAATGGGCAAAAAACTGAGAGCCAAGAGATCCTGAAATTTCACTGCTCAACACTAATAGGAGAGGTGGATGTGTAATATGTGTGTTTATCATGTAGTGCTGTCTCCAGCTTGAGCTGTCAATCATCTAACAGGGACACACACATTGCACTGATCTCTGAATTAGCAATGGGGAAAAGGGAGATTGGGTCCTTTGGATGCCAGTTCCTGCTAGTCTTGAAAAGTTGTGAACTGGAACTGTTCTCTTACTTTCACCTTGTATTTGTCTTTAATGATGACTGTTTAGGAATGAGGATGCATAGATATCTAATGGATCAGATGTGTGAAATTCTTTATATCTGTCCTGATGCTCTCACTCTGCCTACTCTGGTTCCCCAAACACACTTCACTAAGTAAGAATTAGCCATTGACTAATTCTGGTCAATCATATGACACTGCAGGATTCAGAAAAGGAGGCCACCAGATCCCACAGCTTTACTGTCTCTGCCACTGGGGCCAGAAATGAGAGCTACTGGTGCCTTCAGTCTGTAACCTGTTGGGTGCTACCAGTAGAGATGGTCAGAAGGCCTGTTAGCAAACATGTAAGATGGACATTGTTGACGGAGCAGTTTTATTAGGTGCCAATGGTGTTTCAATTTGCCCTATAGACTCAAGAGATCTCATTGGTTCTTTGGTCTCAGCCTTTCTCCAGTGAGTTCCTACCCTTCTTGTCTGCTTGCTTTGTTCCTGACACTGTATTGTCTACCAAAATGCAATCCATTGCTTGTCTTCTGGATCAGCTCCTGGTCATACCTCATAGCTCAGTTGGTAGAGCACGAGACTCTTAATCTCATGGTTGTGGGTTTGACCCTCACGGTCCCTTCAAACTCTATGATTCTATGATGCTAACTCAGGCTCAAACCCATAGAGAAGGGATGGGGAGCTTCCTCCATTTTGCCTCTGGTCTCCCTCACCACTGGCCCCTGAAATATTGTCTAGAAGGGAATGTGGGTGAATAAGGTTTTCCACTGCTGACATTGGATATTTGTAAAGCTGAACTATGTTTCTTTTTCAATAAGCAAAACAATGGCAGTAGAAGCATACTCAGAGCTCCTGACACCCAACACCGCAATGTAAGCCATCCTGAAATCTTTGTTACGTATTTGAAATGCCAAGCGTTTAATTGCTAGTGACCCACAGTCAGTTTATAAGATTGCTCTTGATTCGGAGACTGTGTTTGTTTTGCTTTTAGTATGACAGCTAGTCTAAGAATGTGAGGGCGGTTAACCGAAGGGGTGTGGGTTGTCCTGAAACATGCCCATCTACTTGGAGGGGAATGTTGAAAACTTTGTTAAATAACCAAACTTGCCCACAACTAAATGAGCCAAAAGAATTCAAACAATGGGCAATGCAGATCTGCTTCTATATACTCATTGCCTTTACGGTATGTGTGAGTTAGATTAACATTAAAGGAAGGTGTTTTGACTATGAGCTGAAATCAAGATTTTACAGGTAAAGAATTTGGATTTTTTTTTTTTTTTAATATATATTTATTAAGGTTTTTCAAACAAACATACTTAAGAAAAGCACAAATCATCATTATCCTTTTAACATCTTTCCACTGTTATATTGAACTCCCCCACACCTCCCGCATACACTTACATCGTTATAAAATTAATTTCAAACAAATTATCATTTTACTCATAGTCTTAATTTTGATTAGCATAGAATTCACCCTTAAGTCTAATTTAGTGATAGACAGTTATTTTCTGCCCTGGCATCCCAATCAGCACTCAACCAGATTGCAATGTTTTTGTAGATAAATCTTGAATTTTTCCCAGTCTTCTTCCATCCTTTCTTCTCCCTGGTCTCGGATTCTGCCGGTCATCTCGGCTAGCTGCATATAGTCCATCAGCTGCATCTGCCATTCTTCCAAAGTGGGTAGCTTCTGAGTTTTCCAGTTCTTCGCAATCAATATTCTTGCTGCTGTTGTTGCATACATAAAGAATGTTCTGTCCTTTTTTAACACACTCTGGCCGACGATACCCAAGAGGAAGGCCTCTGGTTTCTTAGTGAAGGTGTATTTAAACACCTTTTTTAACTCATTGTATATCATCTCCCAGAAGGCCTTCACTTTAGGGCAGGTCCACCAGAGGTGAAAAAATGTTCCTTCATTTTCCTTACATTTCCAGCATTTGCTATCAGACGAATGGTATATTTTAGCTAATTTAACTGGGGTCATGTACCATCTATACATCATTTTCATTACATTTTCCTTCAAAGCATTACATGCAGTGAAGTTCAGCCCAGAGGTCCACAACCTTTCCCAATCTTCAAACATAATATTATGCCCAATATCCTGTGCCCATTTTATCATTGCTGATTTTACCATTTCGTCTTGGGTGTTCCATTTCAGCAGCAAATTATACATTTTTGAAAGTACTTTAGTCTTAGGTTCTAACAGTTCAGTTTCTAACTTTGACTTTTCCACTTGGAATCCTAACTTTTTATCATTCTTAAACACTTCTTTAATCTGAGCATAGTGTAGCCAGTCTCGCACTTTGTCTCTCATCTTTTCTAAACTCTGCAATTTCCAATTGTCACCATCCTTTTCTATTATCTCCCAATATTTTGGCCAATTGGCCTCCATATTGGCTCTTTTTCGGGCCTTAGCCTCTAGGGGTGACAGCCACCTCGGAGTTTTGTTCTCCAATAAGTCTTTATATCTTGTCCAGACATTAAAAACTGATTTTCTGACAATATGGTTCTTAAAGGCCTTGCTTATCTTAGCTTTGTCGTACCATAAATATGCATGCCATCCAAATGCATTATTAAAACCTTCCAAATCCAAAACATCCGTATCTTCAAGAAGTAACCAATCTTTTAGCCAGCAGAAAGCTGCAGCTTCATAATACAACTTTAAGTCTGGCAGGGCAAAGCCCCCTCTTTCTTTCGCATCTGTTAATATCTTAAATTTAATTCTGGGCTTTTTGCCCTGCCAGACAAATTTAGAAATATCTTTCTGCCACCTCCGAAAACACTCTGTCTTATCTACAATCTGTAGTGTCTGAAACAAAAATAACATTTTTGGCAGTACATTCATCTTGATGGCAGCTATTCGGCCTAACAAAGAAAGTTTTAATCTTGACCAACTATCCAAGTCTCTCTTAATTTCTGACCAACATTTTTCATAATTATCTTTAAATAAACTCAGATTTTTTGCTGTTATGTTTACCCCTAGGTATTTAACTTTTTTGACCACATTTAGTTCTGTCTCTTTCTGAAACCATTCCAGTTCAGTATCTGTCAAGTTTTTCCCCAAAACCTTAGTTTTTTGCTTATTTAACTTAAAACCCGCCACTCGACCAAAGTTTTGAATCAATTGTAGTACTCTTTTCGTACTAGATTCCGGCTCCTGTAATGTCAAAACTAGGTCATCTGCAAAAGCTTTAAGTTTATATTGTTTCGCTCCGACCTGGATCCCTTCCACCAACCGGTCCCCCCTAATCATGTTCAGGAGCACTTCCAGGACCGAAATAAACAGTAGTGGGGAAATCGGGCAGCCTTGTCGTGTACCTTTTTCAATTTTAAACTCTTCTGTAACCACATTGTTGACTATCAGTTTAGCCTTTTGTTCTGAATATATTGCCTCAATCCCATTCTCAAACCCCCGTCCCACTCCCATTTCTTTTAGGTTCCCCTTCATAAATTTCCAGGATATGTTGTCAAAGGCTTTCTCCGCGTCTATAAAGATTAAAACTGCTTTAGTGTTTATGTTTGTTTGCAAAAGTTCCAATATGTCTATAATATTCCTTGTGTTAGCAAACATGTGTCTACCCGGGAGAAAGCCTGCCTGGTCTTTGTGTATTATCTCACTTAGAACTTTCTTAAATCTTCGTGCCAAAACATCTGCAAATATTTTGTAATCCACATTTAAAAGGGAGATGGGACGGTAGTTCTTAAGTTGTGTCTTTTCAGTTTCCGACTTTGGTATCAATGTGATAAATGCTTCTTTCCACGATTCTGGCGCCTTCTTCCCCTCCATTATTTCGTTGCTGACCTCCAACAATGGCTGTATCAAATAGTCTTTCAATGTCTTATAATAGTTAGAGGTCAGTCCATCTGGCCCTGGCGATTTGCCCTGTTTCAAACTCTGGATGGCCTGCTCAATCTCTTGTCGTGTTATTTTGCCATTCAAAATTGTTCTGTTTTCTTCTGACAGCTTTGCTGATCCATTTTTCTCCAGAAATTGTTTAATCTCTATTTCATCTTGTGGCCCTTGAGTGTATAACTTTTTGAAATATCTCTGGAAGCACTTTCTAATCTCTCCCGGGTTCTGGATGTTTTTTCCTTCAATCTCTAAGTTTGTTACCGTATTTAGTCTTTGTCTCCTTTTCAACTGCCAAGCTAGCAGTTTTCCGCATTTGTTAGCCGATTCAAAAGTTTTTTGTTTCATTGTTTTAATCTTCCACTCTATTTCCTGATTTATCAATTTAGAATATTGTGCTTGATGAAGTTTAATTTCTCGCAGAATCGGTTGGGACTTCGGATTAGATCTTAACTTCTTCTCCAACTCTTTAATTCTTTCCAAAATTTTATCCTTCTTTTCATTTTGTGATCTTTTCTTTAAAGAGTTCTGTTGTATCAAGAACCCTCTCATCACAGCCTTGCTTGCGTCCCAGATAGTTCTTTTTTCCACCGTGGTACTCAGATTGATCTCAAAATAGTCCTTTAAAGTTTTTTGGGCCTTCTTTACAATCTTTTGATCTCTAAACAGGCCATCATTCATCTTCCATCTAAAGGAGCCGGTTGGGATCAGTGTCATGTCCATTCTCAATGCGTTATGGTCGGAGCATGTCTTGGGGCAGATTTCCACCTTTCTAACCTTAGGTGCCAGACTTCTAGTTATCCATATTTGGTCGATTCGTGTCCAGGTCAGTTGGGCTTCAGAAAAGAATGTTCCTTCTCTTCCCAAGGGGTTTCTCACTCTCCAAATATCAATCCAGTCCATATTGTCAGTCATTTCAAAAAAAGTCTTAGGTAGTCTTCCTTCTTTAGTGATGTTTTGATTCTGTGACTTATCCATATTCGTTGATACGACCCCATTCATGTCCCCCATCATAATGATGTTGTTGTAGTCCAGATAATCCAGCATGGTCTCATGCAACTTCTTGTAAAAATCCGATTTTCCTTCATTTGGGGCATAAATTCCTAATATCAAAATTTTTTCTCCTTGATATTGTATTTCTATTGCCAAAATTCTTCCATTTTCGTCTTTAAAAAGAAATTTTGGTGAAAGGCTCTCTTTTGCATAAATCACTACACCTCTCTTTTTAACTGTGTCCGAAGATATAAATTCTTGACCAAGCCTTTTGTTTATTAACACCTTTCTGTGGAGCCTAATCACGTGTGTTTCTTGTAAACATATAATGTCCAATTGTTCCTTTTTTAATATGTGAAAAATTTTCGTCCTTTTTTCCGGGCTGTTACAGCCATTTATATTCCAACTCAAAAGCTGCAGAGACATCCTGGATAAATCTGGTTATTCTTTCAGGGGTGGTACCTTGTTCTCTGGTCCTTGAGGATCCGAGGGGGCAGGCTTCCCTGGAGGTTCGGGCGCTGGCAATCCAAGTCCTTTGTGGAGGTCTTCTCCGTGGGCTCCCAGAAACTTGTCTCTGTCCTCCACTGTTTTAATTTTGATCTTTCTCCCTCTGTAAGTAAAAGATAATCCTTGAGGAAACTCCCACCTGAAGATAATTGCGTTGCTTCTTAGCAGTCTTGCCAGTTCCGTGTAGTCAGATCTGAGGTCCAACAACTGTTTAGGAATGTCCTTGTAAATTTCAATTCTCTTGCCCAAAATATCCAGTGACTTTTCGTAATGCAGGCCCAAAATCTTATCCCTTTCCTCCTTTGATCTCAATGTTATCAAGCAGTCTCTGGGCTTCTCTATCCTTCTAACTCTTCCAAGCCTAAAGGCAGATGTTATTTTAAAGTCTTTTTCCTCTAACTTCCAAAACTTGGCAAATTCCTTAGTCAAAAATTCAATAAAATTATCTTCTTCCACTTCTGGTACTGACCGTATCCTCAAGTTGGTCTCCCGGTTTCGCAGTTCTGTCATCGAAAAATAAATCTGATGTTCTCCAACTTGTTTGCTGAGTGGTCTTACTTCTTTCTCAAGTTCTCCCAATCTCTGACTGGTGTCTTCAGCCAATTTCCGATTTTCACCTACAGCCTCTTTTAGTTCTCCAATAGACTGGACATTCTGTGCAACCTGCCCAGTCAATTTATTCAGACTTTCTGTGTTCTGTTCAATTTTAGCTGTTTGCAAATCAGCCTTTTTGTCCAAAGCCTCCAATTTCTCAAAAATTCTTTCCAAGACAGAGTTACTTATCCCTGAAGCCATATCTTCCAGGTGCAATTCCTCCGTCTCTCCCTCCCCTGTCTGTGTCAGGGAGGCCGCCTCTATGTCAGGAGGCAAAGTAGAAGACAAAGCAGGCACAGATGATCTGCGCTGTGAGGCTGCAGATAAAGTTAAAGTTGTTTGCTTAGTTCTTCCTCTTTTCCTTGCGCCACTCATTCCAAAGTTATCTGTAGTCCAAGGTCAGACCAAGTGTTCCCATGAGAAAAAAGAGGCCCAGATACAATAGTCAAACAGAAGGCCGGGAAAAGGAAGGTAAAACAAAGTCACTGCTGTGAGCCCAAAATCCTCAAGGGGGAGCTTAATACGTCTTCAGGAAAAAGATCAGATCCAATTCAAATTTATAAGTTTAATTCCACATCCATCAGCCTCCACAAAATACTATTTTTTGGCAGAGTATACTTAAGGCAAAACAATGTTTCTAGCAGTGCCTAGACTGCTACAGTTTCAAAGTATCAAATTCCTGCTCAGAATGTTTCCAAGTCTAAATTCAATGTATCCAAAGTTGCAAACTGGTGCTCAGTCAGGCAGCTCCAGCACCTGGGGTTCTTATTTAATTTGTAATCCACTGGTGCAACAGAAGAAGAATAGCAGTGCACCCCAATATGTCCAAGAAAAACAGTAACTTAGAGTCTTTCACCCAAAAGTCTACTTTAATTGGGTGCCAGCAGTTTGTTAACACATCACTTTTTGTCTCCACTCCTCCTGCTCTTTGCTTGAAGTTCAGTATAGCGGGAGGCGGACTTCCTGCTTATCCTCACTCCGTTTTCAGCCAAATTTAAACTTTTTTCCAAAGTTTTAAAAGTTTCAGAAAGTTCTCACAAAGTTTCAGAAAGTTCTCAAAAGTTTCAGAAAAGTTCTCAAAGTCCCAATTACTCACGGGTTGTAGTTTCCAAAGTTCAAAAAGTTGCAGGAAGAAAGGACAGCGCTGACCGGCAACAGCAACGCGGCTTCACTTCGCTGTTTGCGCAACGACCCACAGCGCCGCTACCCCCTCCGCGATCCGGAGCCCCTTACGGGGTCCCTTCAACGTTTTGGGGGCTGCTTCTGGCGCCCGCCGGGTCCCGAGACCACAGGCTTCTGCCACCTGTGGTTTTTCTGAATGGGTCTCCGCTTCGCCGTAGCGGACGACCCGTTTACAGCGGAGCTCCCTTCCCCTTACTCGGAGAAGGCAGCCATTACCGGTCGCGCCGCCTCCGGAAGTCAAGAATTTGGATTTTAGTCTTGTAACGATGGGAAGAGACACATGCTTCAGTCCTCACCGATCTGTGTCATTTTGATGGATTTCGAAAGTGCTACCTGTAAAAGCAAAGTGAAGTTAAAGGGTGCAGGCAATTTTCGCGAAACTTTGCTATGATAGGCCAGGGCACACAATACTTTTCTCAGCATGGCAACCTAGTTTTCCCTTTTGCTCACAGACACACATACCTGTGTTAGAAGATGTGAAATGGGACTAAAAGGAGGGATGCAAAAATGCCTCAAAGGGCCATTTGACAGAGGACACTGCAACAAACCCAGGTTTATATCTGAGTGTACATCAAATATGAAACTACAACCAATCCTGGTTCTTTGAGGAGCATACCTGTGTGATACAAATATTTTCAAAATGACTTCCGGGTTGGCGCCATCGCCGAATGGCGGACTCCCTCCGAGCTCCGCAGGGAACCTGCTCGGCAGGGGCTGGGTGACTCGGCAGGCACCGTTTGCGTCCCCCCGACTCGCGAAAGAGCCTTTTTAAAGGCTCCGGAGCGGGGGCCAGGGGGGTGGCGTGGTGCTATGAGTCCTCCGCTCCCCCTGCCGAGTGAAGCCGCATGCCATTCGACGGAGAGCGCTGACTTCTCCTATTGAAAATTCGGACTGAAAATAACAACCTGTGAGTAATTTGGAAAATCGGACCTAAAAGGGAAAATTTCTATTTTTGGATTTGGATTCGGTACAAGCGGGGGAGATGTAAAAAGGGAGTCCGTCTCCCCCCTATTGTAGACTTTAAAGCAAGGAATCAACAACTAAGATCGAGTGAAGAGTTTGTTCTCTTTTATTGATTAAAAGTTATTAACTCCACGATGGGAAACTACAAGGAATCGTGCTGGAGGAGACAAGTGGATCATGAAAGTGCAACCCCCCCCCCCGGGAACCGGGAGCGACCTGAGAGACAGCCGGGTGAAGAGATATAAAATTTTGACAGCTGTCAAAGTAGCTGTCAAAGTTGGAGAATTAAGAAAGGACTTTGTCAGGAGGACTTTGCTGGCTAGATTTGTTACAATTTGGATATAAAGTCTCAAAAACAAGGAATAACAAATTATGTTGACTTTTGGGTGTGATTTGGAAGGATACTAAGTTACTATAATCCCTCTAGTGGGGCTTCAGGACATTACAAAAATAACTGCAAGTGGAAAACTACTCATGGAATTGGACTGGACTTCTTATCTCCTGGGAAAGCTACAAAAATGAATCTTTATTTTGTCTACAGAGGCTTGACATTAAAGGAGACAATAGATATATCTATTGAAGAATGGAAGGGACTTGACGTAAGTTTTGTTCCTGAACAAATAACGCCTCTGTAGAGGAACCAGAAGTTTCTGAATTAGCATGTTTTTGCAGCTCAACAGGGAAAGAAATTTGAGATAAGTGAGGAAAAAGAACAAGGAACCCACGACGATTCGGAAGAGAATGAAGGAGGAGCCAAATTATTATGAAAGACCAAGGAAGGCCAAAGGCCTGACAGGGAAGATACAAAGGGAAACAAGAACTGGACTAAGCTGAGTTAGAACATCTGGGACATTCAGGCCAAAAAGGACTAAGAAACAGAACCTGAGTTTTTACTTTTAAAGATAGAGGTCTGAATGGAAAAGATGGACTTTCTTGTGATAGAGGTTTTTTTTTTAAGATTGGGTGTTTTGAAATTAAAGATTACCAAGAAAAACCAGCAAAGTGGATAGTAGATAGGCTGTTGGTGATTGAGGATCGATACCAGGAAAGGGGGGGAGGGAGATTTGGAATCCAAAGGGTGTAAAATTATATCTTGAACTTTTCTTTATTTTTTATATCTTTTAATATGGGTATTAAAAAGGGGAAATCGTGGAGGGGAACTGGGGTCGTTCTTAGGTGAAGGGAAAATTTAAAAGTTGAAAAAGGTGGATATTTAGGGGGAAATGTTTATATAAGAGGAACCAAATTTGAATATTGGGTTAAATATAATAAGTTTTAAATTTGGGGAAAAACTTGTGGGATTTAATTCAGTAGAAAGGGAATACAATAGGGGGAGGGGAGGGGGAAGTCCTGAAAAGATGTTAATGAAAATATGGTTTTAAATGTTTTTGTCTTTTTTTCTTTTCTTTTTTTTCTTTTGGAATTTTTTGAAACTTTAATAAATATGATATAAAACAACAACAACAAATATTTTCAAAATGTTTGTTATAGCCACACCTTACTTTTTAGGTGCACACACAGCAGAAAACTTATCTGGTACACTTTAAAAGTGCAATGTGTTAAGAGATACTCTAGGGCATGGGAGAATCAATTTATGATGATGGTGATGATGACAGACTGAATTGGCTGTGATTAGTTTTAATTCATTCTATGAAGAAAGAAGTTTTTTTTTCTGAAAGAGACTAGAATCCCATTGTAAATTATCTGTGTCTTCCTATAGGGTCACAGCAAAGTTTGCCAGATGTTAGCATTGCCTTCTTCTTAAACTGTACCACTTCACTAATAATAATAATACCCCACTCATTTGACTGGGTTGCCCCAGCCATGTCCCAGGGATCAGAGCCCGGATGCTGCGATTCCAAACCAAAATGTGGCTGTCGGGAACTAATCAGATCTTATCATTCAGAAAGCACATATCCAAGGAGTTTTGTTCAAATTAAAGTCAGTTGTTTGGATTTCATACCTCATCAATCATTCTAAAAAATTTCTAAAAATTTAGTGAGGGTGAGATCCTTTCAGCTCCTTCCCATAACTACATTTCCTTGGTACAACAAAGTGATTATTGGAACAGATTTAGTCTGCCATTCATAGTTGGTGTCACATGTGGAATAGAGTAACAGGGATATTTTGGATGTGGAAATATTTCATACTTTCCCCCCATTTTTACATCATTCCCTTGATTGCCTTATATTTCTTTAATCGATCATACACATTTATTCAATACACTGTTTTTAGCACAGTCGTTAGGCTGCTTCATTCTGCCACCTTTCTTGATTTCCTTAACCATGACGTTTGAAAGCTTAATGTGAGAAAAGTCTGGTAGCATCAAAGCATTCAGATCTGAGCTACCGAAAGCATTTTTCATTTATGTATTCAACCTCAGCTATGGCATTTGTTTCATCGGTAGTCTGTGGGAAAATAGTAATACATTTCCGACTCTTAAATTTCTAGCCCTCTTGTAAATAACTTTGAAGAAGACCATTGCAGTCCTTGATGTTTCCAGTCAGCGCCTCTTTATTCTGACAAATGTCAAATATTAGAGGTTTAAAAAGAATATTACAGCTGACTTGACACTATAATTGCTTTATGTTCATGACTTTTAGAATATGCATTTGCAGGGTTATGTTAAATAATAAATCTTTGTGACTGACAGAAAGCTTCTCAGCTAGGATTAATAAAGATAAAACTTATTCAGAAAAAAAAAATCATGAGCGGATAAGTTCTACTGGCATTTCACACACACACACACACACACCTTTATTTCTTTATAGGCTGTATAGCATTACAATATGCTATACACATTAAAACGATAAAACAACCAAACAGCAGATTCACAGTAATATAAATAAAACACAACAGATAATACAAGTAAACCCTTCTTTAAACCCTTTAATAAATAAAACACAACAGATAATACAAATAAACTCTTCTTTAATTCCCAACATTAAACTCCAGAAAATGTTTGAATGCACAGGTATGTTTGTTGTTCTTTAGTTGTTTAGTCGTGTCCGACTCTTCATGGACCAGAGCACGCCAGGCACTCTTGTCTTCCACTGCCTCCCGGAATTTCATCAAATTCATGTTGGTCTCTTCTGTAATACTGTCCAACCATCTCGTCCTCTGTCGTTCCCTTCTCCTTGTGCACTCAATCTTTCCCAACATCAGGGTCTTTTCCAGGGAGTCTTCTCTTCTCATGAGGTGGCCTCAGCTTCAGGATCTGCCCTTCCAGTGAGGGTTGATTTCCTTCAGAATGGATAGGTTTGATCAAATGCCAAAACATCATCAGCACTGGCACCTGTCAGAGCAACAAGAGGAGGTGATTCCATATGGAAGGGGCCGCTACAGGCAAGGCCAAGCCTGAGTTGCTGTTAACCAAGATTTTGGCACAACCTGCAAGGATGCTGGTCCCAAGTAGTTCGTGGCTTTACAGCTTCATAACCAGACCCTTGGACTAGGCCCAGCAGTTTATGAGCAGCCAGTGCAGCTCTTTTAGGAGCAGTGTGGCCTAGGGCTTGCTGATCAGAAGGTCGGCGGTGTAGGATTGAAACCTTGACAATAGCAAGTGTAGGATTGAAACCTTGACAATAAGCCTGTCTATGATCTATGAAGCACATAGAGCCATTGCATTTTGAACTCAGAAAAGCAGAAGAAGAAAAAACAGTGATCAATTGAAAGAGAAAGCTTGATGTGCAGCCCGAATAGAAACAGCAAGGGAGAAAAACACTCGTAATTCAAATCCTGTACAGACAAGACAGGTTAGCAAGCAGGTGTGGCACTGTGGGTTAAACCACAGAACTTAGGACTTGCCAATCAGAAGGTCAGCGGTTTGAATCCCTGTGACGGGGTGAGCTCCTGTTGCTCGGTCCCAGCTCCTGCCAACCTAGCATTTCAAAAGCATGTCAAAGTGCAAGTAGATAGATAGGTACCACTCCAGCGGGAAGGTAAACGGTGTTTCCGTGCGCTGCTCTGGTTCGCCAGAAGCGGCTTAGTCATGCTGGCCACATGACCCGGAAGCTGTACGCCGGCTCCCTCGGCCAATAAAGCGAGATGAGCGCCACAACCCCAGAGTCGGCCACGACTGGAACTAATGGTCAGGGGTCCCTTTACTTTTAATTTTAATATGTGTGAGGTGGGACAAACCATTGAGAAATCTCACTGCAGCATTCTGCACCAAGTGTAGAATGCTTTAAGAATCCCCTTGATTTCATTGGCCTTCCTCACTGACCTGGTAATTAAAGAAAAACCAAAGCAGCTTTCCCACCCATTTCCCCCCAGCCTATTTCCCCCCTTAGTTTACAAGGCAAAAAGCACATGATTATTTTAATTATTTATTCAGTTTGCATACCGTCCTTCACCTGCAGATCTCAGGGAGGTTCACAACATAAAAATGCAATATTAGATCATCATCACTGAAGTCAGCAGGAGAAGCTGGCCTTTCCTGCCAGCATATTTCCTGCCACTAGCCCAAACCCCCTTTTCTTTTATTCTTTTAAAAAAGACTTCTGCCGTTAATTTTTGGGAGACTGAACAACTAAAGTTTTAACCGAAAAATGGTCTCAGTCAACAAGGCTGCCTTTTATGAGACATTCTCCCCCTGCCCCCTGGCTATTTTGATTCCAGTTTGTTACCGTGTTAGGAAATGGGGGGGGGGGGATATTGAAGATGTATTTTTCTTTGCAACATTTGTTTGCCTCTGCCTCTGTTGTTGTCTTCATGCTGTTCATGGCAATGTCCATATTTTCTCTCCACATAGGTAGGTTGGGGCAACATACTGGTTGGAATCTGGTCCAATCACTACTACTGATAGGCTAGCTCACCAATTACCTCATCAAATTATAGAGCATATACCATGTTTGTGCATCAGCAAAGTGCATCTTTGGAACATGTTGTGCCTAGTGTGGCATAATGATGTGATGCATCGTAATGTCATGTGCTACTCCATTCCTTCCTTTAGCTGTTTTCACATGTCCTGTGCCTACAGTTTGACTATTTCTTCAAATGTGAAGAAACTAAATCATAGAGTTGGAAGGGATTACAGGGGTCATTTTGAAGGATTTCAAAACTTGAAGGACTTCAAGTTTTAAAATTGATTGGTTTCCTCAAGACTAACGTCAGGAATGAGCCAGCTCCAAGTGGAACTTTACAGCCAGCTGCAGAATACAGGAAGGAACAGAGAGGTTTAGTTTTGAGGCAGGCTGAGCAGAGGCCAGAGCAGACTTCCTCTGACCTTTGATGGTTGGTTGCCAAGGGAACAACTGAGAGTGGGCTGGAACACAGCCAATGCTCTCAGGAAACTGAAACAGGTGCGGACAGACACAGAGACAATCTTTTGGAACAGGAAGAGGTTGGAACTGATCCAATAAGCCTGAAGAGTTGTCAAATGGGAGGGCTGCTGGACAGGAAGCAAAACAAGAGACGTAAGGGGCGACAGTTCAATATCTTCTGTAGGAACCGGAAGAAGTCTTCAGAAGGGTCATCTTGAATGATAATGTTGGTGGCTTTGTTAGAGCCATTCGGCGCTGTTTGTTTTTGCAATAAATCCTCCTTTTAAATTCCCTACGCTTACTGTGTTATCAAGCCAGGAACCTGGACTGCTGACAGCTAACAAAGGGGTTAGAGGAAAATCATTCTTGGGTCAACATCTGAGCATGCACAAAGATGGCAGAATTTGGATGTTTAGTCATGCACATTGCCCACACGCAGAAGCTAGAAATTAGCTCATAATCAAACTTGGCCTAAATTATTAAAATATTAAAGTTCATCAGACAGAAAACTGGGTTCAGTGCACATTGGGGCATTTTCAACCTAACAGGTTCAGCTTACAAATCAGCCAATTTCAAATATAGGCAGCATCACTCACATGGGCAGATCTGGATGTTGCAGCATGGGACCAGCAATAGTGATGGGAACAACCACACTATTCTGTTGACCACATGAATAAGCCTCTTTGACTTGCCTTAATTTGCAAAGTTAAGTTGAGAGCTGGTATGATCCCATAGTGAGAATGTGAAATTTCCTGATCAAAGCTCACCTCAGCTTATTAAACGGTCTCCTGCAGATCATCCCAATTGTGCAAGAACAATGACCTATTTTACAGAGTTGTTGTAGCAATAAAATCTACATTAGTGCTGCTGAGAATATTCAGAATATTTCTGCTTTGAGGTGAGTCTGTGGCAGTGAGCATTTTCCCTGAAAGCCCTTAATACAGTGATGTTTAGCTATTTCTATCCTCTTGTTTTGTTTTTGTTTTTCTGCCATTTTCCTCCCTGGTGTCACATTCTGTATGAATTCTTCCCTGCCTGTGTTTCTTCCTCCTTCCTGGATTATTCATACTGGTGATCCCATCTAGTCAGGCATCTTGGGAGTGCAACATCACCTCATCCTATAGCCCATCTGATCTGGCTGTGTTATCATACAACTGAAGGCAAGCATTTACAGAAGGCAAGCATTTACAGAAGGCAAGCATT
>JAXCMG010000031.1:13764970-13779427 GCA_034642415.1 Podarcis siculus | reverse complement strand
GAAGGCAAGCATTTACAGAAGGCAAGCATTTACAGAAGGCAAGCATTTACAGAAGGCAAGCATTTACATATACAGAAAAGGTGAGTGGTTTGACACAAATGTTTACAAGAAAGCCTTGCTTGGGTTTGCCTTTGTGTGTTGTAACAGATCAGCCACCGAATTATTTTTAAGAGCATAACTTCTAATATAATAGAGGAAAATTTCCACATGACTGTCTAGCCAAATAAATACCTAATACAGTTTCCTCCTATAACTTGATTTAACTCAGTGGGAATCACAGGAGCTCCTTAAAGACACTCCATGCAATAATATACAAAATTGCCAGATTTTATTAGTCATAAAGTATTGCAATAATTACAACACAACAGTGAGTTACAATTTAGCAACTCTTTTACAGTGTATTGTAAAGGAAGTTGGTATATTTTAATCCAACGGTCTCAAATTGTGCTGCAAATAGCATATGGTTACCAGATTTTTTTCAATGAATCCGGGGACCCCCCCCTCTTTTTTTTTTTGAAGCTGAGTAGCAACAGGGAGTCAGTAGTGGAGCTGGTGAGGCAAAAGATCCTGGGCCCAAGCACACATGCATATTGTATTAAGGTGCAAAGCCCTTCTTTTGCACCCTGTGAAACATAAATGTGCAGTTTTTTAAAAACTGGGCAACGGCATGCCACCTGCCCGTGACTCCTAAGCCTTTCCTGATCTCCTGCCCCCTTCTTCCTTTGTTTTGACAGATTGGGGGAGGCTTGGGAGTCGCAGCTGGCCGCCATTGCCTAGTTTTTTAAAAACTCTGTGCATTTATGTTTCGCAGGGTGCAAAAGAAGGGCTTTGCATCTTGCCTGGCAGAGTAACCATGGGCCTTGCACCCCTCCTAGGCAACGGCCGCCCACCCGCAACTCCTGAGCCTCCCCTGATCTATCAAAACAAAGGGGGAAGGGGGCAGGCGATCTGTACTGCCGGACGTCCCCAGTTCACCTTTGGCAGTGGTGGCGGTAGCAAGCAGCTCCTGAAGCCAGCCAGAGCCAACTGCTACCAGACTGGCTCCGGGCTGCTGAGGCTGCCGCTGCCACATTTCACGGGGACAGATTTGCAAATCTGGGGACATTCCAGGGACGGAATTTGTCTGGGGACAGATTTGCAAATCCGGGGACTGTCCCTGGGAACCGGGGACGTCTGGTAACCCTAAATTAGCATCCTTCTTTCTGGGTATAAACCAATTTTATTGCAAAATAAAGCATAATGAGTTCATGGATGCTAGTTACCCTAAAATCCCTGGATTCAGTTGGTTGACATCTGTCTCTGGAGACAAAGAAGGAGTGCATTTTTGTGGGTGACATCAAACTGTTGGAAAGTTGCAACACCTGCTCTGACTGTAGAGACCGATATGGGAGAGACATGTTGTGTTGCTTCTGGGGCTGATGAAGATGTACTGCTGTGCTGCTGCAGATGCGCCATGGCGTTTCTCCTCTATGTGCTCCAAAAATGTTAGCATTTCATCAATGCTTGGAGTGTTGAAACTGGATGCCAGACCCTGGATTTAGCCAGTATTAAAATATAAGCCAGGCCTGCATCCCATGTCAGAAAATTGCTTAGGAGACAAGTCATTAAGAAAGACAAAGGGAAGGGAAGGAGATATGAGGAAAGTCAGTGGGCAAATGGGAGATACCCCTCCCTCAACTCAGAGTTTATCTTGGAAGGCAAAGCAGAGTTTAAAAGTAGAGTTTCAGAGTTGGCTGTGAGATGACCTGAGGGCGGGGGGGGGGGGGAGGTTGCAGCCTGTAAATTTCAGCAAGCTGCAGGGAGTCTGGTATCTGTTTGAATCCAAGGCTGTAGCTATGTGAGAGGCAAGACGCCCTTGGAGGGTCAGTGTTCTGAGCCCCTCCATCATACGTAGGCTCAGGTTGTATAAATGTGTAAATAAACCACATATCATAAAGACACCCCAAACTCCGCTGTGCCTCATTTCAAAAAGGAAGCACAGACCCCGGGTAAGTGCCTGGAACTCCTGGAATCTCACACCACTCAGAGATTGCGGTGGCACGCAACAATACTTTAAAAGTATTGTTGGCAAACCTCAGATGTCAAACGTTTCAGAAGCCGATTATGTTTGACAACCGAGGCAGCGGCTTCCAATTGGTTGCAAGAACTTCCTGCACTCAAAAGGAAGCCACAGCGGACTTTCGGCTTCCAAAAAACGTTCGAAAACTGGAGCATTTACTTCTGGGTTTTCAACATTTGGGAGCCAAAACGTTTGAAAATGGAGCCATTTGGGAATCAAGGTTTGGCCGTAATTGGTAAGGTTCACCCAGGGTGTATAGCAGTGTTGAAACTGGTTAAGTATTCCCTCAGCAACTGACTCTGGTAATAGTATTTTAACATATGCCATACTATTTAGTCCATTTCCAACTCCAAAATCATGCATTGATGATGACATTTAGTGTACCATTTAGACATTCAGTATGGGTCAAACTTAGGAATGTACCCTAAGTTTGGGATTGTTAACTATTTTTAAAGAAGGGCAATCTGACCATAAAATAAAGAAAGATTTACTTTTCTTTTAGAAGCAGCACGCCTACTAGTGACACAGAATTGGAATGGATTGGAACATCTGTGTATCTCTTGTTGGAAACAAAATGTATGGTCAATTGCTGTATCAGAAAAATTAACAAAGAGATTGCACACATTGAATAATACAAATGATGTAGTTGATTTTGTTGAAAGATGGCATCCTTTTATAATATACTTTACTGATAACCCTGAAAAGTGGCAACTACCAAAATCACAGATTGGATTTTGGCAAACTTAACTACATTGATCCATCCTGGAAGGGGGAAGTGAGTGAGCTGGGATTTTGCTTTTGTATTTTTATTTCTTTATTAAAATATGGACTGCATTATGCAAGCAGAGGTGCCTTCTGTGTGGGCCTAGCAGAACCCTGCCACTGTGCCAGGCTGATACATGCCCAGCACAAACCGCAATGTCAATAATCATTGTCCTTTGTTGTAGGCCATATTGCACATATGCAAAAACTTGCTGCCCATGCAGCAATCAAGTGAGTTTCATCAGCACTGGAGCCCAATCCAATGAGACAGGTTGTGCTGTGTGTGCAGAAAGGGGACACACCTTTCTCTATGCAAGACATGTCAACATTATTGGGAGCAGGGGGGCAGGTGTCTTGCAAATTGTTGGGCTCCATCAGATCCTATGTGATTTTGGTCAATTTGAGACAGGTTCCAGGATAAAAAACCAGCAGGACTTTTGGCTGAAAAATCTACTTCTTCTCAACAGAAATAGAACACTTCCATGTCTAGTTTTTGTCCCACCACTACCCCCACCACAGCCACCAACTTGCAGATCATAAAATATCATTTGTACCCTTTTCATCTGTTCATGTGTCTTAGGAGGAAATTATGCATGGTAAGATTTATTCATGTTACATAAAATATGCCCACAATGCAAATGTATGATTATATAAAAGAGCAAGCATATGACCCCAAAAATTGTGTGTGTCAACTTGCCCTATTAAGCAAGTAATCATAAAATAATTTACAGGCATCCTACAGACTCCAGCTTAGTATATGAGGAATGACTCACTTATCCGAAGAAAGAGAATTGTGTCCTGAGTTTGAGCGTCTTCAAAGCCCATGACACCTTTGGTGAAGGCTGTTCTCCAATTGGAGTGCTCTCAGGCAAGTGTTTCCCAATTGTTGGTGGTTATACTACATTTTTAAAAATTTGCCTTTGAAACAGTCTTTAAATCTCTTTTGTTGACCACCAGCTTTCCATTTTTAAGTTTGGAATAGAGGAGTTGCTTTGGAAGACGATAAAAAAACATGACACCCCTGAACACAGTAGACTTTACTTCTGAGTGTGCATGCAGAGAATTGTGCTGTGAATGTATCTTCAGGGAGTCCTGTAACAAAAATAATACCGAAGCAATACATATTCTCTGATACACATTTATTAAGGTGTCATGGCCATGTAGGCATCCCTTTGATCCATATTTGTTACATTGCTTAAGTGTACCTTTTCTTCTTTAATCTGAAATGGCAGGAAAGCTTTCATGGATTTTTCATTGCTTCTGTTATTGGGTTGTATATATTGGGTTGTATATATATGATCTTTTTTGATTTACAATGCAGTGCATCCACAAGTCCCATTGATTTTAGTAAGGCTCATTCACTGGAAAGTGAGTATGGAATTGCACCCATAGGGCCTTAGGGTGCAATCCAATTCCCACTTACCTGCAAGTAAGGTAAAGGTAAAGGTACCCCTGCCCGTATGGGCCAGTCTTGACAGACTCTGGGGTTGGTGCGCCCATCTCACTCTATAGGCTGGGGGCCAGCGCTGTCCGGAGACACTTCCGGGTCACGTGGCCAGCGTGACATCGCTGCTCTGGCGAGCCAGAGCCGCACACGGAAACGCCGTTTACCTTCCCGCCAGTAAGCGGTCCCTATTTATCTACTTGCACCCGGGGGTGCTTTCGAACTGCTAGGTTGGCAGGCGCTGGGACCGAGCAACGGGAGCGCACCCCGCCGCGGGGATTCGAACCGCCGACCTTTCGATCGGCAAGCCCTAGGAGCTGAGGCTTTTACCCACAGCGCCACCCACGTCCCATGATTACCTGCAAGTAAGTTCCATTAAATCCAATGGGGTTTACTTCTGAGAAGACATGCACAGGACCGCATCATTCCACCCCTCTTTATGTAACAGTTATCTTTTATTTATCAGTTAGAAATATAATATAAACATAGTGGTTTTTTTCCCATATTTTTCTCAATGGTTGCTCCTTACTAGAAAATTAGTTTTTAAAAGACTATGGAAGTTAAGAGTAAGATTAGTGCCAGAACGAATGCAGGAGCGATTGCAGATCTAGCTGATTGCAACCACCATGTTAATATGTGCCAGGAAAAACTAGTTCTGAACTCTACAAAGATAAGGCCATAATCCGATTTCAAAGAATGAAAGCAAAGCTCAGGCACCTTCTCTTCATGTACTTAACACCATCCCTGTGATGAGGTAATTTACGATGTTGCAAAAGTTGCAACTGTACAGATTATCTTGATTGAAGCAAACTTTCACAAGGACTGCTTATTCTTCGAAGCATTTCAGATTATGCAGGCTTTTGGAATTTTGACAACGAATCTAGTGGAGCAAGGAAAACCAAACATGGGATGGGGAAAGTGCAGGCATAGAAGCAAGAGGAAAGGACTTTGGCAAACAGGCAGAAAGGCGTTGAAAAGACCTTGGCTGCTGGGAGCTCCTTATAGACAGCTTTTGGTTTACTCATTCATTAGCAGACTCCTTATTCTCCTTCTTAGTCTTCACTACAAGCACAAATGGTTTTATTCCCTTAGTTTACAGTGTTCAGACGGGAGTGCTATTGCTTATACAGTCAAAAGGGCACCACCCATGCACAAGTTAGTGATTAGCAGTCTTGCAGATTTTTCTTTTTCTTTAATGAGGACTGAGCATGCTCAGTGGCCGTGGAATGCTGACCGACTGGAAGGGGGAATGAAACAACATAGCCTTGGAGAAGTGAACAGGAGCATTCCACATGGCTGCATTTTGTTGCAAGCAGGATCCCACCTGTACGATACAGTGGACACTTGGGTTGCAAACGTGATCCGTGCGGGATGCACGTTTGCAACCCACAGTGTTCGCAAACTGCATCTGCGCCTCTGCGCACACGTGTGTTGCAATTCGGCGCTTCTGCGCATGCGCAAAGAGCAATTTAGCGTTTCTGTGCATGCGTGACCACTGAAACCCGGAAGTAACCTGTTCCGGGTTTCGGCAGTCCATAGCCCGAAAAAAACGCAACCTGAAGCGTCTGTAACCCAAGGTATGACTGTACAGTGGTACCTCAGGTTACATACGCTTCAGGTTACATACGCTTCATGTTACAGACTCCGCTAACCCAGAAATAGTGCTTCAGGTTAAGAACTTTGCTTCAGGATGAGAACAGAAATCATGCTCCAGTGGCGCAGCAGCAGCAGGAGGCCCCATTAGCTAAAGTGGTGCTTCAGGTTAAGAACAGTTTCAGGTTAAGTACGGACCTCCGGAACGAATTAAGTACTTAACCTGAGGTACCACTGTATTACAAAAAGTGAAAGCAGAGTCTCAGAGCAGAGAATTCAGCAGTGCCCCAATTAGGGAAAGGCAATGCCCTGCCCCAAGGAAAAAACCAAACCACAACTTACTATGAGATGCGAATAGGGTAGGCAGAGGCAGCGATGGGGACTCCCAGTTCCCAGCAGAGCATCTTCTCTGAGACGTAAGAAGGCCCACAGGGACCTTTCCCTTGGTAGGAAAGATGCATGTGGAGTTTTGAAGTTTTCTATCAGGGGTTTTGCAAAGAGTAATCCCAGTCCTCAGTGAGGAAAGATGCTTCACCAGAGGGTGCAGAGATTTTTCTGCCACTGCAGCTTTCTGTTGACTGCCATCCTATTGAATTTGCCCGAACCAAAATAAATAAATAAAGGAACTGTAGTTTTCTCACCCATTTAAAACTAGAAACTTCATTTTTGAACAAAAAGTCTTTATCTACCTCCTTTTCACTAAATCCCACTTTAGATACTGGAGGGCAAATTACTTTTTTTTGCTTTGCTTTGTTTTCTTTTGCAGAAAAGGCTTGTGCTGCATCCAATGTTTTTCAATGATATTCCGCTTTTTGAGATGAAATTGTTGGTTTATTTATTTTACTGCTATGAAACTAGGACTGCAACATATCTAAGTGCCTTTTACTTTTTTTTTTTAACTGAGGCTTTCAATTAGAGTCAAGGATATGGTCACTCAGGCCCCATTACTTTACCTTGGGGGTGGGGATCACCAATAAGCAGCAGTTAAGTTAATGCATTAACCTGGTGAATAGGTAGAGTAGAGTGGGAAAAAGAATGTCCTGGAATGAATAATGTATATTTATCTAGTAATAATGTGGACCTTAAAGAGGGAGCTGGGAAAGCGTTCAAACTGTTTTCATGAACCTTTATGCTGATATGTATATACGATGCAGACCTTAACATTTCTTGTTGCCACCATTACACATGAGCCGGGATAATAAGTAATTCAGATGGAAGCAGGAAGAAAAAAATCCTCAACTTTGACCCAGAAAAGCTACCTTGGCTTGATTTGATTTCAACACTTGCAGGATGCAGGGACTAAAGGGGTCTGACACCCAATTTAACACCCCAAGCCTTGATTAAATTCTAACACTTGCTGGATCCAGGGATTAGAGGGTTTTGGCATCCTCAAACTCATAACAACAGCCCACCCATAACCCCTAAATTAATTAGCTATACAACACACTGCAGGGAAAACACCAAAATCTATTTCTCAGTTTTCAAAGGATTTGGGCAGTGGTTTTCAACCGGTGTGTCATGGCACCCTGGGGTGCCTTGAATGATGGTCAGGGGTGCCATGGGCAATACTGGCCTCTGTCCTTCTTTCCTTCCCTCCCTCCTCTGATGCCTTCTCACATTTCTGCCTCCCCAAGGCTTGCATGGCTGTTGTTGTAGCAGCCCTGGCTACAAGCTCCCCTGGTGAATTGGTGCCTCTGGGGCTGGCCAGGGGGTGCTGGTTGCCAGGAGCTGAGGCGGCCTCAAAGTAAGCAAGCAAGGGGGCCAGGGAGCCCAGCCAGCCAGTCCGCCAACCCTTGCTGTTGGGAGTAGACAGAGAAGTCCCAGGCCCCTGTGGGGCAGTGTGAGGAGGCACCTCTCTTTGGGGCAGTTCAGAGACCAAGGGTAGTTCAGAGACCAAGGGCAGCAGCAGCAGCAGCGGAGGATTCCCAAGAAGAAGAAGAGTTTGGATTTGATATCCCGCTTTATCACTACCTAAAGGAGTCTCAAAGCGGCTAACATTCTCCTTTCCCTTCCTCCCCCACAACAAACACTCTGTGAGGTGAGTGGGGCTGAGAGACTTCAGAGAAGTGTGACTAGCCCAAGGTCACCCAGCAGCTGCATTTGGAGGAGCGGAGACGCGAACCCGGTTCACCAGATTATGAGTCCACCGCTCTTAACCACTACACCACACTGGCTCTCTCAAGGAGAGGAGGGCCACAAAGGAAGGTGTTCGAAGAAGGGTGATAGGCCGCCAGCTATGTAAGCAAGGGGTGACATAACTGGGCTCCTGAGCCCCACAGGGGAGTCGCAGAAAGAAAATAATTGGTCAAGGAGGCTGTGGACCCAAAAAGGTTTAAAACCTCTGGTCTATGTAATCAGATTGGGAAAATACTATCATGCATGCCCCAATTTTAGGGTGGTCATGTATCCTACTTTTCAAAAGACAGTCCTCTCTCTGGAGTCCCCCAATTGAAGACTTGCCTAGTTCATTTAAGTCCATTTAAGATAAAGAACAAGAGAGAGCAGCGACCTTAAAGTTGCCCATCAGCATTTAGCACCCAACAACGAAGGAATACAGCGAATAGAATCTAATCAAAACAAACACAACTCTGCATATAATGAAGGTATAATATGCACTGAATGTCCCAACGCAGTTGGTATTATGACTCAGAAAAATATTCACACAAGGCATGTATGCGCAGTCGCAAAGAACTTGAAAAAAAAACAACCCTTACTTTGAAAGGGTGCGAGGAGAGTTTCGCGAAGTAGCTCTCCACTTAAGAGACACAACGGAGCTCCGAAGGGACAAAGAAGTAAGATAGGAATCTGCACCATTTCTTATACAGTGGTACTTCGAGTCACAAACACCTCAGCTTACAAACACTTCAGGTTACAAACTCCGCTAACCTGGGAGAGTTCCCTCAAGTTGAGAACTTTGCCCCAGGATGAAAACGGAAATCGTGTGCTGGCGGCGCAGCGGCAGCAAGAGGCCCCATTAGCGAAAGCACGCCTCTAGTTAAGAACAGTTTCAGGTTAAGAACGGACCTCTGGAATGAATTAAGTTCCTAACTAGAGGTACCACTGTATATAGATTAGTACGTGCAAATCCATGTTTTCCTTTGACTTCTTTTTATTTTTCTCTTTTGGCAAGGTGTGAGTGGCCACTTTACCCAATTTTCCCATATTTTCTTTCTCAGTAAAAACTGCCATGTGACTTCTCCAGCTTCCTTATCAGCTCGCCCCCCTTCCCCCATCTCCACCCTGGATTATTTAACTAGAATTTCCCATGCACGGACGCATGTATAAAAACTCGTTCTCTCCCACTTGATTCCGTGACCTGCCATTATCTTGCCACGCGTTATCTTGAAATTGGTGCATTTTGCTTGCTGCTGAATAAATATTCTGGAATTCTTTTAGAATGAGAGTAATCTAATGGGTGGGAACCTCTATCAATGCAGATATGCTGGCATGACTTCCTCTTTAAACACAAATGAAGTAGTTTGAGTTTTGTGTGTGTCCCTTCCTTCTAGAGTCTTAATTGCTAGTTGTTCTCAATTTTACTTTCTACTCCACATCCCCATCTTCTTCTTCTTATTTATATACTGCCCTATACTCGGGGGTCTCAGGGTGGTTCACTGAATAAATATATAACTCCACACCCTCCAACATTTCTCTAATGAAAATAGAGACACCCTAAGGAAAGGTGGGACATTCTGGGATCAAATCAGAAACCGGGACAGCTTTTGTAAACCTGGGACTTGGAAGACACTTGGAGGGTCTGAGTTTGGCCACAACCACTGCAGACATGCACATAGCTGTCAACGTTTCCCCCCTTTTTTAAGGGGTATTCCCTTATTCCGAATAGGATTCCTTGCAAGAAATGGGAAAAGTTGACAGCTATGGACATGCAGCCCTCAGAGGCTTGGCAACCCTAAATACAGCCCTCAGGACAAAAAAACAGTCAGCCCCCACCCCATCCCGCTGTGTCTTTTGGTTCAATACTTTTTTTATTGGTTCATCACTTTATATTTTATTATGGTTGTTTGAATTGGGCCACACCACCTGTGTTGGCTGCTTGGGAGGGCAGAGATTTTGGTGGAAGGAGATTGGAAGAAATTTAAAGCTTATCTACAGAAACATAGCAAAATTGAGGAAGTTTAGAAGGAGGCTGGAATGAAGTTATGTGACTTTTGCATAAACATCATAAAGGACTTAAGTTAAATAGATTGTTGAAGGAAATGAGGAAAAGTAAAATTATATTATGTTAAGATAAATTAATGGATAAAAATTGGGGAAAGATGGAAAGGATTTGCTGAAATAGCTAATTGAAGCAGAATACAAAAAAGGGAGGTGTGAGGAGGTCAAAGAAACAAGCAAATGAAGTTAAGTCATGGAAGGTTTATTGTATTTTTGTGTATTTTCTTTTTTGTTGTTTGATTGTTTTTATTTTTCTTGATATTTTTGTTGTTCTTTCCTTTTTTTCTTTTGCTGTATCTTCAAAACCTTAATAAAATATTATTTAAAAAGGGGGGGCAGAGATTGCCCTTAGGTTGTTGCTTTTTATTCCGAAAAGGTTAACTGAATGACAAACAACATCCTGTCTTGCAAAATGATTGTTGGACTGAAAAGGTGGTGGAGGGGAAACCTCTTCCTACCAATAAAACATGATGGATGTTCTATTGAAGCTACTTCAGGAAGGCAGAGCAGATAGGAATGTGGCCCATGTGGTGGTTCTTGCTTTGGGGTGGCGGAGCGGCGGAGTCACCTTTTGTTGACCAGAGCTGTGTTGGTTCATTCAGGTGTGGCTGATAATCAGAAGTAATGGGTAGGCCTTTCTTGCTGTGAAAGGTGCAAGGAAGCCTTTGTCCAGGTGATGTCGTATTGATGGGCAGGTGTTTTCTTATAACCTCCAATATGTGGGAGCCTCTTCGCTTCTACAGGAAGTTTACATAAACCCTGCGCAAATAGAATCTCTCCCCCCAACCCCCTTTACCTAACCTCGTCTTCAGAAAATGTACCAAAGCAAAAGAAGGGTCAATGGGAAATAAATGGGTGCTGTGTTGTAGAATAGCACTCTCTCTCTCTTTTTTAAACAACCCTCCAATTTTTCTATTTTTGGTTAGCCTGCTCAAATCAACCTAGTCAATTTGCCAGTGCTCCCCCCCCCTTTCTCCTTGCTTCCCATTATCTGGTAAGCTTCTCTAAATAAACAACTGCCTCCTCCAAAGGCAGGTTTGTCAGAAAAGGTCAAAGGTTTATTTTGTTTTTCTCCCCAGCCATTTGGGAATGGTGGTACAAAAACTGCCAATAATTTTCAAAGATGATCTGTAGACAGCTCCCAGTACACAATTTATTTATTTTTTTAAGGTAAAAGAATGCAAGGTTCCCCCTGCCTCACCCCAAGCCTGTTCTGCAGACAATGGACAGCGAGGAGTCAAAGAACCTGGAGTTTTATGGCTTCTTCTCTGAATTTCTGGCATAGTTTTACAGAATGAGTGATTGCAGGGGCAACTTGGACGCTAGCCAGCAGCCGCTGGAACAAGGATAATAACTATGTAAAATTTGGGTTCACCTTGATGGGCAGGATGGTTGAAGATCATTGCGATGTGCAAAGAAGGTGGGGAAGAGGTGGGGAAACCAGCTCTTTCTCATTCTTCTGGCAGTGGAACAACTTGTGCACAAGGGCTCTGGAAAACGCATTTGTTTTTCCACAAATGCCTGAGTGACACCATGTGAACTGTTTGCACACAAAGGCATCCATCTAAATGGGCCAAAGGATTTGCTACATTGTTTTTTAGTGGGTATCATTTTCTCTTTTCCCGATGTCCGCGCTGTGTCGTAAGAAAGCTGGAGAGATAGTGCAGGATAGTGCGCACCTCAGAAATGATCTCTTTCAGCTTCTGCCTTCTGGAAGAAGGTACAGGGTTATAAAGACTAGGACTAGCCGCCTGAGAAACAGTTTCTATCCAAATGCAATTTTGGTTTTAAACACAGTGTAAGGCAGTCTCTATGGGAGTATATTGTATTTAATTATGGAGTATCAGAGTTTTTAGGGTGCTAACCAGGCTGGGATAGCTGGGATAGCAGGCTTGTTGGTTTTTGAATGTCTGATGTAGATTTTTTCAGTTTCGTTGTTCTGTATGGGACAATGACAATAAAGATTATCGTATCGTGTGTGGCTGTTGTTTGGGTAACCAAAAGTCACCATCCATACACAAGAGGGTGGTATCGCCAGGCTTGGGAGAAACTCCAAGGTTTGCAGAAGTCTAAAAAATATTTAGGGAGAAAGCTGTTAAGATGGGGAGTGCTAAATTGGCCAATTAGAACTGAGGATTCTCAGTGGCTGTGAAACGCTTCCTGTTTGCTGAGTGGGTGCGGGATTAACACACCACCGACCTAATCTAAGTTCCTACCCCTACTAGTTTGGCCCTGAATCCCTCTTTTGATACCACAAGCTGAGTCAGGAGGTAAGGCAGGGGCTAATACTGTCTGGAGCCAGTTGCATTGCCGTGGTTTGCTGTGAGGTTTGTGGGCTGTTCTTCACCTACCTCCTTGAGTCATGAAGGGTTGGCATGAATGAACTCTCTCAGCCTTCATTGCTGGAGGATGGATGGCGGCTAACAGATTGAGGTTGAATCCTGACAAGACAGAAGTACTGTTTTGGGGGGACAGGGGGCGGGCAGGTGTGGGGGACTCCCTGGTCCTGAATGGGGTAACTGTGCCCCTGAAAGACCAAGTGTGCAGTCCGGGAGTCATTTTGGATTCAAAGCTGTACATGGAGGTGCAGGTCAATTCTGTGTCCAGAGCAGCTGTCTACCAGCTCCATCTGGTACGCAGGCTGAGACCCTACCAGCCCATGGACTGTCTTGCCAGAGTGGTGCATGCTCTGGTTATCTCCTGCTTGGACTACTGCAATGCGCTCTACATGGGGCTACCTTTGAAGGTGACCCAGAAACTAGAACTAATCCAGAATGCGGCAGCTAGACTGGTGACTGGGAGCGGCCGCCGAGACCACATGACACCAGTCTTGAAAGACCAACATTGCCTCCCAGTACATTTCCGAGCACAATTCAAAGTGTTGGTGCTGACCTTTAAAGCCATAAACGGCCTCAGCCCAGTATACCTGAAGGAGCATCTCCACCCCCATCATTCAGCCCAGACACTGAGGTCCAGCTCAGAGGGCCTTCTGGTGGTTCCCTCACTGTGAGAAGTGAGGTTACAGGGAACCAGGCAGAGGGCCTTCTTGGTAGTGGCGACTGCCCTGTGGAACGCCCTCCCCTCAGATGTCAAGGAAATAAGCAACTATCTGACTTTTAGAAGACATCTGAAGGCAGCCCTGTTTAGAGAAGTTTTTAATGTTTGATGTTCTATTGTGTTTTTAATATTCTGTTGGGAGTCGCCCTGAGTGGTTGGGGAAACCCAGCCAGATGGGTGGGGTATAAACAATAAATTATTATTATTATTATTATTATAAATTATTATTCCTAAGATTAACTCATAAGGTAGTGGGAATAGCGGACTTATTTATGGTAGCCTGGAGTTACTCTGCCACACTGCCATCCTGAAGTTATAGGTATACTTCATAAAGAAGATGGGGCTAAGGTGAAAAGGTAAGGTAAAGGACCCCTAGACAGTGAAGTCCAGTCAAAGGCAACTATGGGGTTGTGGCGCTCATGTCGCTTTCAGACTGAGGGAGCCGGTGTTTGTCCACAGGCAGCTTTCTAGTCATGTGGCCAGCATGGCTAAAGCGCTTCTGGTGCACCATGACAGAAGCCAGAACACATGGAAATGCCATTTACCTTCCCGCCATAGCAGTACCGATTTATCTACTTTCACTGGCATGCTTTTGAACTGCTAGGTTGACAGGAGCTGGGACAGAGGAACGGGCGCTCACTCCATCGCAGGGATTCAAACCGCTGACCTTCTGTTCAGCAAGCCCAAGGGGCTCAGTGGTTTAGACCACAGCACCACCCACATCCCTATAAGATGGGGCTACCCATTTCACAGTCTGCTTTCCTATTTGTTGTTCCCAGTAGATCCAGACAGAGCAAACACTCTTCTACAACATCACATTTTCTAATCAAGTGACTAATTTGGCACTCATTACTGAATTTGGCTTTCATGTAATTGGGCATGATTCACAATAGTGAAAACAAGTGGGAGAGAGAGAGTGTTGTCAGCTGTCTAGAAGCATTCTCTATTTGCCTCATTGAACAGTGTGGCTAGAGGCCACTTGTACCCAGTGGGTAAGTTCTTGGGCCGAGTTATTTTGTGCAATCAGCAGGCAGGCTGTTGACTTGCTCAAACGCTACAGCAAAGTCTTTCTAAGCCTTCATGCTTAATTGTTGCATTAAGCTTGTCATCTAGCTATTTGAACTGACAATTATGATTGTGTTTTTGGAAACATAACCTCATTTTATCTAAATGGCCAGTGGGGAACACCCAACGTGTGTGGATAAATGGGACTGCTGTTTACATAGAGTTACAGTGACAGTGAGGCATGTTGAGAAGCCTTCGGCTTAACCCTCCAGCCTCATCCACTAATACAAGTGCACAGAGCATCTTGCATTTCCTTCCTTCCTTCCTTCCTTCCTTCCTTCCTTCCTTCCTTCCTTCCTTC
>JAXCMG010000031.1:13679823-13764960 GCA_034642415.1 Podarcis siculus | reverse complement strand
TTCCTTCCTTCCTTCCTTCCTTCCTTCCTTCCTTCCTTCCTTCCTTCGCCTTCTCTTGCACTGCATTGGATTATAAGTGCTTTGGGGACAGAGACTGTCATTTTCATTGACTGCCGGATTTATGTATAAGCTAAACAAGCTATAGTTTAGGGCCCCACTCTCTTGGGGGCCCCCCAAAAAATTAAAGGAAAAAACTGGATGTACATTTCCAAAAGTTAAGATAAAAAAAACAACCTACATAAAGCATGTGTTTTGTAGGCTCCCATGATGTAAGTAATGGGCCCCACCAGCTAGCCTGCTCCCTAAAATATTACTTCTTTTTAATTGTATTTCTGTTCAGATGTCTTTTAGAAGACATCTGAAGGCAGCCCTGTTTAGGGAAGCTTTTAATGTTTGATGCATTACTGTATTTTAATATTTTGTTGGAAGCTGCCCCGAGTATAAATAATAAATAAGTATAAATATATTATTATTATTATTATTATTATTATTATTATTATTATTTTCCAACAATTACTTTGATAAAATACTAATTTTGTTATGTGCAAATGGCTTTAGATACCAATTAGATCCATAAATTACCATATAGCATATATTCAACACAAAAAAACAGTGACAATTTGTTGTTGACAAAGGACAGCTGGACAGATAAAGGGCCCCATTACCTTCAGTAGCTTAGGGCCTCATCAAACCTAAATCCTGCCCTGCCACCAAGATGATGGCAAAGATGCACAGAGATGATACTCTGATTTCTGATGATCAAAAGACAGAGTGAAAGCAATTACAGATAGGGCAAGCTCTCCTGAAACTGGATCTTCACCCAAGATCCATTGGGATGAGTATTTTAGGATGTAGCTGATCTCCAGCTCAACCAGCTGAGTCCCCACTCAGATGGTGTTAAATCCCCAGCCCCAGCACAGTTGAAGATAAGCCAGTGTAAATCCAAAGGGGATGCAGAATTGTTGCAACTGTCGAGAGCAAAGCAATGCTACTCTGGTGCAATACCTCTTTTTCTATGCAGCTCAGTGGCTAAGGCCTCCAAAATCACCTTATGTTGTTTAGGCGCTGGTTGAAAACTCAGCTACCTGATTCTGGATAGACTGGTTTTTCTGCTTTGCACTAGAGGCAGATTTTATTATCCAGAATACAATAGCAAGTGTATGTCTACTAAGTACTTAATATTCTTAATCGCATATAGGCGGAGGAACAAATTATTACGTCTTATGCAAGGGAAGTTAGGTATATGCCATGTCTCATAACTATATCACTTCTCATGTTTAGCCAATAGACCAGCTGCCAACTGCTGGCTTGGCTCAATGGATTACTTCGTACAATGCTAATCCAAAAGGAAAGCAAGCCAAAATAACACATCTGGATATGACAGCGAGTTGAGATTCCAGTGGCATAAAGAGGTTTTGAGGCGTTAAGACTGCAGATGACAATGAAGTCCTAGTTTCTATGTGAATATTTTGAGCTATTGGCCTACTCTGAAGAAACTTGATAAACTGTGGGTTGCATGGTGTACCTACCATTTCACAAACAGAACTGACGTACACTCATGTCTCACAATCTACTCCAGAGGATTGGGGGACCTTTCAGATTTTTAGGGTGCACAGACGAATGTGAGGGGGGAGAAGAAAGGGAAGATCTATTTCATGAGCAGAACTACCCCCGTGCAGCAGTGGATACCAGTGGTGGTTCCTGGACATAGTGGAGAAGAAGAAGAAGAAGAAGAAGAGTTTGGATTTGATATCCCGCTTTATCACTACCCGAAGGAGTCTCAAAGCGGCTAACATTCTCCTTTCCCTTCTTCCCCCCCAACAAACACTCTGAGAGGTGAGTGGGGCTGAGAGACTTCAGAGAAGTGTGACTAGCCCAAGGTCACCCAGCAGCTGCATGTGGAGGAGCGGAGACGCGAACCCGGTTCCCCAGATTATGAGACTACCGCTCTTAACCACTACACCACACTGGCTCCACACTAGTGGAGTGGCCTGTGGCCAAGGAGGTTATGGAGGCAGGGCCAATAAAGCCACATGGTGTGGGATTGTGAATCTGGCTGGTGGGCTGGATCCCACGTTCCCCTACTGATGGTGGACTATTTCTATACCTAGGACCCCACCCACCTGTCAATTGCCTGGCATTCCGTCAGCTGATTGGTGCTGACTTCAAGCTCCACTTCCTTCGCAGTCAATCTCAGCAAGCTTCAAGTCACTGCCTGTCCTCACCTCCATTGCCAATGCACAATCTAGAGCCCAATATTACCGGCACCTGCTTGACTCGCATTCACTCTCCATAGCCTCGGACAGAGGTCTTCCAGTCACCTGCGACCTGACCTTTTTTTTTTTAATGGATACTGGAGAAATGAACCTGAGAGTTCCTGAATTTAAACCTAACCCTGCCACTGAGCTGCAGTAACCTCTCCCATAAAGAGGCCAAGCCTCTGTTGCTGAAAGATGCAAGAACTCTGCAAAGGGTATTTCCAAGATGCCTATCAGTGCTGAACATGGTTTCGTAAGACACAGTTTGGATTAAAATCTGAGTCATTTAATTTTTACACTTGAAACTTGCGATTGAAGGTCATCAGGACATATTGTTAACTCGCTAGTGCCATTGAATCTGATTGTTAGTATCATTAACTTTCGGGATTAGGGGGGAAAGTGAACATTTGGGTTGCGCTCTCCTTGAGAAAATAAACCAAGCCCTTTTTCTAATCTAAGCAATTGGAATTAAACAGCTGGCCAATTTTAGACCCTGGATTTAATGGTATAACAGAGGAGGTGGTTGTTCAGATGGGAACATATTGCTACAAAAGTTGGGTGCCTCCCCCCCCCCACCCTGGCTGAGAGGTGGCAAGAGTTCCAGGCACTCACCCAGGGTCTGTGTTCCTTTGGAGAATTGAGGCATGGTGGAGACTGTTGCAGCTTTAATATGGTTTACCCACCTATTTACACCTTCAACCTGCATGGAAGGAGTCCAGGTCTTATAGCATGGTCATTTCAAGAGGGGTTTGTACCCCACAGCAATGCAGCCAGCCTTCAGCCAGCCTGCCCAAGATGGATTCCAGCCTTCTTCCTGCTTCTTCTTCTCAGAACCCCTTGCCCAAAAAAAATCTATTTTCCTGTTACTTGACACTCAGTTACCCTGGCAACTAGTCTCTGTTTACACCTCAGGGTAAGGGGGAAACACTGTTCTCTTGCATTGCCAGTGTCCCTCTGTGGTCCTCTATTGTTCCTTAATAGCCCTAGTTTTGCTAGGTCCTTTTGCAGAGGCTGGTCCAGGAATTCCTCTGTAGCTTTCACATCCCAGATAATCAAAATCCTACCATTTATTAATTTCTAGGGGTTTGGGGGGAGGGTTCCCCCTCCTATAACAATATGTTACAGTGGTACCTCGGGTTAAGAACTTAATTTGTTCTGGAGGTCTGTTCTTAACCTGAAACTGTTCTTAACCTGAGGTACCACTTTGCCTTCCGCTGCTGCCGTGCTGCTGCTGCGCGATTTCTGTTCTCATCCTGAAGCAAAGTTCTTAACCCAAGGTACTATTTCTGGGTTAGCAGAGTCTGTAACCTGAAGCGTCTGTAACCTGAGGTACCACTGTACTTCATTTACTTCTGCAGGCAGGAAGCAAGCCCTCCTGTATTCTGAGGACCCTCCTGGTCGTTCCACAGAGTGGTTACCTGGGTTTTCACCACAGAATCCTAACCTGAGTCCACAAGAAGCAGGCAGTCGGACATCCAGTGGCAAGCACTCCCATTATGCTTCTTGGGGGTCTTTGAAGAGGTCAGTCCAACTCTAAGTAACCCCCATCACTTGACACATGAACTTGGAGAGCTGTCCTTTGAGACATGGGGGGAACTGAATTGCCTTTGAAAGCTGACAGCAGGATGCAAAGAAGTTTTCCTTTGTGTGAGCAAGTCAAGCAAGTTACTATTTTTGGTACACAAGGGGCAGAAACTGAGCGACTTAGTAGGAGACGACGCTTTCCCTCTCAATTGCTCCTGGAAGAATAGCGCAGGCAGTAAGGAGCAAGGTTAATCAAACCTTTCCTAGAAAAGAAACTAGACAACATTGTAGTGTTAGCAGACGGAGAGCCAAAGGTTTCTTTTTTAAAATGCACTTCTTAAAGTGTGCTTTAAAAGGAACAACAAAGCTAAGCTTTGCCTCAGTGTTGCAGCTTGAGCAAGTTCAGTTCATCATAGGATGGTATTGTCAGGGCGGGGAGGAGTACATTTGACCTGGGCCTAACAAACCTAGTGGTCCAAGCTGCAAGCCTATTACCATGAGGGGGGTGGGAACTGAGACCCCACCCCTGATGGTAGAAAACCCCTAGTGTGGAGCATGCTGGAGTTTCAGAAATACAGAAAATGTACCGTATTTTTCACTCTATAAGACGCACCAGACCATAAGATGCACCTAGTTTTTGGAGGAGGAAAACAAGAAAAAAAATATTCTTAATCCCAGAAGCCATAAAAACAAGAGGGATTGCTGCGTAGCGAAAGCAGCGATCCCTCTTGCTGTTCTGGCTTCTGGGATAGCTGCACAGCCTGCATTCGCTCCATAAGACGCACAGACATTTCACCTTACTTTTTAGGAGGGGAAAAGTGAGTCTTATAGAGCAAAAAATACGGTAATTTCTGAATTAAAGCAGAAACCGTTTTCTTTCTGTGATTCATTACATTTTATGAATGGAATGGGACAGTAGCACATAGTTGTGGGTCGAACCCCTGCTGCAGTTTGTGCTAAGCTTTCCCTCCCCCCCCACCAAAAAAAAATGATGCTGTCAAGCACACATGGATGTCCACCACAGAATTTTTGCAGCTTACAAAAAGTGAGTGGACCAAGGCTGTTGTGATGGATATTGCATGCCCACTGGGATTTCACTGTATGGGGAACAGCAAAAGTTATCTCTCTTTCCCACACCAACAAGAATTGCACAAGATGTAAGTCACAACATTATGATGGAAGATTGGGAAGAATTATGGAAAACTGACTTAAAATTTACAGATTGTTCCCTATTGAAGGAGAATTCCACGAAGATGATGTACAGACGGTACACAACACCAGTGCAGCTAGGGAAAATGTACAAAACTAGTTCAAATATATGTTGGAAGTGTAAGGAAAAGGAGGGGACATTTTATCATATGTGGTGGGATTGTAAGGTAATTAAAAAATTTTGGGAAATGATATACAACGAATTGAAGAAAATGTTCTGTTTAACATTTGTTAAAAAACCTGAAGCATTTTTATTAGGGATTGTAGGGAAAGATCTGCCAAAAAAGCTGAAAAACATCTTCATGTATGCGACAACAGCTGCGAGAGTTTTAATAGCATCTAGAACACGACACATGCAAGAGAGATCTGAAAAGCGTGTGTGTTCCCCCCCCCCCCCCGAAATAAAAATCTCCATGTGAAAACTGTCTGAGAGCAAAAGAGGTTTGAGAGTCGGAGATCTTTCCAGGAGAGCAGTGCCAACCCCCCGATTCAGCCACAAAACCAATTTCCCTGCAAGGCAAGGCCTATCTTGCAATAAAACCCTTTAGGATTGCTTTATCTTCTCTCTCACACAAGATTATTTTTTGTTTTTGATTTTGTTGGTGACACACGAGATAAAATCAGGGCTGGATTCCAGGTTGACTGGGGCGATGGAGCAACATTTAGGAATCCCAGATGCTTGTTGCTGGCAGAGCCGTTAAAATAAACAGCAGCAACACCTACTTGTGTGGGTGGCAATTAATCATGTCAATCAGGTCGACCAGGAAAGTTGATTTTCTCTTCTAATCCGTGCCTTCTCCCCTTGGCAGGTTTCCTGGCTGCTCTTGGTGCTTGCCACAGGACTTGACCTCTGAGAAGAGCGGGTCAAACGTCGTTCAAAATGGCCAAGCTCGGAAATGGGTGACCAGAAATTCTTAGAAAGACCATAGCGTGACTGTGAGCATCTGCTTTAGACACAGAAGGCCCAGGTTTCATCCCTAGTAGGGCTGGCAAAGACTGTCTAGAACCTTGAAACTATGAATAAAGACAATTATATGTGTAAAGTCTGTTGTGTGTAATGATGGAAAGACCAGAGATCAGGGCAGAGCGTCTACCTCACATGGACACAATATGCTTGGGTTGTTGTTTTTCATGATTTGCTTGCAGGACTGAACCTCTTTGCAGTCAGCATCAGGCAAGATATATTTTGAAAGGTATTCAAATCTTTCAAAATCATTCCTCTGAGAGTGAAAGTGGTCTGCTAATGACTGACAGAAGTCTGTGCGTGTTTTCAAATAAAGTTCTTTTTCTTGGAGAGCTTGTCAGGGAACGTGCTGAGGAGGAGCTGCACTGAGGAGGAATGGTGGGAGCCTCCCCTTCCCCCCGCTCCTCCTGCTCCTGAATCTATGTATAGATTTGGAACAGTGGTTTGCAGAGGGGCATAGTTCAGAAGGCAGAAGCTGGGAAATACTGGATGGGGAGCAGCTAGGAGAAGAAACACTGGGAGAGAGTGACTTAACAGAGTCACTGTCTCCGGAAAGCATTCCTCCACTCTCCCCAAGTTCAAGAAGAGCTCAGAAAGCACACAAAGCTCAGATTACAAGACATAGAAGTGACATAGATTAATAGGGACATACGGGGGTGGGATCCTTAATTGGGGCACCACCATTCTAGGAGATGGGTTATTTGTTCTCTCACAGTGATTATTAAAGTTTCTCATAGAATCATAGAATCATAGAGTTGGAAGAGACCACAAGGGCCATTGAGTCCAACCCCCTGCCAAGCAGGAAACACCATCAGAGCACTCCTGACATATGGTTGTCAAGCCTCTGCTTAAAGACCTCCAAAGAAGGAGACTCCACCACACTCCTTGGCAGCAAATTCCACTGTCGAACAGCTCTTACTGTCAGGAAGTTCTTCCTAATGTTTAGGTGGAATCTTCTTTCTTGTAGTTTGGAATCACTGCTCCGTGTCCGCTTCTCTGGAGCAGCAGAAAACAACCTTTCTCCCTCCTCTATGTGACATCCTTTTATATATTTGAACATGGCTATCATATCACCCCTTAACCTCCTCTTCTCCAGGCTAAACATGCCCAGCTTCTCACTTGTAAGATTACTCCTTTTCCTTTGTTCTGCTTATCTACTGCCGGGGGGAGCCAATTCCCTGAAGCCTGACTTGTGCAGTGAAAATGTACAATTTTATTCCACGTAGTCAACATGAATACAGACTCTGGTTCTTGCATCTTGTCTGTAGTGTTTTCTGCCTCTCAAATAGTTCCTCCCTTTTGTGATTGGTCTTCCACTATACTTGCTAATGCGTCCACAGTCTCTGAGTAGGACTCCAGAATTGCACTTGTTGCCACGGCATATTCATTATTTAATTGATTTTTTTTTAAAAAAAAAAATTCATTCTTTCTTTTTTAATTTTAATTTTATTGGAATTTTATTTACAACATACCCGCCCCCCCATACACAAATCCACCCTCAGTTTATAAGAAGTAAAGAAGGAGGCCAGATACGGGATAAAGGAAGTCTTTTATTTGGTTGTTTGTATTGTTGTATGTTATGCTCACTGTATGTTATGTTCACATTTAATGAGGGTGGATTAAAAAAAATTCTATACCACTTAATATATATTTTTTAAAATCTCTAAACAGTGTGCTAAAAACTGAAGCAACAACAGACAACTTAAAACATTGCAAAAAATACATAGCTACAAAGACACATGTTACATTTATGCAAAGTTACTAAAATATAAAAATGTTACACGTTCATATGTTAATAAATATATATATAAATAAATATCAAAGCATTTCCCTTCTGAGGCACCCTCCCTCTCAGCCTCCAGGTTCTCACCCAGGGTCCAACAAACTCTCAGCTCATGCACAAAAGTCTCAAAATGGAAACGGAGATAATCACTCTATTATCTCACTCTAGACTTGGTTTTGAGGGGCAAGCTCCTTCTCCAGACTGCCCACTGCTGTGTCCCATTCATCTGCACTCTCTATACCCAGTTCCTGGTAGAGCAGGTTTGTTGAGTTTCCCAGGGGGTCCAGAGGATGAGAAAGGCAGCCCCCTCCACTCACAGCTCTCTCTTTACTGTCTGTCCTCTCCTCCTCTTCCTCCTCCAGCTTCATTTGCCTCCCACAGAGTATTAGAAAGAGATTTCAACACACAATCGGTGCCCAACTATGTTGTAAGAACCACCCTTTGGTGTGTTGAAGCAGAGGAAAATGTACACAGTAATCAAACTGTTAAAGAAAAAACACCTTATTGCCACCGGACAACAATCAAGAGCACTGTGGCCAACAAGACTGAGAGATTGAGCCGTACATGGCATAAATAATCTTGTTTTAATCTTGTTTTTAAGTTGTATTCGTTCAACTTGTTTTTATTATTGCTTGTTAGCCGCCCTGAGCCCGGCCTTGGCTGGGGAGGGTGGGGTATAAAAATTATTATTATTAATTATTATTATTAAATATGGCATATTTGTTCCATTCTAAAAGCTTCTTCTGATTTCCTCGACAGTGCCCTGACATGTTGGCAGCGTTGTCATAAGACTGACCTCTGCACATGGAGAATGTTGCGAAGTTGGCACAGATGATGCAGTACTTGGTTTTCCATTTCTTCACCAGTCATGGCTTTTCCATTTCTCCAAAAATTTCTTCTTGTTGTTGCTACTGTGCTCCTGCTTTGCTGCCTATTGAGTCTGCTTCTCTGAGCAGAGTCTCCCCTCTTCTGAGGGTACAGCTCCAAAGCAGCTTCCATCACTCTCTATTTGCCACTTTAGGGCAGAATCAGAGATGGCAAGGATGGGGACAAATATCCCTGAAAATGTTGGTGGTTTCCTCAGTACCACCAGGCTGTTCCCCTGTCCAGAGCTGGCATCTTTGAAATATACTCGGAGTCAAGTGTGGATTTCATGCTCTTTATTCAGCTCATAATAGTGAGGAATGCAAGTACCCCCAAAGTGTCTGCTTTATATACATTATTTACACAATGGGCCTCACATGATTGGCTAATTCCGGGATTCTCCTGTAGGCCAATCAGGTTGCGGATTCACTTCTACCTGGAGCTGGATTGGGTGGCTCCTGCAGACCAATCAGACTGCTGCATTCTGGATCCTATTGTTCTAGGACCAATCAGACTGCAGCCTTCTGAATCCTATTGTTCTAGGACCAAGCAGACTGCTGCATTTTGGATCCTATTCAACTCAGTACATAACAGTCTTGTAAGCCCTTGGGCAATGCAAACCACAAGATCAAAAGGGCTTTTGCTCTGTTGAGATGCTGGGGACCAGAGCCTTTTTCTGCATACAAAGTATTTATGTGTTCTACCACTGACCTATGGCCTTTCCTCAACGGCTTTCAGACTTACACAGGTAAGAGTAGACATCTTAACAGTTTAATTCAGGGGTAGCTATCCGCATTGCTATCTGAAATCTCTTTTCCAGGAAGTGGCTCCTGTCTTGCTCTCTGTTCTCCTAAAATGTCCACCAGTTTTCCTATTCCCAGCATAAAATTACAACCTGCAAATACCTGCTGTATAGAGACTGTCACTTTCCATTATCACTGTGTCGGAAGCCTGCGATGCAATAGCAAAGATGACTGCACCCATGAATTAAGAAAGAGATGGCGATTGCTCCATTAATGGAGAAAGAATTGGATATGGGGGCGATAAAGATCACAGATACAACCTTGATGTTACCATTCCATTGCCTGATGCAACATCCTTGATAGAGATCCATCAAGAGCGTTTGCTTTTGCTTTTCTTTGTTCCTTACTGTTTTGTTGTGATCGGAATTGAACTAAACTGGCACAATTGGGGCAGGGCGGGGGGAATATCTTTATTAAGAAGGCTTTGAATGGGCAGGCAGTCCAAGATTGTCAACAGTCAGCCTGTTGCTTGACCCCAAATACATTTAATTCCTTTTAATGGTCAAGGTAGGAAGTGACTTTCAGACCCACAATGCACAGCAAAATAGCTTTTAGTATACTTAATAGCAATGTTGCACTTCGAATGCAGCCCTTTTGCTCCTTTTCATTTGGTACTCATTAGACAGCAGCGAGCTAGAAAATGCCAGCCTGGGCCTTGGCCCCCTGAGGAGTGCATTGAACGAACGCCCATTCCACATAACAGTCCTTGGCAAGAAGAGCACATTGAATTCCATTAATTTCATACACCGATATTCTTTGTGTCACAATACTAAAGCCATGTTTCCCAAAAGCTCTGAAACACCCTTAATAGAATAGAAAAGAAAGACCCTTTGGAACGGAAGGTGGTTATTGTCCCCATTCCAATAGATTCACTTTCGTCAATGGAGGGCGCATTACTCTTGACAGAACAAATATTGTCAGAGGGATTGCAAGGAACCTATAGGAGTTGTGGGAAGGAAATTGCAGGCCTTCATCTGCTTGAGACATTCCAAGTAGATTAAGCAGCTATTACAATGAAATCAAAGTTTTAGGAGTGTAGAGTTCAGAATAAACAGTGCTGGATTTAGGGTGGTGTGGCACAGGGTGCCAAGCTGAGGGGGTGAATAATAATAATAATAATAATAATAATAATAATAATAATAGCCTATATTTGTATACTGCTGTAATGGTTATAGGGGTTGCTCGTGCGTAAGTTACTGCCACTCTGGGCTTGGTTGCCTGGTTAAACCTTTCTTGCCTGGACAGCCATTAGCTCTGTGGCTGCTCAGTCACTAGCAGAATCCGTCAGTGGGCGTTTCTTGAACTTCTTCCAACACAGAAGTTCTTTGATGCCAAGTCTCCTCCTACTCTCCCTGCGCGAAAGTCTTCTGCGCAGGGTGGGTGTGGGCAGTGGAGGATCCGTGCTCTCCCTGCTGGTCTCCGGCGAGGAGTCCTGGAGCCCCTTCGCCGATTCCCCAATCAGCCCCCCTTCACCCCTGGTGTTATGCTGATTGCCTTCCCCAGCAGATGGGCTGCCTCTCCCCCTGCTGGGCCCCTCTCCAGCATCGCTCGGGAGCCTTGCCTCCTCCTCTAGCTCCGATGGCAGTTCCCTGACAACTACTAATAAATTTTATTTGTACCCCAACTTCCCCGGCCAGAGCCAGGCTCAGGCCGGCTAACACCAGTAAAATTACAATAAAAACATAATGGGGGGGGATTAAAATGCAGGTTTAAATGCAATTTAAAATGCAGCCTCATTTTAAAAGTCGCCCATGGATCAAAACCGTAAGGGGAGGGAAAACATAAGGGTCAGACTGAGTCCAAACCAAAGGCCAGGTGGAACAGCTCTGTCTTGCAGGCCCTGCGGAAAGATGTCAAGTCCCTCAGGGCCCTAGTCTCTTGTGACAGAGCATTCCACCAAGTCTGGGCGAGTACTAAAAAGGCCTGGCCCTACTTGAGACCAATCTAACCACCTTGCGACTTGGGACCTCCAAAGTGTTGTCATTTGTGAACCTTAAGGTCCTCCGCCAGGCATACCAGGAGAGGCAGTCCCGAAGGTACGTGGGTATGGTTACCTACTGAGAAGATCCATTTTAAAAGCAACTGCACCAAAAGGAATTATTGTGAAAATAATAAATATTTTTAAGGAGGTACCAAATTTTGTCCTAAGAGTGTCATATTACCAAAGTGATATGATGAGCCGTGACATTCTTTGCATTCTTTGAAAGGTGTGTACACAGTGAAGCCAAAAGTTGTCATTATTTGGTTCAGAATATTAATTTTGAGCTGCATTCCAAGTTGGGTGTCATATCCCGCAAAAATTCTCTTCCGGTCTGTAAGATAAAACCACAGAATCCTAGAATTGTAGAGTTGGAAGGGACCCGAGAGTCATCTAGTCCAATCCCCTGCAATGCAAGAATCTCAGCTAAAGCATCCATGACAGATGGCCATCGAACTTCTATTTAAAATCCTCTAGGGAACGAGAGTCCACCACCTTCCAAGGGAGCCTGTTCCATTGTCGAACAGCTCTGACTGTCAGAGAGTTCTTCGTGATGTTCAGTCAGAATCTCCTTTCTTGTAACTTGAAGCCATTGGTTCGAGTCCTGCCCTCCAGAGCAAGACAGAAATCTCCACTTTGGAGATTCTGAACACACACTGTCAGCATTTAGCAGATGATAACAACAACAACAACAACAACAACAATTTGTACCCCGCCCATCTGGCTGGGTTTCCCCAGCCACTCTGGGCAGCTTCCAACAAAGATTCAAAATACATTAAAATGTCACACATTAAAAACTTCCCTGAACAGGGCTGCCTTCAGATGTCTTCTTAAAGTCAGATAGTTGTTTATTTCCTTGACATCTGATGGGAGGGCGTTCCACAGGGCAGTCGCCACTACCAAGAAGGCCCTCTGCCTGGTTCCCTGTATCTTTGCTTCTCGCAGTGAGGGAACCGCCAGAAGGCCCTCAGCGCTGGACCTCAGCGTCCGGGCAGAATGATGGAGGTGGAGATGCTCCTTCAGGTATACTGGGCTGAGGCCGTTTAGAGCTTTAAAGGTCAACACCAACACTTTGAATTGTGCTTGGAAACTTACTAGGAGCCAATGTAGGTCTTTCAAGACCAGTGTTATGTGATCTCGGCGATCGCTCCCAGTCACCAGTCTAGCTGCCGCATTCTGGATTGGTTGTAGTTTCCAGGTCACCTTCAAAGGTAGCCCCACGTAGAGCGCATTGCAGTAGTCCAAGCGAGAGATAACTAGAGTGTGCGCCACTCTGGTGAGACAGTCTGCGGGCAGGTAGGGTCTCAGCTTGCGTACCAGATGGAGCTGGTAGACATGTCTTGTAGGGACAGGAACAAACTTGATGTTAATATTAGAGCCCTTGCTCTTTCCAAAGCCCTAGTTTGATTGCTGTAGAGTTGTTCACAAGAGCTCCTTCTAGGAATATACCCCAGATGGAGGGGTTGGGGTGGGCAGTGAGACTATGCCTGGCACCGATGCGTTTGCCCTTCTGTGACTGTGTGCTCTGTGTAATGTTGGCCAGGATAGCCTACAAAAATTTGACTGAATACATGTGGGTTTCCACCCAGTTGGAAACCCATCTGTGCAGGGCCCCCAGTCACCTGACTTTGCAGGTGTGGGAGCAGTGGGGTCATAGGGCATAGTCCTGCTGCCCCCTCCCTCGTGCTGTATATGTGCGGAGGGCTAGCTTATGTGAACAACCTTCATGTAAACTACAATGTCTGCTTAATAGGTACATTTGAAAATGTCACGGCTAAAATGGCCGCTGTTTCTTTAATGCTTAAAAAAGCTGGGTCAGCATGAGTCAGCGGCCTGCACTGGGTTGTATATATAGAGTGAGAAATGTTAGTTTGGTGGTGGGTTGGTTGGTTAATGAAAGTTGGTAGTGTTGATGTGTGTACAATTGGCCAGTCACTTTTACAGAAAGACTTTTAAGAATAAAAGCAGAAAGTACTCTGCAAGGATACTCTTCTCATGGACTCTTTTATGCCGACAAGGGTCCGAGGACCAGGAGAGGCAACAAAGGGAGGTCAGAACCCTTTCTTTTTTTTTACAAACACTGACAGAAAAACTACATGGGATTCTCTGCTTCCAAATGCTAGAAGGGGAATCTTACATTTGAACCTTCTGCATGGATAAAATTATCATGGTCTCAAAATGTAGCAATCTTCCTCTTAAGCTGTTTTACTCAAATTTGATTGTGTCCAGTAGCATCAAAGATGGTGAATTTAGAGTTTATTCATGTAAAATGAAGCATTTTTAACTTGGCAGTTTTAAAAACACTTTGTAAATTATTTCTCATAGTCTCTAAATTTACTTGCCTGCCCTTGATTTCCAGAGCAGCTGCGGCCACTTTCCTACTTAATATTTTTCTGTCTAGTGACAGAAAATGGCACCGTGACATATGTCAATGATTGACGGGGAAATGAATAGGCAGAGTAGAGGCTTCATCACTTTAAATCCTCCCTATTCAGAGCATACAGGTTCTTAGATTTTACGTAACCAGTTCCCCCAGTTGTGGCAGGGATTGAATTGTTTGGCGGGTGGATCACAACATTGCTTGCAAAACAACCTCCTGATCTTGGCTATTGTAAGGAAAACTAAGGGTAGATTATAGAGACATCTGTTAAGTCAAACATAAACTACTTTGAATGGGTAGAATTGCCATTTGAAATATATCCCCTTTGTGGTGCAATATTCATCCAGAAGTGCAAGCTGGATTTAGAAGAGGCAGAGGAACCAGAGACCAAATTGCAAACATGCTCTGGATTATGGAGAAAGCTAGAGAGTTCCAGAAAGACATCTACTTCTGCTTCATTGACTATGCAAAAGCCTTTGGCTGTGTTGACCACAGCAAACTATGGCAAGTTCTTAAAGAAATGGGAGTGCCTGATCACCTCATCTGTCTCCTGAGAAATCTCTATGTGGAACAAGAAGCTACAGTTAGAACTGGATATGGAACAACTGATTGGTTCAAAACTGGGAAAGGAGTACAACAAGGCTGTATATTGTCTCCATGCTTATTTAACTTATATCCAGAATTCATCATTGGAAAGGCTGGGCTGGATGAATCCCAAGCCGGAATTAAAATTGCCGGAAGAAATATCAACAACCTCAGATATGCAGATGACACAACCTTGATGGCAGAAAGTGAGGAGGAATTAAAGAACCTTTTATTGAGGGTGAAAGAGGAGAGCACAAAATATGGTCTGAAGCTCAACATCAAAAAAACGAAGATCATGGCCACTGGTCCCATCACCTCCCGGCAAATAGAAGGGGAAGAAATGGAGGCAGTGAGAGATTTTACTTTCTTGGGCTCCATGATCACTGCAGATGGTGACAGCAGCCACGAAATTAAAAGACGCCTGCTTCTTGGGAGAAAAGCAATGACAAACCTAGATAGCATGTTAAAAAGTAGAGACATCACCTTGCCAACAAAGGTCTGTATAGTTAAAGCTATGGTTTTCCCAGTAGTGATGTATGGAAGTGAAAGCTGGACCATAAAGAAGGCTGATCGCCGAAGAATTGATGCTTTGGAATTATGGTGCTGGAGGAGATTCTTGAGAGTCCCATGGACTGCAAGAAGATCAAACCTATCCATTCTTAAGGAAATCAGCCCTGAGTGCTCACTGGAAGGATAGATCCTGAAGCTGAGTCTCCAATACTTTGGCCACCTCATGAGAAGAGAAGACACCCTGGAAAAGACCCTGATGTTGGGAAAGATGGAGGGCACAAGGAGAAGGGGACGACAGAGGATGAAATGGTTGGATAGTGTTCTCGAAGCTACCAGCATGAGTCTGACCAAACTGCGGGAGGCAGTGCCTGGAGTGCTCTGGTCCATGGGGTCACGAAGAGTCGGACACGACTAAATGAATAAACAACAACAAAATTCAACCATATTTCATTATAGACCTGTCCCTGGTGTTTTACATGGACATCAATGGCAGTCAAAGCAACAGCGGAAATTCCCAACTTTGCACATACGTGTCTTTTGACAGCATGACCCTGGGGCTACCATGAAGTAGATAGGTTGCTCTTCAGCCCCCCCCCCCATCTAGTAATTGGGATTAACCTTTCTTGCTTAGAACTGCTGGGTTCCAGGGGTATCCTCCAAAACCACAACAGCTAGTTCTTCTGTCCTAAAATGCTGCAGAGTTTCAGATGCAGGGCAGCTAGCTTCATAGTTATTACACTTGGGTGTAAACATAAAGTGAGATCTTGCTCATAGCTCTTGTACCTTTGTGCAACATGCTTGGTGTCAGGAGCGATGGGCTTAAACTGGTCATTTTCCTCCTGCACCACTGGAGATACTGGCCAGAAAAGGGGCTGGAGCTAGGATTCTCAACAGCCAGAATCTTCCTCTTGGTCCTAGGCAGGGATGGGGGAGAAATTCTGTTTGTTTTGCAATTTAACGGGAACCCACCTCATTCCCACTTCCTGAGACATTACACAAACCAAAACACAGCTTCCTCTGACATTCGTGCTTCTTCACATTTTACAATGCACCTCCTCAGCTGAGAATGAATATTGGGGGAAGTGTGCACCTTTGTTGTTGACAGTGGTTTAAGACCGTCAAATCCTGGCATCCAACAAAATGTGGGCATGTCTGAGGGGCATGTTCAAAGGAAGAGAAGCTGAGCTTGGAAAAACAAGAACTGAAGCAGGAAAAGCAAATAGTCTCACACTGAGGAAGAATATGTCTAGTTGCCCCAAGCTGAATGGTAACTACTGACATATTATTTGGTTCCCTTTGAATTTGTTTGCATGAGAAGGTATTGGGGTTGAGCTGAAATTATCTTCCTCTGTCACATTTTGGGAATTGTTCTTCTTGAAGACCCTTATCTTATTTCTCTTCACCACTTTCAGCCTCATTTGCCCTCACTGCCATGTTGCCATATTGCCTCTAGGGCAAACCATTGTCATCCTTTTGGACAATGGCATCACAATGCCACATCTGATGTAATCTGATGTCATGACGCTGCAGGCGCCCATTATAAAAATCACATGGGTTACCGCAGCCAATCAAATTAAATGGTCATGTGAGCAAATGACCCAAACTTGGTTCTCCTGCTGTTTTTTTTGGACTACAATTCCCATGATCCCTGACCACTGGCCCTGCTAGCTAGGGATGATGGAAGTTGTAGTCCAAAACCAGCTGGAGATTCAAGTTTGGGAAACCCTGAGCTGGAACACCGTGAGGACAAAGACTAAAAGACTGAGAGGAAGCAGCCATGAAAACAAGAGGCTGGCACATAGTGTCAAAACAATAGAGATGTTTCATGGAAGTCTTGTTTTGTCAGGCAATTTGGCTGTAATGAATACACTACTTTGGATGCAAAGATATGCAAATATCAAGGGAGGCAGACATGATGCCATCCAGAAGTTGTACATCACCAAATGCCAGGATGCTGTAGCCAGCATGAACAATGGTAAGGGACATTGGAAACTGTAGTCCACTGAATCTGTAGGGCACTACATTCCTTGCCCCTTAGATAATATTTGCTGCAGCTTGAAAATGCATAACACTAACACGCAAATATGGAGCTTTCCCCCTAGTCTGTTAGTGTAGCCTACAACATAGTGCTGCATAAATTGTAGTAATTATATTTTTGACTGAAACTAAAAGAAGACAAATCCTAGTCCAATAAAACCCAGTTTCCCCTTAATCATCTCTCTCTCTCTCTCCCTCCTTGACTAAGCTAATGTTACTCCATAAAAGTTGGCCCTGGGCACTGTGGTGCAGTCACTGACTCATGCCTTTTCTGCTTCAACATGCTTGAGGGTGGGAGCCAAATATTTAACTCAAGGAAGTTACCAGGGAGACTAGCATGGCTAATATTGGTGTGAAAAATGGTGACTGGTGCTATCTTTTATTGGGAGGAAAGCTTTCCAGGAAATGGAGAAGATGACTCTAATTTCTTTAAGCATTCCTCCCCCCGACCCCCACAACATTTGGTCAATATTTGATTAATCTGCAACTCTTGCTTGGTAAAATGATTAACAGTACATGTATACACAGAAAAACATCCAATTCAGTTCAATGGGACTTACTGGCAAGTGATTGAGGAATGCAGCCTATTCATTCCTATTCATTTTCCCCTGAGGAGCTGCCACTTCCCCAGAAAATGTGGCCTTGGTTTAATTGGCATAATCTGCAGATATTGGAAGGTCCGTATCTCCATGCCATAAAGAGTTTTGCTTGTTTGCTTATTGAGTAGTTTGTATCTCACTTTGCTTTGTACGGTAAACTCAGAGTGGTTTACAAGCTAAACCTGGATTTTATTTTATTTTTTAAAACCCATTCAGTCTACTGAAATCAATTCATCCATTGGGCTGTTACAAAACACTGGAGCAGAAACGAGTAAAAAAGAAAAGGCAAAGTTGACAGCTTTCCTTCCATTAAAATTCTCTGTACTTTCCACCTTTTTCTATAAAAGCTGTTCTAGAGGCACACTGGCATAACGGTTGCACAGTGTTAAGTGCCCCAAGGTCAATTCAGAATTTTCCATATTTACCTTATATGCAATATATTGGCCCCTCTGTTCATCTTCCTCTTCATCCTCCCCATCTCCCCCCTGCTGTGGAAATTTGCATTCTGAAATCCTCGGGCCGGCATCTCTAATCTGTAAAACATTGTGTGCATTGATAACAACAACATATTGTTGTAACATACACAGAGTGTTTCAGTGATGGTAGCCTTAGACCTAGCGTGGACTTTGCTTCTGCTGCCTTTACTTCTGCTTAACTCCCATTAGACAATCTAATGGGTTTTCTCTCATTGCCTTGACCTAATTGATACACCATTCATATGCTTTTGTGTTCTCATGTCCATATTTGTGTTCCTCTAGACTGCTTTCACTTTTATTGAGTAACAGTCTGCCCCCCTCCATCAACACTGGTTTAAATGAGCACTGTGAATGGAAAAGGGCTACCAATATTCTTGTGTTTACATATATAGTCTTAGCAGCGTGACCTTTATGGAAATGTACACAGAATACAAATTCATTCTTTTTCAGAATGCTTGATCTTGACCTTTCAGAGATCAGTTGACTGCCACTCGAAAGAGAGGGAGGAGGCTTGCCTCATAACAACTCTTAACAAAAAGTGATGAGGGTGCCAGCAAAAGCCATTAGCAGAGGTCACGGTGGGTCATGGTGGAATTTGATGTATGCTTTTTGTAAGCTACATTCCTATAGACCACAACTTCTAGCAAACCCACTTCAATGCATTGGGGGTTGCAAGGACAGTGTGTGTTGCCTTCTGCTGTTTATGTATGAACTTGACCACAACCTGAGTTGGTGGTAAATCAAACTTTACTTCTCAGTGAGGTCCAGGAGGCTGCCCAGAGTAGTCTAAGTCCTCCAGCCTGGCCATACCTCAGAGTCAGCTTGCCATTTCTCTTAAATGGTTCACATGCCAGATGTTGAGTTGATAATGCATAATTACACTCCCCCAAGAAACATTATGTGAAAATATATCCAGATGTGATCAGTGGGGAGGCAAGAACGGGGTTAAATAACTGCTCCTACCATGTGGCATCATCTCCCCCTCTTTGGGGTTGGGTTTTCTTCTATACCCTGAGTTGAGAGTTGTTCATATGTGCCCAGATGCTGCAATCAGCATGCAAAGGGAAGCAGAACTGAAGAGTTGTATCTGCTCAACTGCCCATGTTGAAGGACTTTGGTGTGGATGTTCCAGGACCTCTTCAGGTTTGGACTCTGGACTTGTGGATTGACCCCAGACCATGTTTGCTGCCTGTTGGACTTGGGACTTGACATACTGACTTGCCGCCAGGTAGGCCAGCGGTTCAGAACACCCGTCTTGGCTTTGCATCATTATATCTGAATTTCTGAGAAGTGGTCTTAGTGCTTTGGGTTGTTTATCATAGTGGATTTCTGTCAGTCCAGCTTTGTGTTACCTGCTTTTGTTGCTCTTGGCTTCAGCAGGGAGTCTTCTGCAGGTATCCTGGATTTGAGGCTACTGTTCATTAGCATTTGAGCAGGCGATTATCCTTACTCCATGGGTGTGTTGCAGTGCTTCAGTAACGCAATGTACGGATTTGGTGCATCTGCCTTGGCCTTGGTCGATATCTGTTTTGCTATTTGTACATAATTCTCTGCCAGACCATTGGATCGTGGGTAGGAATGATGAAAAGCTGTCCAAAAGCAAACTCAAAACTGAATTTTACCAATATTGCATGACCCAATTTTCCCTGTGCAAGGAGGATCTATGTGGCTCCTCCCTACACACCTATCCATTCAGGGCCAGCGAACCCAAAAACATTTAGCCCTGAATGGATAGGTGTGTAGGGAGGAGCCACATAGACTCAAAGGGATTGGCAGAGAAACAAGAAGCCCAGTAGGGCCTCTGTCAGGCTGCAGGTGCTGCAAGCAGCTCAGGAGGAAGAGAAGGTAGCACTCAGAGACAACGTGCTAAAAGCCTCTTTGACACGGGTGGGGGACCTCCACAGCATGGATGGGGGTTGAGAGTGAGGGAGTTCCTCACTTTGTTTTCCACAAAGTAGCCACAAAGCCAAGACCTTTGAATTGGAGGGAACAGGATCCAAAGGAGAGTCAAATAGCTATGATAATTGAATCACATCCTTAATTGTGCGTAGTATGGACCTCTGGCAGTGTAATGGCTAAACTGTGACACATCATGTACTAATACGGAAAAGATTTGTGTGTGCACATGCATGCATGTGAGATCAAATTGTCTCCTGGTGTCATATAGTGGCGTATTGTATCAGAGTACTACCTGTAAGTAATCCTGCCAACCTAGCAGTTCGAAAGCACATCAAAGTGCAAATAGATAAATAGGTACCACTCCCGTGGGAAGGTAAACGGTGTTTCCATGCACTGCTCTGGTTCATCAGAAACGGCTTAGTCATGCTGGCCACATGACCCGGAAGCTGTACGCCGGCTCCCTCGGCCAATAAAGCGAGATGAGCGCCGCAACCCCAGAGTCGACCACGACTGGACCTAATGGTCAGGGGTCCCTTTACCTTTACTACCTGTAAATTTGCAAAGTTATGCAAACCATCAGCGACAGACTTGAATAATCCACTTGCACAATCCAGTTTAATCACTTAAACTGCTTGTGTGTTTCCAGTGAATCAGAGTAGATACAACGCCACTGTTTTTGTGTGGATTATGTATATGAAGTCATCTTGGGGCATTCATCCATTTGGTATGTTGTTTAATCTGGACAAGATTTTGAGGAAATACACTTTTGTGCTGAACTCTTTCCTTTTGTTGCTTTTGCAGGAAGTTTTTGGCATTCAAAAAAAGTGGTTTGGGGCATTCAAAATTGCTTGGCCAAGATTACCTAGTGACTTCATTGCAGATGCAAGATTTGAACAGGGAATATTCTGATTTGTAGCTCAGCTATGTCCCACCAGCACCTCAGCTGTAATTGTGCGATACTAGTCATTACTGCTGTGTTGAACCTGCCCTCCAAGTTCTCAGAAGACTGAAGAAGAACCTTCCAGTTTTCGTCCTCTTTCTCAGAACACTTTATAATTCGTTCATTCATTGTTAGTCACCAAAGGCAGGGCATTCTCTAGGTGACTTAAGATCAAGTTTAAAAACTTTTCAAATTCCATCAGGTTGGGGAAAGGGTTAAGCTGCCACTGAACAGGTATCAGTGTTGGCACCAGGTAGGCCTCACTTGGGAGACCATTCCAGGCCCTCCAAGTGTCCCTATTTCCTAGGAACAGTCCTGGATTTACAAAAGCCATTCCAGTTTCTGATTTGATTCTGGAATGTCCCGCTTTTCCTTAGAGCACCCCTGTTTTCAACAGAGAAATTTCAGAACCCCAGCAACATTTATCTAGATTCTTCAAGCTGCTCCTTCCTGAAATTGCTGCTTGCTGAGTTCCCACAGAGTTTGACAGAAAGTGTTTGACAGAAAGAGAAAAACCCCAATTGATGCCTCTGACAAAAGCAGCAGATAACACAAATCCAAACCCCCAGAGTTTGTAACACTGCAGATTTTGCAGTCTTCTTGAACTGGATCTCCCTCCTGAAAAAACAGGGGAAAAAATGAAAATGAAATAAAGAGAGGACAGTGACTGGCTTAAACTTGTGCCAGCTGGTCTTCCCTCAAGTGCCTTGTGAGCAGGCTGATCTGGTTTCTTTAAATTATATGCATTTGGTTATAAAAGGTAGGGATCTATATTTTGCAAGTGGCAAGCCCCATAAAATCTGTCCCTCGAGGCATCTTGGCTGGGCACCTGAATAGTATTTTTCTGCTATTTATATCCCAGCATCTGCTCAGCTTTGCATCGTTTTCTTTCAACATTATGTAACTCTTAAGGGAACATTGTGAGCACTCTCTAAACTGAAGAAACTGATTAAATAGGAGATAGTTGCTTAACTGGAATGCAAACAGAGACGGGAGCTATGCCGTCCTTTGGCATGCCATTACATGCCCATATCTTGATCATCACAAACCTTTGATACATAGAGATAATACCTGCAGACATTTTAAACACTGATAGACAGTTTTCCTTGTATGTGCAGAATGTACACATGACACTTCTGGACAAAGAGGATTCAGATTTTAGTTGTTGGGGTGGGGCAACACTGAGAGAGGTTGCTTGCCTTTCCGTCTTGCGTGCAGCTTTCTCAGAGGATGCCTGACTGCCTAGGATGTTGGGAAGAGAATGGTGAATTGGATGAACCTTTGATCTGATCTAGTTAGGTTCTTCTGGTGTTCTGTAGTCACATCCACACCAACCATTTAAAGCACATGTATACCACCTTGACAGTCATGGCTCCCCACCCTGCAATAATCCCACGAGTTGTATTTTAAGGATGATGGGGATTGTAGCTCTGGGAGGAGCAAACTACAGGTCCTGACATAACAATCAAGGCAGCTGAATCAAGAAGGGCACGTTTAGAGAATGCTTGCCTAAACTGTTGTGTTTTCAAGAAGAGCCGGCGGAATGCCAATATAGATGGGACCTCTCGTATTTCAGCAGGGAGGGCATTCCACAACACTGGTGCCACCAGTGAAAAATTCCACATCTGTGTTACTGCAAGTGGATAATCATCAGGCCATGGCAAAACCAGCTGAGTTCCATTTACTGATATTTATGCCCTTCACAGGAAGTGGAGGCTAAGATGGTCTTTCAGGTCATCTGGTTCAGAGTTGTTTAGTGTTCAGAGTTTGTTTGCATGCATCATATGTAAGATCAACCTTAAACTGGTTCAGTGGCTAATAGGCAGCCAGTCAAGATCCTCATAAGTAGCACCACTCACCATCTATGGAGATCATTAATCACATGCTATATTAATTATTTGATATTTTTTAAAAAATCATTCTAAAAAACCCACCAACATTCAATGTGCCCTTGCACTCACAATGGTGTTCTACGACCCCACCTGACAGTTTCAAAACCTTGAGCCTCACCCTTGTCTAAAATGATTCAGTGTTGTCGGACTAGTAGGCGAGACTTCTTAGAAAAATATTTGAGATAAGATTTCACAGGGGTTCTGTGATGGGGCTAGACTTAAATCAAATACTGGGAACTTTAGAAAGATCTCCCTTTCATTTTGTGCATGTTCAAGTATAGCAAGCTATGCAGCTTCTACATAAGCAGAGCATTTAGGTCTCTGTAGAAGCACCCTTGCCACATCTGTTCAAAGCTACAACCGGCTCTTTGGGATTGAGGTCAGGAGGCAAAGGGAACTCTGTTCTCACCTTCATGCTTTGAGAGGATATGCTGAGAAGGGAGCAGGATCATTGCCTGCTTCCTCTACATGTTCAAGGTAGGACTAGGGCTCAGTTCCATAGGCGCCGACTCCATGGGGCCTGAGGGGGCCCGAGCCCCCTCACAAATTCATTTGGGGGGGCTCCGTCCCCCCAATAATTTAAGAAAATTATTAGTTCGGCCTCATTACGCCCCCCCGGCGATTCTCTGCCAGCCGCTTCATTCCGCTTCCACGCGCCTCGGATAGAGGCTACCTTCTGTCGCCTCCGTCACTTCCCGGCTTCGTCTCCCTTCGTCCCCGCCCACTCTTGGTTCTTCGGCGCTCCTGCTCGGCCGGCAACAGCGGAGACTGCGACCCGCTCCAAACCGGCGCTCTCCAGGCGTGAAAAACCCGCGAGGGGGTCCTCCCATCCGCCGCCCGGAGCTGCGCGCAGCTTCTCTGCTGGAAGCGCGAAGTCGCCGAGGGGATGGAGCACGGGAAAAGCAGGAGGAGGAGACCGGAGGCGCCCAAAATAAAACTGTAACGGCATTCAGCACTCCGCCTCCCCGGTGGGATCCCGCACGGGCGGCCGGGCAAACGACGAGCCAAGGGAAAAAGTCTGCCTTTCAGCCCCGGCTGACTGACAGCGGGTTCAAAGCACAGTCGTCGCTCCGGCTTTCTCTGCACCGGCCGCGCTTGCCCCCCGCCAGCCTAGTTGGCTCCACCCTCCCCGGTATGGGCCCCCCCAATATTTTTTATAAGTCGGCGCCCCTGCTCAGTTCTATCTCTTTGCTGCATAGTACTGATTGACTGGTGTCCGTGACGTCATAAGGTCACTTCCCCCCTCTTGGAGCAGATTCAACTTTATTTCAAAAACAAAAAAATGAATGGCATACATGTGTGCAATGAATTAACATTCAATAAAATGAACATGTGTGCTGTACTTTAAAAATAAATGCAGGCAGCTACCTTAAGTGTGATGGAGGAGCAAGAGCAATCAGGGTTCAAATTGCTACTGATGAGTACTTCTGTCACTTGTGAAGGCAAGAGCCATGGCTCACTCCGTGGCGGGAAAGGGACTGTGTTATTACTTCAGTTTTCCAAGAAAAGCCTTAATGTTAACTAGAGCTGTGTTGAAAATTTCTTTTTCTGCTGTTCCTTGAGTGAGTGAGAAACAAAACCCTCCCAAAAGGTTGTTGGGGGAAATTTACCCTGCTTATGAGGTTTCCAGGGGGTTCCCCCTCTGTTGTTGTTGTTGTTGTTTAACTTTTAGAAAAGCCTCAGTGGTGTAAGGCTCTCTCCACAGCATCTTACTGGCTAGAAATGCCTTGGGAGCAATAAATCACATTGCATTGCTCCCAAGGCATTCTGGGAAGGGTGGCTGGCAGGAAGTGGCACGAGGTTTCCAGAGCTTCTCATCAGCCAGACCTCCTAGTGTGACCTAGTAAGGTAAGAGGCAACCTCATCCCCAAAGTTCTTCTCCCTGACTTAAAGAAACAGCACACTTAATATTAATATTAAGCCCAGACTTGATATTAATGAACAGGTTATAAAACTGATTGGTTTGTTTTTTTGTTTTTTGTAGGTAGAAACTCTGAGCTACAAAAGGAAAAATCCCACCCCCATGCACATTTCCAAATTATGTCTTCAGGGTCCAATTAATGAGTTGCTTGTGGGATTTTTACTATCTGCTTGGAAATGTTTACATGGAATAAATTTGAGATACAAACTTTGCTGTAACTATTTATATCACTGACATTAATCATACGAATGATGCATTTCATGTGAAATATTAAGAGTTCAAAAAGTATTCGTTTCATTGGTGATAAACAGCTTAACAGTTCTGGCATTTAACCTTAGAAAACTTTTTATGGCTTAACACACACACACACACATACACACACACACACACACACACAAATATATATATATATATATATATATATATATATATCCAGCCCAGCACAGATGTATAGTAATAAACTTATCTCATAATGTCAAATGATTAAACACCAGATTCTTTTTTACATTTAAATATACAAGGTTTTCCATTAGGGAGCTCAACCGACTGATAAGAGCTTCCCAACTGTTAAGTTTATTTCTACTTCTATTTGTCCAAAGCTAATAGGGAAAATAATAGAAACCATTTGAAAAGCAAAAAAACACACACCCCCCAACCCTACCATGTTTTGGTTAATAAGCAATAGGGAGTATGCTATTGATTTCAAGTTCATGAATGACATTAATCCTCAGAGAAGGGCTACAGCTCAGTAGCAGAGATTGCAAAAGTCCCCAGATTCAATTCCTGGCATCTCTAGGTAGGGCTCCTACTTGGAACTCTGAAGAGCTGATGTCAGTGTGTGTCAATACTAACCTACATTGAATTAGACCAGGGATGTCCAACAGGTTGATTGGGATCAACTGGTCGATCCCCGGGAGGTTCCGGTCGATCGTTGCTGATCGCGGGCTCCTTTTCCTTTGCTTTTGCCCTAGAGCACCTGGGCCCTCCATTTTCACTTGATTGCTGGAACAGAAGAACAGAAGACAACAATTTTGACCTGAAACCCCTCCCCAAAGGGTAGTTCACTGCCCTTTTTCCCCCAGCAGTAGATCGCAGTCTACTGGGGCGCCTGCCCTGTGGAACGCCCTCCCATCAGATGTCAAAGAGATAAACAATTACATGACATTCAGAAGACATCTGAAGGCAGCCCTGTTCAGGGAAGTTTTTAATATGTAACGCTGTACTGTTTTTACCACTTGATTGGGAGCCGCCCAGAGTAGCTGTGGAAACTCAGCCAGATGGGCAGGGTATAAATAATAAATTATTATTATTATTATAATTATTATTATTATTGGGAGTTGGACATCTCTGAAGTAGACCATTGGCCCATCCCTGTGAATGCTTGAGAAGAAGAAGAAGAAGAAGAGTTTGGATTTGATATCCCGCCTTTCACTCCCTTTTAAGGAGTCTCAAAGTGGCTAACATTCTCCTTTCCCTTCCTACCCCACAACAAACACTCTGTGAGGTGAGTGGGGCTGAGAGACTTCAAAGAAGTGTGACTAGCCCAAGGTCACCCAGCAGCTGCATGTGGAGGAGCGGAGACGCGAACCCGGTTCCCCAGATTACGAGACTACCACTCTTAACCACTACACCACACTGGCTCTCTATTGAGGTAATAGATCTCTCTCAAACTTCACTAAAACCTTCAAACTTACCTGTCCTTGCCTCCCAGCTGTGTTTGTTGCTTCTTTCTGTTTACAGTGGTACCTCTGGTTACGAACTTAATTCGTTCCGGAGGTCCGTTCTTAACCTGAAACTGTTCTTAACCTGAAGCACCACTTTAGTTAATGGGGCCTCCCGCTGCTGCTGCACTACCGCCGTGTGATTTCTGTTCTCATCCTGAAGCAAAGTTCTTAACCCAAGGTACTATTTCTGGGTTAGCGGAGTCTGTAACCTGAAGCATCTGTAACCCTAAGCACCACTATACTTGGGATCTTTGCAGGAAGCTGTGTTCTTCCAAAGGGTTGCCGCCTTCTTCTTCTTCTTCTTCTTCTTCTTCTTCTTCTTCTTCTTCTTCTTCTGCTGCTGCTGCTTCTGCTTCTGCTTCTGCTTCTGCTAAATCTTAGAGGGTTCCTAAGAACCCAAGGTGGACTCAGACCCCCTGAAAGGTTTGCTTACCCTTTGGTCACTACATCCTGATCAAAGCCAGTTGGGTACCCTTTCTGAAAGAAGAGGCAACTAATGGCTGCTCACCCAGTCCTGAGGTGGGTGGCGGTTGTGGTCTGGTGTGGTAGGCCCCAATCCTGGGGGAGCAACCCTAGGCAGTTGACTGGCAGTTGGGGAATTCCTCTGGCCGGCCACTCAGGTGGGCACATTTTCCTGCCGGCCAGTGTTTGAATTTGGTGTGTACTGTTACTGTTGCTTTCAGTCCACAAAGAATACATAATTGATTGCTCCCCTCCCAACTTTGTACTGAATTTCTTCTGCATTGAAATTTAATGGAAACAATGTGATTTACGTAATTTGTGTAATCTGTGTAATTAATTAGTTACATAAATTACATAATCTTGCCACAGTGAACTTTGGGATGAATAATGCAGTTTTTGGGCAGGAGACGAACTGCAGCAGAAAGGAAGCAGTGCTGCATGCGATGCAATCAAGGCAGAACAGGAAATGATGCCTTCTGACATCCCTAGTGAGGCACAATCATCTCCAGATGTTTATCTCCAAAGTGATACTAGTGGGAACACAGGTGTGTAATGTTCAAATGTATGTGTGTATAGATGCATTGAGAGTCAGGAACAACTGAAAGCTAAGCCTCTCCCCCATATACAGAGAGTATATCTGGTCACCGCTTTACAAAAGCTGGCTTTTAGTGAAGAACGCAAAATGTATACACAAACCAAATAAAGAATTCTGGATTGTAAAAGGCTTAGTGAAAATGTCCTATAAACATTTGAGCTTTGAGAGTAACTAGCTGCTGAGATTTCTGGTCAATATTTCTGGTCAATACTTTGTGCCAAATCACTCCATTTATTGTTTACTAAGTGGATGCATAATAGCCCAGGGATTCCACCTTGTAAAATTCAATAATCTGTGAAAACTTCAGCATTTACAATGCCTTTTATGCCTCCATTATTTCTTTATTAGGAGGTACCATAAGCTGAAATGCCAATCAGATAAATAATGTTGTTTATTAGATTTATGCAGAGAGCCAGCTCCTTTCTACTAGCTCACTTCTATCCTTAACTCATAATTGCTGCTGTTATATCTACAACGGTGAGAATATAAGGTCTGTAGAGTGGTACCTTGGGTTAAGTACTTAATTCGTTCTTAACCTGAAGCACCACTTTAGCTAATGGGGCCTCCTGCTGCTGCCGCGCCGCCGGAGCACGATTTCTGTTCTCATCCTGAAGCAAAGTTCTTAACCCGAGGTACTATTTCTGGGTTAGCGGAGTCTGTAACTGAAGCGTATGTAACCTGAAGCATATGTAACCCGAGGTACCACTGTACTTCTCATTGCAAGCTTGTCCATCACCCACCACAAAACATGCAAACTACCAAAGTCTTCTCAGAGCACAAGTTGTCCTTTCTGTTAATCGTAGCAAAGTGCTTCTATGGCACATGTTAAGAGAGGGCCTGTGTCTTGGAGGAATTGAGCAGAGACTCTGTAAACACCCCTCATTAGCACCACTGTGCTCATTTGAACTAGAAGGTGTGTCAGATTCCTTTCGCAAAGAGATAAAGCCGCCAGATTCCTCATGCAAACCATGGTTTCATTTCCCAACAGAAAGAACATGCCACCGAAACGCTATAGCACTCATTCCCCAAGTAGGACAGAGTGTGTAATCATCTGCTCTGTTTGCTATTTAAGAAGTCATCATACATGCTCAGCAAGGGGGACAGAGATGGGGCAGGAAGTACGAGGCCACAGACTGGTATTGATCAGCATCAATTGCAGTCAGTCGAATGAGTCATGAACCGCAGGAAATTGATTTGATAGTGGCTGATTCACAATATGCCTACGAAACTCAGCTTTTGAATTCAGACTCGACTGTAGGGTTGCCAAATTTCAAACAATGAAAATCCAGACAGAAAAGTTGAGCTTTTGGGGGCCAAAGTTGTTGAGCTTCTCTGACAAATTCACACAAAAAAAGAACTATTCTTAAGGAAAATTGCCAAAAATGACATTGTCGACATGTGTTGCCATGCATCTGGATTTCCCCGGACATTTTTTAAGCAATTTCCACTGCTTTCAACGGCAGTATTCTGGATATGTCTGGACGTATGGCAACCCTACAACTGTGTCTGGCTGGAATTTCTACACAAGCTTTATATTTTGTTAGCAGAGCCAGGTCTTTCAAATTTCCAGCATCTCAGTTTCATGCATGTAACTCAGCTTTTCACACAGCTATAACATTTGTCAGTGTCCTAAATTTAGCCATCTTAGTGGTAAATGAATTTAACATTCATGCTCCCCGTCTCCCTCAATAGGAGTGACTAACTTGGAACAGAATATCTCTATCTCTCTATCTGTATCTGTATCTGTATCTGTATCTCTATCTCTATCTCTATCTCTATCTCTATCTCTATCTCTATCTCTATCTCTATCTCTCTCCATCATCTATCTCTCTCCATCATCTTTATCTCTATATGAACCAAAGGAATTCTGGCTCTGTCTGGTATCCTGTCTTTTGAGCCTTTGGCAATAGTCAGGGCTAGCACCTGATGATACTGCAGGAATGAGAAAACTGCTGCCCTACAGATGTGGCCGAACTACAACTCCCATCATCCCGGACCATTGGCTGCCCGGGGCCAATGGGACTTGGAATCCATCAGCTTCCGGAGGGCATCTGATTGGGGAAGTCTGCTATATGGCAAGTGCCATTCACTGATGTTCCTTAAAATCTCAAGTGACAACAAGCATACTTAGCCAAATCTAAAGTGATGCTCGGGTTTTAAAGTGGGACTAACCATTCCCCCCTGCAGGACTGATGCCATGGATGTTTCGCTATTGTATCCTGCTGCAAGGAAGACACCTGTACATAGTGTGGTTTTCTTAAGAGCAATGATATCTTATGCTACTGCTGTCCTCTTGTGGCTCAGAAGAATACACTTTTCTTTCCTGCTATCAGATGCTTCAAGGCAGTAAGAAGAAACCACATCTCTTAAAACTTCTCCCACTACTTGCATCATAGCAAAGCAAATGGCAAGCTTTGCTGTGGAATCTTTGGCTTAAAACAAAAAAAAGCCGCTTCAGCATGATTAGCTGTGGCTAGATACAATATGAAATTTGATACAATATTTTGTGCTTCATTCTTTTGCACTGCAAGAATCAATAAGGAGCCAGGAACATCTTCTCAAGGTCCCAAAATCCACAGTATTTTCACTGAAGCTGAAGTCAATGTTTGTTGGTAGCATTAGGTTTGTATTCTTGTATAACAGGAGCAGCTAATCACCTGCATTCACCCTTAGCCAGTCCTCTGTGGGCTGCAGGACAGTAGCGGATGGGGTCAAAAGAGGGTACAGTGGTACCTCGGGTTACAGATGCTTCAAGTTACAGACTCCGCTAACCCAGAAATAGTACCTCAGGTTAAGAACTTTGCTTCAGGATGAGAACAGAAATCGTGCTCCAGCAGTGCAGCAGCAATGGGAGGCGCCATTAGCTAAAGTGGTACCCCAGGTTAAGAACAGTTTCAGGTTAAGAACGGACCTCCAGAACGAATTAAGTACTTAACCCGAGGTACCACTGCATAGCCACCCAGCAATCTTTCATGCACATAACACCCACACAGGCATGCAGCCCCCCATCGAGACACTGGGCTCTCTTCCCCTCCTCCCATTCTTTGGAAACCATGGTTGATTTGGAGTGAGTGATTAGAAGACCCCAATCGCCCTCAAAAAGCTCAATTTCTCAGAGTTCCCTGGGAAGAGGCATTGATTGTTAAACCACACTGGAAATCCTAGCTCTATAAGGGGAATTAGGGGTCTCTGAACAACTCTCAGAACCCTCAGCAAACTAGACTTCCCAGGATTCTATACGGGAAGCCCATACCTTCCAACATTCCTCAGATGAAAATAGATGTTAAGTTGTGGGTGAACATATCAGACGACACAGCAATTCTTCAAACAGCTCTTGTTTATCCACAGACCAGAACAGAACTGAATTGAAGGGTTCAGCCAGCCTGCTTATATAGAGCTCCACTACAACGCAACTGTAACAACTTTCCGTAACTATCGAATCACTGAACGTCACTTTCAATCCCTTATTTGCATATGTGGACCTGAGTGAAAACTATCTACAGTACCCCCCTGCTGGCCCAGGGTGAGAACTTTAGTACATAACAATAGAGACATTTCTCAATCCCCCACAACTGACCCTACTGGAACCCACCCCCCATTTTTATTTCCTCACTTGCAGAGCATTTCCTATCAGAATACAGTGGTACCTCTGGTTACATATTTAATTCATTCCAGAGGTCTATTCTTAACCTGAAGACCACTTTAGCTAATGGGGCCTCCTGCTGCTGCCACGTGCCGGAGCACGATTTCTGTTCTCATCCTGAAGCAAAGTTCTTAACCCAAGGTACTATTTCTGGGTTAGTGGAGTCTGTAACCTAAAGTGTATGTAACCTGAAGCGTATGTAACCCGAGGTACCACTGTAAAGGTGAGTGCCACCACAACGCCAACAGAACACAGCACACCGTTCTGAGAAAGCCCCTTAATCCCAAGTTTGTTTTAAATCAAAACTCCTTGTGCTCCACTCCAATCCCTTCCTGTCCAGGGCAGCCTTGCCCTCTGCTTGCCCTTCTGACCCAACGCGTCATGCAGGGCTGGGGCCCAGTGGCTCTCTTCCTCCATTCTCCAGCAGCCGCTACAAGCTGTTCAAGGGAGGAGGCCAGTGACAGCGGCCATGTCGAGGCTACAAAGAGGCAACAGGGTGCTCCCTCACTGCCACCACAGCTGCCATTGCTCAGGGCAAGCGCTGGCTCATCCTCCTCCCCGAGCTTGCCAAGGGCGGCACTGGCAGGGTGCAATCCGGGATCAAGTCAGAAGCTGGGGTGGCTTTCATAATTCTGGGACTGTCTCTATAAAATTGGGACACTTGGAGGGAACAGGAGCCAGGACTGTTTGAAGTGTTATGGGGCCTCCGTTCTGTTCCTACTGGAGAAAGAGAAACCTTTAAGCCTTCCATAGCAGGAAGCTATACAACAATGGCAGGCAGTCACTAAAGTGAACTCTGTAACTCTGTGTCATGTGCACTTTTAGCCTGTGGCACAAGCTTCCACAAGCGACAAAGTGCAGCACGGGTTGAGAGGGTACCCTCCCCCTTTTCACAACCTCCACAGCGGAAAGAAGTTTTGCACATGCAGTTTTACCTGCAGCTACTGACTCCACTACCTGCTAGGCAGGCCACATTTCTCCTGACCCTCCAGCTATTAAAGACATTTGAGGTATCTGAGTGTTTGTTTAATACAAGCGGAGGTATTGAACAGGCTAGGAAGAATGGCATTTCCATGGCTCTTTATCCTTTCAATAGTATGCAAAGAAAAAATAGGTATGTAGTCCAACATATTTTCTATAGAAATTCTGTTCATTATTATATTCCAAATGCAGAAAAACAGAAGCAAGAAAGAAATGCTCCTATATAATATTTTCTCTTTCTCTCTGTCTCTGACGTTTGAGTACTAATTCTTTAGAGATCTTTCGCTGGATCCATCCAGTGGAAGAATAGCTGGGGATGGGGAGAAGAATAATAGTGGAGTAGGAAATAGAAGGAAATTAGAAATGCTTTATAGAAAGCCTATGAAGGGGTTTTTAAATGTTTCTTTCGCAGCAGAGATAATTGCATAAGGCCGTCATCCAGTTAAGAAAGATTATATAGAGCAATTGGATGGGGGGGGGGAATAATGTCACTGAGTGTCACAATGGCCCTGCAACTGGGATACATTAGTGGCCCCTTTTCATAGCTTTATATATATATATATTACTGTGAATTTTTTGAAGGACAAATATTCACATTGCCAGGCTTAGCTCAATGCTAATGGAAAATGAAAAGCCGGCGTGTGAAAAAGTATCAAAACACTCAATGTGCGAAGGCACTCAGATAACGCAGGCCTCTTGTGGGGATTGTTCTAGCTTGGGTTGGAATCGCTGCTGAGGAGTTCAATGAGAGGTAGCGGTTTTTGATCAGGGAAAGATATGTGCGGGAAACGGCCCTGGCACATTTCCTTGGGAGCAAGGCCCCACACTGAACCTGTTGAATGGGGCCTCATGGGCCATTCCCCCTTAGAGTATTTTGAAGTGTGGTGGAAAAGGAGAATAAATATTTTTCTTGGGTGTAGGTAGAGCAATATTTCCTGCATTCTCTGTTTGTAAGACCAGCGGGGCACTTCCCTTCCTTTGTCCCGCGATAACTAGTTTGGGGAACTGCTTTTTTCAAATCAGTGCCTAATTTCTGAATTTTCACATTTCCTCGTCTTCCGCCAGCCATGCTGTGATATAATGGGTAAGCTTATTGCTCTATGAAAAGTCACACAGGGCTTATCTAGGCTACACCACAAATGGGGCATATGGATGTTCAGACTCCAAACATAAACTACACACCTTTGACCTTTTTGAAGCAGGGTGGTGGTGCTGTTTGTGGAGTTTTACAGCAGTGTGACCAATACTCAATGAGGATGCAACATGAGGGGCTTGTACCCAACAGCAGTTGAAGCCCTGGAGTCTCCCAGCCAGCCTGCAGCCAACCTTTCCAAGATGGATGCCAGTCTTCATTCCCTCTTCTTCTTCTTCCCAGCAACCCTTGCTCAAGACTCTCTTTTCCTGTCACCTCACACCCAGTTACCCTTGGCAATCAGGGGCGGGCAAGGTGGTGCCTTCCAGATCTTGTAGGCTACAACTCCCATTAGCCCCAGCTAGCCAGCACGGCTAATAATCAGGGATAGTGGGATTTGTAGTCCAAAATAATAATTAGCTATCCCTGAGTTGCAGACACTATACATGAACTTGATATTATTGTCTGTTATCGTTCCCCCAAGACTACAAAAATCTGATTAATGAAAAGAGGATTTTATTCCAGTCCAATAGGAGCTAAAAGGTGTTATACGCACATATATTCTTGAAAGAATATCTGAAAATTCATTTGAACCAACTTGCTTTCATTATGGCACTTTCCCCATAAAATAAGACCCATTTAAAAGCTGCACACCATTATGCTTGGACTTGACATTAAAAAAACACTGAAAGTCTTTTATTTTGTTAATATTGCAAAAAATAAATATTTTTACTCGTAACAGGTTTGGGGGCTTTTCCTTTTGGAAAACTAATTCCTCTTTACAGTCCCAGCACATTCACAGTCCAGTTCCAATTCTGACAGCCAAACAGCTGTTCCCATTTCACGACAACCCAGTTCTGCAGCTGGACTTTGCTTGGTTATCTTGGGAGCCATTATGGACCATTTACTGGGTTGAATGCCGACAGGTGTCCTGAAAATGTAACGCTTCCAGAAGTGGAACGCAATAAGCAAGATCTCCCCTTCTCATACCTTAAAATAATTAAGAAATCATAATAAAGACCTTTATTAATATTTTTTCTGTTCCGGAGCCAGCCAGGATTATGTTAACTAGAGAATTGCCCCTTTGAGGAAAAGAATGACTTTTAATAGATTCTCACCCTTCTCACAGCAAGAGGACTGAACATTTTTTTGTTCTTTAAGCAAAGCAAAGAAAAGAAGTGTACTCGTAGATGCTGTGCTGCGGAACATTAAATACTGTTGTGGAATAACACTTACGCATACACAGAACATGGGTACGTTGTGTCCGCACATTGGCATCAACATCAATTTTAGCTCACATTAAATAAGCATCAAATTTTAGCCACACACTTGTCAATGAGCTTGGAAAAATAACTTGGATAACATCTGAGCAGTGCAATATGTACCTTCAGTTAAATGTGAACACTCATCAGCTATTGCTCAGGCTACTTTAAAGGCTTCACTGAATGTTCCGATTTATTAACTTGAGTGGGAACTGTTTGAACCAGAGCTACAAACAGGGCAATGTGTGTCTACTCAGAAGTAAGTTTCAAGCCAACATTTTATTGGTTTACCCAGTAAAAAGTGCTTTGTCAGAGCTCCAGTTTCAGGATCCGAAAAGCCAATGGACTCCAGGCTATGCTGTCAGAGGCATCATGAATGGCAGTCACCAGGAATCGAAGGTGAGCAGACTATTGGTGCATTCATGTCCAGCATCTGGTTGGCCACTGTGTGAACAGGATGTTGGAAGACATAAGTCACTGGCGTGATCCAGCAAGGGCATCTGGGTTAGTTAATCTATGTGTCATGGACTGGACTGAGGAGGAATGGTGGAGACCACCCTCCCCCTACTGCACTTCCCAGAAAAGAGGGAGACGGTATAGATTTAGAGCAGTGGTTTGCAGAAGGTCACAGTTCCAAGGCTGCAGAGGGGAGAAGCTGGGAAATATTGGATGAGTAGGAAGAAGAAGAAGCACCAGGGGAGAGACAGCTGACAGACTCAGTGTCCTTGGAAAGCATGCCAGACCACCCCCTCCCAGGTCCACGTGGGCATTGACAGTAGGAGAACTGAAAGCTCAGTGGCAGAAAGCACAGATCAGCCACTGTAGGGATGATGTATAACAGGAGAGACGGAGGGGGTGGGACTTTACTCGGAGCAACGCCATTATCCAATGGACGGTGTCAGGAGTGCATGCAGGAGCCAGGCCATGTGACCAATAGGATTTTGCAGGACTGGGGCCTTCCTAAGTTCTGAAGAGGCAAGGCACGGCCCCACAGATGAGGCCGATTGGTAACTCACAGCACCTGGTGACAAGAGCTGGGAAGGGATATAAGATCAGCATTTCCCTTCAGCTCTTTGCCACAGCAGCACACTTCCTGCCTTGCTGTATTTGGCTTCTTGCTTCTTGATCCTTGAACCTCGGCTTCTTGACTCCCTGCTTCTTGATCCTCGAACCCTTGGCTTCTTGACTCCCGGCTCTCTGACCCTCGGACTCTTGGCTTCCTGGCTTCTGGACCCCCGTTCCTGCTCCCACCCCGCCATCTTGCCCCCGGTCCTGACGTCCCCTGCCAGGACTTCGATCGTCCATGAACTGGACCGTGATAGATGGCATCATACGTCTCCCTCTGTGAATATTGAAATAAAAACTTTGGTAACAACTTCTTGTTTTCCCATTTCTGGCTGCCAGCAGTGAGGGAGGGGGGTCGGATTCCTTGAAGCCTGACACTATGAAACAAGGTTGTTGTATAATTATACGATTCAAAATTAATTTGTGAAATTTTGGAAATTTAATAAAGTGTCACCAAAGGGGTTTCTTATGTTCTTAGGTTCCAAAAAAGATCTGCCAGATTCTACCAGATTCTAGCTTTTGTGTCCCTGACCTGACATAATCTGGAACCTTCCATATGCAAAGCAGATGCTGCAGCATTGAGATAAGGGACCTTTTCTCTTCATATGCACTTTTCTTAGGGAAGCATGTTTGAGAACATGTTAATTTCTCTTGTTGCCTAGAAGTAGGGCATTTACCTGCCAGATTCCTGTAATTTGACTGATAGCACTTTATAAGGTGTGATAAAAAATACAATACAAACACTAGTAATATTCCCACAGTACAAATCTTTTGATTAGACTTCTAGGCTTGGCTATTAACAGTAACGAAAGCTATTTTCTGCTGGGGAAGTCTGTTTATCTAGGTGTACAAACTTTACTTTGTACATATGGTTGAAGCAGGGCTATGATTCAGCGCATTCTTGCATTATCACCAATCCTCTTCTTAGTATTTGCCATTGTTTCATGTCTTTGTGCAGCGCAGGATGCCACAGTGTGTGTTTAAAAGGGCTATGAGGAATCTAATAGTTTCAGCTTCTAAAAAACCTGAGTGTTTGAGCAAATGTTTGGGGTTGTTTTTTTTTAAAAAAAAAAGAAAAATCAAAACACTGAATTTTAATTGAATCAAATTTAATTTATACGAAGCGGGTTTTACTGTTTCCAATAGGACCATTGCAAATCAGATCCATCTGGAATGTCACCTACCTGTTTCTTTAAACATTTATTAGTCTTTACATCACACAAATGTAGCGGACTCAAGAAGACACTCCCATCATTCAGCCTGGATACTGAGATCTAGCTCCGGGGGCCTTCTGGCAGTTCTCTCACTGAAATAAGTGAGGTTACAGGAAACCAGGCAGAGGGCCTTCTTGGTAGTGGTGCCCGCCCTGTAGAACGCCCTCCCATCAGGTGCCAAGAGATGAGTAACTATATAACCTTTAGATGACATCTGAAGGCAGCCCTGCATAGGGAATCTTTTTAATGTTTTATTATGGTTTTATATATGCTGGAAGCCATCCAGATTAGCTGGGGAACAAGAAGAAGAAGAAGAAGAAGAAGAAGAAGAAGAAGAACCAAAATTGACAGAACTGTCCATCCCTATGTTGGAATCATGAACTGGGATTGTGTCTGATCACAGCCAAAGAAAAGGTCTATATTTCAGCCAACCGACTTTCTGAGTACAGTATTGTGAATTTTATAGAATTGTGTTGACCCCTTTAGATGAGAAGTTAGCACAGAGGCATTTCACAAACTGTTTTGTTTTCCCACCCATCACATGGGGGCTGCAGGGAGGAGGGTAAGGAAACATATCAAAGGAGAGAAAGTGAAATCTGCTTCAATGACAAGAGGAATTGTTTTGTTCTCTTGCACATGGCCTGTCCTAAGAATGGGTTCCTAGTGGGCCATTTCCTGTTCTCATTATGTTCTTTCTCATGAGAATCTTTCTTAGGCTATACTCCCCTTGAGTTGCCAAACAGATGGTGGCCGTTCAACAGCACTTTGATGACCAGTGAAAACTGGACTCTGAAAGCCAGTTCAAATAATGGAATGTTGAAAAAAAATCCGTTCTCAAAGCACAGATGATGTTCATTTAACAAAATAGGAATAATAATTGTGCCGATAAAAAGAAAGAAAGATATGAGCTAATTCTACCTGTTTGCTCCAGACAAAAATGAGAGCTAATTCAAGTTAAGGGCCTTTATGGGGCTTGGTCTGGCTTTGTTTTAAAGACCATTAATAGGTGAACATTTGAATGGAACAACTTCTGGAGGTTGACTTTTCTTCATTCAGACCATTTCAGTTATGGACAGGGTTTCCGCTCCAGGTTTCTGGGGACACTTGGACATAGGGTATCAGTGGGCCTCACCCCTTCCTCCCTGCCACTTGGCCTCCTCCCTTTAAAATAAAACAAAAGTTGACCAATATGGCAACCCACACAATAGCGTTCATTAAGTTTAGAAATACATAGGGTGGATGCAAGTGTTCACTAAACTCCTGGGGAAGCAGTTAATTTACATCCACAAAGAAAAACAATGCAACCTATTGTATTTCACCAGGTGCCTTTTAAGTTTTTGTGAACATTAGAACTTAGATGTGAGTGACACCTTCCATCCGGCTCTACATATAGTGTTTGACACCCCCCAGTGAGTGGTGGTGCAATGTGGCAAGGCCGAGACCAGGGCAAGGAGCCATTATCAGCTCCTGGTCTCTTGGCCAGCACCCAACCTGGTCAGTTACTCTTGCTGGCTATGGTAACAGAGCTGAAGAGTTTCATGCTTGGTTTAGTGTATTATATGTTCTCCAGAGCCAGCCCAATCCCCACACATTCTGGATAACCCTGATGTCTCCCAGATCCCCAGCTGGGGACTGGGAAGGATAAACGCCCAATGCCTGAGCCAAGGTCTCCCTACATCTGAAATTTAATAAAGTTGTGGCCAATTTTAATCCCATAGCATGTTGTCTTGAGTCATTATTCCACTCGCGGGTCGCCTGGGGTTGGGGAGACTCCGCCTGTCCACGCAATATGTTTTCATATTTTATCATCGAAGCTTGAAAGAAACTGATTGTGTGTTCTGACAAATGCCCTTTCCCCCCCCCCAACATATGGTTAATTTTTCAGTCACCATATGTTGAATATTAGACGGAACTAATTTCTCATTTAAAACATTCCAATGCTATTGTTTCTGAAGCCAAACTTTGAAAATCCCTTTTCACATAAAATCTATCTTCTATGAACATTGGCTGCAAAAACCCTTGTTGAGCTGTGATGTCCTCAGTCTTCTTACCTGCACCGTAAATTAGTGATCTATGACCTTCACAGTAATGAAGTGTATGCGCCAAATCCATCACACAAGCGGAGTCTTCAACTATGTCGTCAGATTTTATTTTTCTTTCCTTAAAAATAGCTCTCATTTGTTGGCTAGTGATTAATACAAATATACAGCCCCATTGTCTGCATTATTCCCGCCCTAGAGTTGAGTGGCTGATGTACGTTGGGTTTACGCAAAGGCAGAGGATGGATCATAGCCTGAGGAAGTGTGTCTGTGTTTACATACATATCCCCATACTTCCTTTGCTTTGGTATGAGTGTCACTGGATCTTAAAACTATATTTTGAAGTTGTGTAAATTTTAATTTCCTCTGTTTAAATTTTTTTGTGACGCATGAAGCCTCGGTAATTGAGATGGGTGCATGGCGTAAGATCCTACTGCAACATGCTTCATATGCTATAGTCCAGCTACTCTTTTCTGGCCATCATGGGGAAATGGAGGATCTTGGGCAGGCATAGGAAAATAAAACTAAGGCATTATAGGGGTGAAGTCACAAACCATATCCCTGTTTCAAAGGACCAGTGAAAAACTAGAATCTATATATCCTAAAAGAATTTAGAGGTTGCATTCAAACATCATGGTAAACCAACATGGTGGAGCTGTTAGGAGTTGTGAATCGACCACATTTGAGGGCCACAGACTTCCCCACCCTATCTTTGGTTGTAAAAAACACACAAAGATAACCTTGTGGCCAAAAGCTGAACATGCTCACTGGCCCACATTACAGTTTCTGGTTTTCTATCTTGGCTTCTATTGGCTCAGTACAGGTAGGCCTGGATATGATAGCAAAAAGCCACAACATAAACATAGTTCTGTTGTTTTCAGGTTTGCCAAAACTAGTCAATTTTCGTTCAACGTTTTAGTTCAACCCTTTCAAGAGCTATCTTTCTGTGGCCCATGATCACATAACACCATTTCCACTAGACCCAAACCAACCCCTGCCCCTTTCCTACCCTCAGGTTTTCTTGGAACCCTGAAAAGAGCCACTAACCCTATACTGTGAGATCCTATATTATTACTATTAGTATAGTACTGATCCACATCTGTAGATCTCAGGGCGGTTCACAACAAAACTGACATCCGTGCACACAACACACCCATGGAAGGCAAAGGAGTTTTTCTTGAGATAAAACCTACAAGAGATGAGCATGTTGTTGTTTAGTCGTTTAGTCATGTCTGACTCTTCATGACCCCATGGACCAGAGCACGCCAGGCACTCCTGTCCTCCACTGCCTCCCTCAGTTTGGTCAAACTCATGCTGGTAGCTTCAAGAACACTGTCCAACCATCTTGTCCTCTGTCGTCCCCTTCTCCTTGTGCCCTCAATCTTTCCCAACATCAGGATCTTTTCCAGGCAGTCTTCTCTAATTATGAGGTGGCCAAAGTATTGGAACCTCAGCTTCAGGATCTGTCCTTCCAGTGAGCACTCAGGGCTGATTTCCTTAAGAATGGATAGGTTTGATCTTCTTGCAGTCCATGGGACTCTCAAGAGTCTCCTCCAGCACCATAATTCAAAAACGATCATGTAATTTATAGCAGCAGAAATAAATGTAGATTTCAGCAAAAAAATAAGCTCAATGACTAATTTCCATGAATTGTGATTTAAACCATTTATCAGTCCTGTTTGCACTCGCTGGCTGTTAAAATCCCCGAATAGAATGTACTTCTGTATCTTTTGCAAAGTTCTTTAAAAAAAATAAATAAATCTGCAGGTGGTTTTTAAAAATACTTTATCTGAAATAACTGTTTATATCATACAGTAGTTTATCACTCTGAACACCTGTGTGGGAACGAGGACTGATAACGGAGCATGCTGATTATATCTCCCTTTCTGCCATTAGCAAGGTGTGAGCGAGTGTTGGAGTCTCTATCTCCTTGCTCGTATTTAACTACGATAAGGGATTTATAAAACGGGGTGTGTTCTACTTAGGGCAATATGTAAAATCCCACCTGAAGAGAGATAAGCACTTGGAAACTGTAAATTAAATATCAAAACAATGCTGCAAAACATTCAGTCGTAGGTTTTATCGGGCTGCAGAGTCACTTTGTGTGCGTGCAAATGGACACCACGTCTTACATGACTAAGAGGCAGAGGAAAGGGATTGCCCGCTATTAGTCCCTGAATTGGGTCTTAAAAGTTTGAAAGCTACTGCAATAGAACAGGGAAAGGGAAACAGAGCAACTGTGGAATTCTAAGTATGCATGCTGAAGAAAAGCAGAGCTGGCCCTACCATTAGGCAAAGTGGGGCAACAGGGGGCAGCAATCCCCTCAGGTGCCATGGAGGAAGCTATCCCATTGCCAGTGTTGGACTAACCTTCAATTGCCAGCCTAGGAAGCTACTAGATGTGGAACTGGTTGCAGGGTTGCCGTCCTTTGCCTCAGGCAGCAAAATGTCTTGGGCCGGCCCTACTCAGGAGTAAATCCCACTGGGTTTAATGGGACTTACTCTTGAATAATTGCAGCCATATAGCTTCCCCCTAACCTGCATGGTTTACTTTCCTTCTTTAAAAAAAACTAGAATCACCGTGGTCCACTGCTATGGCAGCATGTATAGATGCCATTGATCTGGTTTGAATGTGACGTTGATTGGTAGATCCTTACATCATTTATATGAAAGAAAATATATTATTATTATTATTATTATTATTATTAGGCACCAACCATGTACATGAAACCTTCCAGAGTAACCTAAAAACCTATCCCCCTGTTCCAAGGAGCTTCCAGTTTGCATTTTGACGACTGATTGGGAGGAAACAGAAGGTAGGGGAGATAGAGGTAAGGGCAGCAGGGGAAAAAGATGTGTGACATACAGTTTAGTTAGGCTCAGGGCTCAGTTAGATATTATGGCAGCCATTTTAGGTACGTAAATTATGGTTGAGGGACAAATGCAATAGGGAGAAATGGATTTACGGTTGGGGAAATGATTTCGTAAGCAAAAGGGACACATGGAGAGGAGTGTAAGAATATTTTACTGTCAGGAATATCATCCGAGATGCCATTCTGATTGCTCACCACATCTGGGGGGTGCGGAGCCCAAACAGCTCCTTACACTTCTACTGACTCTGTTTTCTCAGCTGGATATCTTCAGGGGAAGAAAAGACTAAGGAGTAAACTCTATGCAAATCTGGAGCGGAGGCCCTAAGGCGATTGGATGGTACCTTCTACGCCTCCTTCCGGCAACTCCTGCAACCAAGCTGGTCCTAAACGTCTTGCTCTGCTTTCCTTTGGACCATATCAGCAAGGCCAAGAAGAGGGTCATGTTGGCTGGGTAGCCCAGGACCTCCATACACACTGCCCAGGCTCACACCCCCAGCTTACAGCAGCTTGACTGCACCCCCAGAGGCACACTCCATTGTCTTTCGGGACTGATGGGTACCAACAACAACAATCTTCCAGGCTCGCCAAGCTGCACATTTGCCATTTTACCAAGTGACCGCAGGAAACACGAAGCCTCAAATTGCCCAGGGAAAGAGGGAGATAATGCATTCCCAACTCCTGCTGTTCAGGGCGGCACCCTGCCCTAACTGATTATGCACCCTGGTATGAATTGGGTGTTCTTGGGCTGGAGGTGTGGTAGATAAAAAATAATATCTGTATTTACACTGCCAAGAGGCGATTTCAAAATGGTACATGATTATGCAACAGGAGGTCATGGTGTTTATCGGTAGATTGTCAGGTGCAGAAGACAAGCAGCCCCAAGAGGTTGGCAGAGGTTAACTTTCAGGTTAAGGGTGACTATGAAAAATTAACAGTGATGACTGCTGTGTGCAATGAGGGAGGGCCAGAGCTCAGCGACAGAGCATCTCTTTTACTCACAAAGAGTCCCAAGTTCCAATTCCAGCATTTCCAGGTAGGGCTGGGAGGGCTCTCTGCATGAAACCTTGAACAGCTGCTACCAGTCATTGCAGACATACTTAGCTAGGTGGACCGATGGTCTGAGTCAATAAAAGGCAGTTTCCTATGTCCAACAACAACAATCTTTATTACGGTCCAGAGACCCAAGAAATCGTTACAAAGCAATACACAATTCATACAGCCTACCTCCAGATGGCTTTCAGGCAAAATTTCTACGATCTCTGCTGCAGGTACCCAACTGTGTCCCCAACTCCATACTTCTGTTAGAAGCTGGTGAATGCCCAATTTCAACTAAAGCATGCTGGGCTGCTGCCCTAAAACATTGGCTCAGGATTTCAGGGTTTGATCTAGGGAAGGGTTTGTACCAACACCTGACCAATGAGGAATTTGTCAGCAAATGGCAGAAAACCATGGCTAAAAAAGCTACCTCTATTGGTCTGTCACACCCCCCCCCCCAAACTGTATTACCTGGGTTATGAAGGCGCCCAAAAGATGTTAAAGCAAAGATTATGGGATCACATGCAGTCTGTAGTCCGCTGGCAGTAGGAGTACAATATGGGCATGTCTTTAAGTTAACATCTTACATTAAAAACCTGACAGTACCAAACTATCGAAGGCTTTTCACCAAAGCCAGACTAAATGTCATTCCTTCTGCAGTGTTGGATGGCAGGTTGAGAGGTGTTCCCTACCAATGATTTCTATGTCCCTAAAGCTGGAATTTTTATATTGTGGAGGGGGAGTTATTGTGGGGTGTGAGGTAGCGGGTTTCACTTCTAACTGGGGATATTAGAATGAGATTGTGACACACACTTGAGTAACAAGGTAAATCTCCTTGCACCCCCCCTTTAAAAAAAAAACTAGGGTTGACCTCTCAACAAAACAGGAAATCCCCTTGCAAGTAAATTCCCATAACCAGTCCCCTTGCTGTTTAGTCTGTGCTGGATCAAGTGGTGGCTTGCTTGTTCTTTTGATTGGCAACCTTAGTCCTATAAAAACAAATGTACGGAGGGAGTCTTGCAAGAAAAGCACCTCCCCACCCACCCCCGGCAAGCTGAAAACCCTTTTAGCTTTATTTGGACTGAAACTTGATGATAGCTATACTAGACAGGAAGTCCTCTTCTGCAATGTAGCCTTAACAGGATGACACATTTTCTCACAGAATGAGCAGCAGGGTTGGCGAAACCCACGCCATTGCATGTCTCAGGATTTTTTTATATTTAATTTCACTGTTTTCAAAGGAGGAAGCTGTTTATTTTCCTTCCAGTTAACACGAATTGTTATGCCAATAAAAGTGAGAGCTTAAAACAGCTCACGACAATGGAGACATGGAGCGCCAAATGTTTGTGAGTTTGTGACACGGGCTGATTCACATGATTTTTACTTACACGGATGTAGGCTTCATCTATAGAGCTGTGTGAGGGTGCATTAAAACAAACCAAAGCCAGAGGAACTAACAGCAGCAAATATTTTTGTGTGTTTGCTAGCCTGTTTCACACATCACAGTAAACCGCAGTTAATGGTTTGCTGTGAGCATGCTGGGATAGACTGTTTTACTCCCCACTGTTATGCTGAGGAGAAACAAACCATGATTCTTGGTTTAGCGCTATGTCCAAACCAAGGATCAAAGTTTCTTTGACTCCTGATAAATCATAATCAGTAAGCCAAGAAAAAACCCCCTGCAAATTGTGGTTTATCATGAGCAAAACAAATAATAATAATAATAATTTATTATTTGTACCCCACCTATCTGTCTGGGGACTCTGGGTGGCTCCCAACAGAATATTTATTATTATTATTATTATTATTATTATTATTATTATTATTATATCCTGCCCTCCCCAGCCGAAGCCAGGCTCAGAGTGGCTAACAAATGATACAACATTCTAAAATCATTTCATTATAAAATCAGTTCAAATCAGGTTAATGGCAACCACTGGGCTAGAGTTCTGTGAAGAATTGCCAAAGGAGGGGGTCAGGCTGTGCCTTGGCCAAAGGCCTGGTGGAACAGCTCTGTCTTGCAGGCCCTGCAGAAAGATGTCAGGTCCCGCAGGGCCCTAGTCTCTTGTGACAGAGCGTTCCACCAGATTGGAGCCGCAGCCAAGAAAGGCCTGGCTCTGGTTGAGGCCAGCCTAACCTCCCTGTGGCCTGGGATCTCCAAGATGTTTTTGTTTGAAGACCGTAAGATCCTCCGTGGGACATACCAGGAGAGGCGGTCCTGTAGGTATGAGGGTCCTAGGCCGTATAGGGCTTAACAGCACCTTAAACCTGATCCTGAACTCCACCGGGAGCCAGTGCAGCTGGTATAGCACTGGGTGAATGTGCTCCTGCAGCGAGGACCCCATAAGAAGTCTCACCGCGGCATTCTGCACGATAAAACATCAAACATTAAAAGCTTCCCTAAATAGGACTGCCTTCAGATGTCTACTAAAAGTCAAATAGTTGTTTGTTTCCTTGACATCTGATCGGAGGGTGTTCCACAGGGCAGGCGCCACTGGTTTGGACACAACACTGTCAGTGTTCATGGGTAGTTTCCTCCCAGCAGCAGATGGAGCAAAGCAGGAGCAATTTGTCCCTGCATGGTAAGCCAGTCATCCACAGCTGACCATTTTGTGCCAATGAAGTCATTGTATGAAACTCCATCCATTCACAGAAAGATGGCAAGATGGTGGTGCAAACAAATCCTTTTCACTGCATTTCTGATTGGCACTGAAGCTTTATGCTACCAGATATGTCTAATAAGCGTCATCTGTTCTCCCCTCCCTGAATGAAGCTTCTAAATCAGGCTTCCTCAACCTCGGCCCTCCAGATGTTTTGAGACTACAATTCCCATCATCCCTGACCACTGGTCCTGCTAGCTAGGGATCATGGGAGTTGTAAGCCACAAACATCTGGAGGGCCGCAGGTTGAGGAAGCCTGGTCTAAATAAATGAAGTTTCCCTCATTCCTTGGTATCGGTGGTATTATTATTATTATTATTATTATTAAATAGGACATTCCTATTTTCATTTGAGAAGGGACGCGGGTGGCGCTGTGGGTAAAAGCCTCAGCTCCTAGGGCTTGCCGATCGAAAGGTCGGCGGTTCGAATCCCCGCGGCGGGGTGCGCTCCCGTTGCTCGGTCCCAGCGCCTGCCAACCTAGCAGTTCGAAAGCACGTCAAAGTGCAAGTAGATAAATAGGGACCGCTTTCTAGCGGGAAGGTAAACGGCGTTTCCGTGTGCGGCTCTGGCTCGCCAGAGCAGCGATGTCACGCTGGCCACGTGACCCGGAAGTGTCTCCGGACAGCGCTGGCCCCCGGCCTATAGAGTGAGATGGGCGCACCAACCCCAGAGTCTGTCAAGACTGGCCCGTATGGGCAGGGGTACCTTTACCTTTTACCTTATTTTCATTTGAGAAATGTTGGAGGGCATATATAGGTACTCCAGAGGAATAATCATATGACATTTGAAACTATGGGATGGTTGTGATGGTGATGACCTATCTCTACACATTATGTTCCTCATACTGATATGTCTGCACTGTGCACATTTTCAGAATTGTTGCAGGGTTCTTACATTGGAGAGTTAGGATAGGTACAGCTAGCAGAATAAGATACACATTATTTAGACTTACGTAACCAAAATATATAAAATGATCTACATAATAAAGGTGGCGGGAGGAGGAGAATAATTTTGGTTCAGTTTGCAGTTAAAGGTGAACCTACCTAATTTGCCCTTTTCAAAACAAATTGTCAGCTGATAGGCAGCTACCCTTCAAAATGTGAACTTCTCTGAATTTTGTAATACAGTTCTCTAGCCAAGTACTGTAATGTGTACAAAGATACATTGTCTAGGGTCAAATATGCATTAAAAGGCATATATTGGTCAAGATGACATACAAAAACACCATATAGTACGGGACACTGCTCCCAAAGATGTGTATATCAGGTAAATTTGCATACAAAAATGTATTAGGAGAATCTTACACTAAAATGCTAATGAATTTTCACAAGAACGTTTTTTTTAAAAAAAATGCAAACTGATGTGGAAATGTGGGGGACCAAACTTGAGATCAGAAAAATAAGAACCTGAAAGAAACTAAAATTGACTGATTCCCTTGTCCCTAATGAGGAACTAAATGTTGTGCATATTAAACAGATCTTAAATAGGAGGAGAAATTTAATAACTAGCACCCCAAGTTTAAATATTTACTCTGCTATTTTTGCCTGCAGTACTAATGTAATTCCTTTTGTATTTCCGGTCACAGTTGTCACAGTTCCGGTGACAATGTCACAGTTATTTGCCCCGTGCAGACCTAGAAGTTTGCACTCCCAGTCCTGAAAATTTATTTCTTGGTACACCAAGTCTCACAACTCATTTGATCTTCTAGGGAAGTGGAAAGAAAACCTCAGTAACAGAGATCAATGGGGGAAGTTCCACTAAGTTTTCCACAATAAATTCTTTCAACTATCGCTCATTTTGGATTGGAAGCAAGAAACTTCCAAGAAACTAAATTAAGAATCCTATTCTTGGTTTATGGAATGCCTGGTTTGATATACCAAAATTGTTCTTAAAGAATGTGATTTGTTTCATTAAACAGCTGAGTGCAGCGGCGTAGCGTGGGTTGTCAGCACCCGGGGCAAGGCAAGTAATTTGCGCCCCCTAACCTGTGGATTTGCGCCCCCTAACCCATGGATTTGCCCTAACCCCAGATGTTGCGCCCGGTGCGGCTGGCCCCCCCTGCACCCCCCACGCTACGCCACTGGCTGAGTGGGAGCCAAGCTATTGAGAATGCTCATTCTAGTTCTGCACAAAACAACCTCTGCACAGAGATAGGATTTTGGTTGATGTACATGATAGCTTCCTATTCCGATCAATTGACACTGCAACCATCTACAGAAGTATGTTTGTTTAGTCGTTTAGTCGTATCCGACTCTTTGTGACCCCATGGACCAGAGCACACCAGGCCCTCCTGTCTTTCACTGCCTCCTGCAGTGTGGTCAAACTCATGTTTGTATCTTCGAGAACACTGTCCAACCATCTCGTCCTCTGTCATCCCCTTCTCCTTGTGCCCCCAATCTTTCCCAACATCAGGGTCTTTTCCAGGGAGTCTTCTCTTCTCATGAGGTGGCCAAAGTACTGGGGCCTCAGCTTCACGATCTGTCCTTCCAGTGAGCACTCAGGGCTGATTTCCTTCAGAATGGAGAGGTTTGATCTTCTTGCAGTCCATGGGACTCTCAAGAGTCTCCTCCAGCACAGAAGAAGTATGTTACTCCCAGGTAAATGTATTTAGGATTTCAACCTAATTACACTTCATAAACCGGTGAATCAGTGGTGATGATCCTCACATCCGTAGGTCTAACTGGGCCCATTGGGGTATGGCTTGCAAGACTGCCCCCCAAACCACGCCCACCTATGCCACACCTGACATCATGAATGATGTAACCAAACAGCTACCAAGGACCAATCAGAAGTTTAAAGGAGCTTAAAGTGCTGATCAGCTAACCAGCACTGACAGTGAGGCTACTTGAAGCACCATGTTTGCAAGTACAGATTGTACTCAAGCTGTGGCTGCAAACTGACATTTCCCTCCTCTTCACACCAGTTTGCCAGTCCATTGAGGAATAGTGTCCATTTGCAGGTGTGGTTTGTTTCCAAACCAAGCCTGCAAACGGAGAAAGCTGGGTTTGTTGTCAGAGCTAAACAGCTGACTGGAACCAATAGTGAGCCCCTGTTGTCATAGTGACATCAGATGATTGACAGGTGGGAGCCTTTGAAGTTGTCACCAGACTTCATAATGACACTAGGTGATTGGCAGGTGGTTGGCCTCACCCACCTGTCAGTGCAGCCTATGGGGGGTGGGAAGTCCCCCACGCCTGATAAAGATGGAAGAAAATTGCAGGGAGGAGCCACAAAATCCCACTGCTTATATCCATGTTGCCATATATTAAAAGTATGTCCTGCTGTTAACTATCCTTGCTGAAACCTGTTCTAATTTCAAATCCTTACCACGATGTACAGTTACACTCGAAAGACACATGTTACAGTGCTGAGTCAATTAGGAAATGTTTTTTTGGTTTTTTTAAATATGTTATCGCATCTTCAAATATAAACAATTGCCCGTCACATGATGCAACAGAAAAAGCTTTTTTAAAAAAAGAAAAAGAAAAATGACTTTGACTTTATGATTTATTAAGTGACATGTATAGACTTTTAAAAACTTAGTTAATGACACTCATGTCTCTAATGACAAAGACACTAGAGTTTGCCAACATTTCCAAAGTGCTAAATTGGCAAGTAATCATAAAAAGCAAGATATATGAGTCAACCAATCACTCTCCGGTGCTGATCAAACATTTCTGGTATTTCTATTTTAAAGATGTAGTTGTGATTTGGGGGCACCTAAGCCCAGAGCTTGTACACATACACAGTATGTCTTAGGTAATTTATTGTACTTTAATTTGGCAAAGTCTAGTCTTAAAATAACCAAAGAAGGCAGCTGTTCTGTTCATAATTATTTACATATGAGTTCACTTTGCAATGAGGAGACTGAATAAGACACTCATTTAATCCTCTGTAACTTTGAGAGGTAAATAACCCCCTTGTTTTGTGGGGAAGGCGGGAAATAGAGAGGTGATGTGAAGTATAATTGGCAAAGGTTCTAGAGCTAATTGATCAATGACACATTCATGGTATGGATTGTATTGATTAGAGATACCTTAAAGGACAGTGAGACTGTTAACATTTTATCAAAAATGTGCAATGCTAAGAAAATCAGAGTCCTTGCCTGTCGGGCCTTGAGTCAGGCATAGGTCAGCAACAAAAACAACAAATCACCTGAGGCCAGTGAAGTTAAAACTTTATTCAAGGAAATAAACTACAGAACTCAGGCCTAGTGGTCTCAGCAACTCTTCCTACTAGGTCTTGCACCAATGAAGCAGTTGTGAGGATTAAAGGTCCCCACCTTCCCACCCCTCTCTAAGGCTCCTCCTCTCCAGGGTTTTCCCCTGCAGTCTCAAACTGTGCCTGCACACAACTGATCTCTGTTCTGCTCTTTTCATTTCTCTGTGCATTCTTGAAGACCAGGGCGGAGGGGAGCTGGTTGCAGCAGGAGGGGGAGACTCCCTGTAATTCTTCAGCAGCTTCCTGACCCCCCCTCCTCTTCAGCCTCTGCTTCAGCCTCAGAGTCTGAACTGCTCTCTGCCACAGACTCTTCCTGCTCACTAAAACCTGTTGCTCCTCCATCTTCCAACACCTCATCCCCTGGTCTTCTTCCTCTGACCACTCATCTTCGTCCCACCACCAATATCCTGGATGTCCCCTAGAGGGGGTTCCCCAGCTGGTGCCTTCCTCTGCATCCAGCCAGTGCATGACATTGCCTGAGGATGGGGAAATAGCCAAAATGGAAACTAGCTTACAGTACAATCCTAATCATGTCCAATCAGAAGTAAATCTGATTGAATTTAATTGGGGGCTTACTATTAGGGTTGCAGCCTAATGTTGGTACCTGGAGTCTATTGAGGCTGCTTTTTCCCACCTCTTACTAGGCTGCAATCCTGTAACCAATTACCTGGGAATAAGTCCCATTGAACTCAATGGACATACTTTGGAGTGCCCATGTATAGACTTATGCCATTAATGTCAAGCACATGTATATTTTTTAAAAAAAGTTCCTTTGAGATGTTAAAGGCATATGGTTTCACTGAACTATCCCTGGCATTTTATCCTGCAGCTATATTAATCAAACAAGCAAATAATTGCTTTTCAGGTTGGAGGCGGGTTTGGATCTGGACTTATATATAAATCTACATTGCAATTGCCAATTTGCAGAAGAGTTGTACAGGGGCTGATGTCTTGTTTATGCTTATTATCAGCCTAGCTAGTTCAGTTCTAATGAGTGCTATGTGAAGTTGTGAAATCTGGTAATGAATAGTCTGCCTGCTTCCTGCATGTTGCTAATCTTCATAAACAACCATTTAAGAGTCTTTCATGGTTGCAGCAAATAACACATTTGCTTATCAGTTCCTACTGTTTCCTCTGCTGTTGCCATGAAACAAGGAACACTACTAGGGCTGATTCCATGTAATATTCCTTCATTTCATGTCAGCTTTGTATATTCAGCATTCCTCTAGGGAGTTTTGGGCACTGCACAAGGTGCCATCAGTGTTGAGCTCAATAAACATCCTGTGGGGTAGTTTAGGCTCTGAAAGGGTGACTTAATCAAGAGGGTCAGAGCTGAGTGGGGAATTTGAACCCAAGTCTTCTTGTTCCAAGAAATACACTGCTGTAAGCATTGCTCTGGGCATTTAGTATGACCTGCACTCAGTGCCTTTTGTTAGCTAAAAGTGATGGCTGGTGGCTACTAGACATCACACCTTTCCTGCTTGGATTAGGGACTAAAGAAAACTGTTAGGGGGGTGGAACTAAAGAAGGGGGGAATATAGTTTTTTACAGGTAGTTGGTACAAAGCAATTTGGGAGAGGGAAGTGGAATTCTGCTTACTTTAGGGAAACTTAGAGGGCAACTCTATGGCAAGATCTGCTGTGATGAGCAGCTCAGGATCCAGCAGATCCCTGGCTTGGCTTATTGATTCCCAGTTCAGCCAGCATTAAGTTCCCCATCCAGTGGCGAAGCTGCATGCTCCACTACCGGGGGCAGAGAGCAAGCGGGGGCGTGATGCATCCCCCTAGGGCATGGCATGCATTCTGGGGGCGTGATGCACCGCCTGTAGGAGCGTGACTCCCGGTGCATGGGGGAGTGCGCAGTGCGTGTCTGGGGGGCTGCCGCAATGGCACCCTACCAGAATAGTGGTGCTGGGGGCGGTCCACTCACTCCGCACCCCAGTTCCTCCGCCAGTGCCCCCATCCCAATTCAGCTGCAGTTGCACTGAATTAATGCACTGGTGGAACACTCTTTCTCATGAGACCAGGGCCCTGCGGGATCTGATTTCTTTCCGCAGGGCCTGCAAGACAGAGTTGTTCTGCCTGGCCTTTGGCTTGGAGTCAATTTGATTCCCTCCCCCTCTTTCTTTTTTCCTTTTTCTTTTTTCCTTTCTCCTCCTGTGATGAGGCTGCATTTTAATGTTTCAATGTTTTAATGTTGTATTTTAATCTTGTTTTTAAGTTGTATTCATTCAACTTGTTTTTATTATTGCTTGTTAGCCACCCTGAGCCTGGCCTTGGCTGGGGAGGACGGGGTATAAATAAATTATTATTATTATTATTATTATTATTATTATTATTATTATTATTATCTTGCTCAGCCAAGGCTTGGTTGCCTGAGTTGAGGCTAGTGTAAATCCCCCAGAAAGCGGCATTCTGGGGGCAGGACCAGAGGGGAGGGGCTTAGTCTGTATTTTAAGTCTGGTTCAGATGGTCCTGTGACCTGGCAACCTGCCACAGAACTCTATTTGAAAGGCTTGTTCCCCTTATTCCAGGTTTAAGCAATGACAGCAGCCCCTCTGCTGAATGAAGTGTGAATCTTGTGTAAGTTTATGTCGGCTTGCTTTGCACCGGTTCCTTGTGCATAGGATTGCTCCTTAAGGCTGCTTTGTCATTCCTCACTCCACAACTTGTAAATCTTAAAATAAACAGATGCTACAAAAATACCATGGGCTCCAGTACTAAGTACATAAGAAAAGCCCTACTGCATCCTTTCTCAACCTGTGGGTCCCCAGATGTTGTTGAACTACAACTCCCATCACCCCTAGCTAGCAAGGCCAGAGCTCATGGATGATGGGAGTTGTAGTCCAACAACATCTGGGGACCCACAGGTTGAGAACCGCTGCCCTACTGGGTTTGGCCAAAGGCCCACCTAGTCCAGCATCCTGTTCTCCCATTGGCCAATGTCATGCTTATAGGAAGCCCACAAGTAGGAGGCCCACCTGAATGGAGGACTCCCCTCACAATGAGATTATCTTGTAGAAGACGGTCTCAGAGACGTCTTACCTCTCAGGGAAATGAATAATCATAGCTATATGGAAGCTATTTTCCTCTGGACATTTTGGGGAACTTTCTGAAGGTCTTTTCACATGTTACCTTGTATGGATGTGTGCTTCTGGAGTGACAGAGAAGTGTTGGGAAACACAGAAGTAAGCCAGTCAGAGAGTTAGAGAATCGGTTGAGACTTCCTGTTGAGCGTACATTTGGTGGCAAACACAGATTATCTGCTGTGCAGTGTGTGACATGCTTTATATTCGAAGGGTTCAACCTAGCCCTACTTGTAAATAAATTTCATTGGACTCCTGTCTGAAGAAGCATGGACAGGATCCAGCTCCAAGGGTGCAGTCGACCTCCCATTGTTTAAAGTGGAACTAGATTAGGCCTTAAGTTTACTTTTCAAAGAAACTCTAATTGCTACCAATCAAAGCACACATAGGCCATTTGGCAACTTATAGCAGTTGATTTCTTTTTTAAAAAAAAAGCTGGAGATTTTTCTTTGCTTATTAGACTTTCCAAGTAGTTGGGTGGGTTTCTTCATTTCTGAGCTCCAAAACAAAAGCCAACTATAACAGCTTTCCTTTTGAAGTCTTTTCTTTAAAAGTGACCCGCTTTCATATGTTTACCAGAGGGTTTTTGTTTTGTTTTTTCCTTAAAGAGAAAATCCTCTGTGTGAGAGAATTGACTAGGGAATTTGCAGGGGGATGAAAGATTTTTGTAAAATTAGTAACATGCGTGACCATCTACAAAAATAAAACCTTGGAACTGGATGAGATCGGACGGATGAGCAGTTCTAGAGTATGCTAGGTTTCTTCTCCAATGTCCCCACTGTGTGAGTAAAATATTTTCTGCTCTTTAGGGATCTGAATGTGGTAAGCATTCTGATCCACTTCAATGAAATAAAATAGGTCCTTGAAAAAAGAATATGTAATATAAAAAATATCAGCTGGGGGAGATATGTACATGTTCATTTATTTATTTGTTTGCATGTACAGACAGTCTTAAGGGACGCAGGTGGCACTGTGGGTTAAGCCACAGAGGCTAGGACTTGCCGATCAGAAGATTGGCAGTTTGAATCCCCATGATGGGGTGAGCTCCCATTGCTTGGTCCCTGCTCCTGCCAACCTAGCATTCCGAAAGCACGTCAATGTGCAAGTAGATAAATAGGTACCGCTCTGGTGGGAAGGTAAACGGCGTTTCTGTGCACTGCTCTGGTTCGCCAGAAGCAGCTTAGTCATGCTGGCCACATGACCCGGAAGCTGTACGCCAGCTCCCTCAGCCAATAAAGTGAGATGAGCACCGCAACCCCAGAGTCAGCCGCGACTGGACCTAATAGTCAGGGGTCCTTTTACCTTTACCTTACAGTCTTATCCTTGGGTACTATATGAGTTCCAGCATTTCTCATCCAAGCTGTTTGTATGAGGAAATTGGATCAGCAATCATTCCTTCAGTCAAACAAGAACTTGTAAAATGATCAACAGTCTAAATGAGGCCTTTAACTGCTGGGAGATACTTAGTCAGTTGACTTCTACACCTCCCACAATCCCATGCTACAAAGTCAGCATCTCGCTGGGATGCCACCCATCGTATCTGGCATATCCACAAGTCCTCCTTATATCCCTGCTTGATCCCAGGGGTCTTTGAGGGAATCACTGTGAGTGGTCCCCCATGGCTCAGATGCATAGCCACAAGAGCCTTGTATTTGGTATTGTGGGTCCAATTTTGTGGAACTCCTTGCAAGTTGAGGTCAGACAGGCCACCTCCCTGCTGAACACCCGGATTTTAAACTGAATCCAGATGTTATTGTCTTTACTTGTTTTTTAGTCTCATTGTAGTGAGTCTTCTGAGAGTCTACTGTCATTCAGTGGTATATGAACTGCTGAAATAAATAAATAATAAATATGGCCATCGGCCTGAAAAAGAGGTTCCCCATAGGTCATAAAGGATGGTTCCCAAAGCAGCTAAAAGCAGCTGACCACAGTCATATAGAGCTTTTAAAACTGGTCACAAAAAGCTGGCAGATTTGTGATAAGAGTATTAGGTACAGTTTCTGAGCCACATTAAACCTGGTTACAGAAGGACAATTTCCTCAAGGGTGCTATATGGACCACTGGTCTGGCTTAGCATAACACAGTTTTCTTCATCTTCACCATCACTATTATTATTAAATCGAGTAGAAACAAACTAATGATCGTACTGGTTGGATAAATCAGCTCAGTTAACATTTGTGTTTTGAGGGCATTAGTAACTGAATGACCAACTAAGCCATATAAACATCTTGCTGATTTATCATGATTAAAATTATGTATCCTTTATCTGGCTGTATTTCTGAGCTATGCACAACCTGCGTTGTAATGAAAAACAGTTGCCCAACAGCAGCATCTGCTGAATTTTATCTCATGGTTAATCAAAGATAACGTTTGTAAATGTTTTTTAGTAACATGCAATCTGTATCCACCAGTATCTCACCTTGTTACATTTTTACACGACCTTGCAACAGATATTTCCTGGGTAGGTTTCACAGATGCAAACGAAACAATAACACGATGAGGATGTAATTCAGTCTTAAAACAATACGAATAACAGCTCTTAAAATAGATTTAACATTTATTTAACATTTATTTAAATTAATTAACATTTATTTAAAGAGGTTTTAAAAAGCCTGGGAGAATATGCCCAGCAATGAAAAGTTAAGTTTGCATCCTGCAATCCATACTAGGGAGAAAGTTCCACCCAGGGGATGTCATTACTGAGAAAGTCTTGTGCCAGTCACTTCCCAGGGGATGTGAGCAGATCAGCCTGGTGCCCAGGCAAGATGATGTGGGAACAGGCATTCAGATCCTAATTCATGCGAGTTTTATAGTTGAGCCATTCACACTCATTCCTATTTTTCAAATGGGAAACTGTGGCCGAAAGAGAGTTGTAACTGATTGAATTTATGCAGAGATGTGCCCAGCTTGCATTTTGACATATAGAGTGGCACCTCGGGTTACAGACGCGTCAGGTTACAGACGCTTCAGGTTACGGACTCTGCTAACCCAGAAATACTGGGGTTAAGAACTTTGTTTCAGGATGAGAACAGGAATCGCGTGGCGGTGGCACAGCAGCAGTAGGAGGCCCCATTAGCTAAAGTGGTACCTCAGGTTAAGAACAGTTTCAGGTTAAGAACGGACCTCCAGAATGAATTAAGTTCTTAACCCGAGGTACCACTGTACCTCATGGCCAATTTTGAGGCCTAGGTGATATGTAAACTTTGCAGCCCCCACCCTACAAAGGGTAAGGAGAAATGCCATGTGGTGGCCCTGATTTTCCACAGTGAGACGTATTTTATGTTCAGTAGAAACCTGGTGGCCTTCCAGATGCTTTTTCACTCCAATGGTCCATCCCCATCATTCAGCCCAGACACTGAGGTCCAGTTCTGAGGGCCTTCTGGAGGTTCCCTCACTGTGAGATGGGAAGTTACAGGGAACCAGGCAGAGGGTCTTCTCGCTAGTGGTGCCTGCCCTGTGGAATGCCATCCTGTCAGATGTCAAAGAGATAAACAATGCCATGACCTTTCGTGGACATCAGGAAGTTTTTAATGTCTGGTGTTTCGCTGTGTTTTTATAGTCTTTTGGAAACCGCTGAGAGTGGCTGGAGCAACCCAGTCAGCTGGGTGGGGTATAAATAAATTGTTGTTGTTGTTGTTGGAGTCCAACAACAAAGGGCCACAGGTTCTCCACCCTTGCATAAGGAACAGGATAATTGAATTATGCTGGGGTTGCCCATCCTATTGCAAGGGTGGAGAACCTCAGGCCCAGGGTTCAAATGAAGCAATTTAGTCCAAGCCTCTTTACCTGATCTTGGATCTCTCCCCAGGTACACCTTCTCCTCAGTCACATCCTCTCTCTCCACCACCAGTTCTACCTGAAGGTTTCTGTGTGGCTGAAATGTTTCCTTGAACATTGATAGTGATTTTTCTGCTTGCCTGGATCAAGGATCAAGAGGGGCAGTTTTATAACAGTATACATTTAAAGTCGATGAACACATGATTAAGTTAAGTTAATATGCAGAAAATATAAAAAATAAATGTAAGGAACTACAGAAAGAGGGGGAAGGAGGTAGAGTTTCGAAATGTTAAAACGATTGTGAAATTATTGAAATGTATAAAATTGGAAATCATATTTTATTTTTAAGGATAGAGAAGGGCATGCGTGAAGACCCCTCAAGTGTCCCTATTTCCAGAGACAGTCCCAAATTTACAGAAGCCGTCCCGGTATCTGATTTGATACTGGAATGTCCCACTTTTCCTTAGGCCGCCCCTGTTTTCATCGAAGAAATGTTGAAAGGGATGGAGTTATCCGACCCCCCGAGCCATCTGAAGGCAGCCCTGTATAGCAAAGCTTTTTTATGTTTAATATTTTAAAATACATATGCTGGGAACTGCCTAGAGGGGCTGGGGAAACCCAATCAGATGGGTGGGGCATAAATATAATTATTGTTATTATTAGCGTTACAGATGCTTCAGGTTACATACACTTCAGGTTACAGACTCCGCTAACCCAGAAATATTACCTCAGGTTAAGAACTTTGCTTCAGGATGAGAACAGAAATCATGCTCCGGTGGCGCAGTGGCAGCGGGAGGCCCCATTAGCTAAAGTGGTGCTTCAGGTTAAGAACAGTTTCAGGTTAAGTACGGACCTCCAGAACGAATTAAGTTCTTAACCTGAGGCACCACTGTATTGTTGTTGTTGTTGTTGTTATTGTTAGACATCCCTGGAGATGTCTGGGGGTGTATAAATACTGTGCAAATGATACAATTCGCTTGTACTGCTGCACCCACTTTGCCCTCTGTCCCTGCCCACCACTGGCATGTGGCCCCTGGAAAGTTGCCAGGGAAGGCCCTCTGTAAAAGATTCCCCACCCCTGAACTAGTGAACATAATAAGTGGCACAGGTGGGTATTGATTTGATGAGGAGGAAGTTGTCTCACATCTCGCCCACCATTTATTTCTAACTCTGGCGCTCGGCCTTGATCTCCTCCCAACTCTCCTTTTCTTAGGGTGCTTCAGAAATACAAAGTGGCAGAAAGCTTACTTGAGGTAGAATGTGTGGAACAGCCTGACCCTTGTCACAACTGGCCCACAGCCTGGATTTCCCTGCATTATTCTCGAGAGTCACCAGAGCCCTCCCGTGATTACACCTTTGTAAAGGCTTACAATGCATTAAGAATAATTGCAGTTTGTTTAATATGCCCACATCCTTGAGGCTTTAAAAGCCTCTCTGCGCCGCAGCACTATGCCTTCCTGTTGAAACTCTGCGAAAAACACTCCATAGTTCACGGCACGAAAGTAATTTAATCAAACCATTTTCTTTCCACCGTCGTGCTTTGAGTTGAACCAAGGTTTTCATTATGAAGCGGTTACTTAATATTTTCTTCAACATTAAATGCTTTTTATTAACGTTTCAATAGTACATATGCCGTTGAGTAAGTCGGGTTGCACAGTTAATGAAGCCAGTTTCATAGCTTGTAGGATTGCGTCGGCTGCTAATAAAAACCGCTTCAGTTTCACTACCAACATTCTTTCGGAAAAATTCAGAGACGGTTGCCTTTTCCATGGGCTGTGCGCATAAGCCTTTCCTGGAATCTGGAACCTTGTGAGATACAGGTCCTGGATTCTAAGTCCTGGGAAAACCTACACATATAGAAGTCTCTGCATATAGCTTTTCCAGTTACTGATACCCAGACCCTCCAAGTGTCCCTGTTTCCCCGGGCAGTCCCAGATTTTACAGAAGCCATCCTAGTTTCTGATTTGAGCCCAGAATGGCCCACTTTTCCTTAGGACATCCCTGTTTTCATCGGAGAAATGTTGGAGGGCATGGAGTTATACAACCCCGAGCCAAGGAGATAAGTAACTATACAACCTTTTAAGAAGACACCTAAAGGCAGCCCTGTATGGGGAAGGTGTTTTTTTAATGTTTAATGTTTTATTATGTTTTTATATAAGTTGAAAGCTGCCCAGAGTGGTGGTGGTAATAATAATAATAATAATAATAATAATAATAATAATAATAAATAGGACATTCCTATTTTCATTGCAGGAATGTTGGAGGATATGCTCACACCTAATGCTTAGACATTTGGAGGCTGGGAAAGGTGCATAATTTCTGGAGTGGGGCCAAGACTGCCGCTTTAATCATGTGGACCACTTTCACCTTTATAACACAAGAAAGGGGCTTATGGGTGAATCTGCCAATCTCAGTTTCTCACAATTTCACATCAATTTTTGTGGGGGGGGGGGGTTACAAAAAAAAACCCGGTCCTCATGTGAATTCATTCCCAGTCACAAGTAAAAAAGTTGTTTGTGCTTTAAAAAACAGTAGTAGCCCTCATACTTTTCTGTGTATGACTTCTAAAAAGTCAAACAGTCAGGTAGTCTCTGGATTTTTAAAGTCGAACCCGCTTGCTAAACCAATTGAAGCTGGCTGGCTCACCATAGTTTGCTGAGGGTGAAATTACTTTAAGGCACCAACAGAATACAAACGCCTGGCAAGTAATTCAATGTGATGCTTTGAGGGCCTGAATATCTATGATTGAGCGTTCTTTTGTGACCCCTAGTGGTTAATTCTAATAATGTCCTCGAAATGAGCAAGGGTGGCAAATCTTCTTAAATCGCTTGCTTATTTCCATTCCTTTTTAGCAAGCTGAAAGAAAGTGAACTGTCAAGCATTTGCAGCAAATACTTCCATTTCCCCATTTTCAAATTACCAAAATTACATATCCGTCTCTACATTTTAGCACATAGCATGCAAGATGTGAAATCTTCATTCAGCTGTCTCGGTGAAGAATCAAATCCTTTTACTCCTAGAGCAGCCCTTGCCACAGCCTAAATAAAACGGATGTGGAGTGCAAAGCTATGCATGTTTACTCAGAAGCAAGTCACACTGTATTCCATGGCGCTTATGCCCAAGTAAGTGTGCATAGGATTGCCTCTGTTTCATGGGGTTTTAGTTCCTAGTTCTGTGGAAGTCATCTCCTTATGATGTTACACTTTATTCGGAGAATGCATAATTCGTTTTACATGCTGATGCTAAACACATTTATTATTGAAAAGTCGTGCCCATGTACACGCCCTTTCTATTGTGCTCCTAGTCATGTATTTACATGATTTCATTGCTTTGTGTGCCTGACTAAGTAGTTCATTTGCTGAAAGAGTAGGCTTGTTAAAAATATATTATTACCTTGGACAGCAGCAACGTGGAATGAAAAAGGGGAAAGGGGGCGTCTGTGTACTTTGTGCAGAAGATTTCTCTGGTCCACTTTAACAAAGAGGAAGCTGGACAAATCATAGGAACACATTGGTAATGAAACTCTGTTTAGAAACACCATCTCTAACTTAAACAGAAACTCCTGCAAGCTGAAAGGCAGGGACTTCCAAACCCTTCAATAAAGAGCTGTGGACAAGCTAATGGGCTTTAAAATGCTCCATCTGTGGAGGCATCCATGAGGACTGAGTAACCTCTTCCGCAACTCTCACAGATAGCAAGACCCGTCTTGTAATCTTTCGACGTATACGTCGAAGAGCCGAAAATAAACGGAAAATGAAACAGAAGCGCAGCAGCAGTCGAAGCAGGTCACGTTCCTGATTGTTACCATCTGGGGTTAGGTCCCACAGAACACAGGAATGGGAGTTGTGTGTATAAACACCGGCTAATTGGCAAGCAATGTGGGGGAACCTGATCCTGCATTAATGAGGGAGCTGCTGCCGGGCCACCAAGAGACAACGGCTTGGGAGCCGAAGGAAGCTCTAGTCACGCATCTCTGCAAGTGTCATCATCAGCCCAACTCGCCAGGTGTTGCTGAAGGCCCAGACCCTGCCACTTCTGACCTCTCCACTTCCATGGTAGGAAAGGCAAACTAACACTCCGTGAAACAGCTGACACTTGGTCCATTTTTAGCAACCTCCTTAGGAAATTCCATAGCTGTACAAAGAATTGGATATCTCTTTGGTGCATGTTATCGTTTGTGATCGCTTTCTTTCTCTCTTACGCTACTACAAGTAAAAATAAATAAATAGAATGGTTCCCTAGGACTTGTTTGTCGGGACTTTCAGCAAAGAAAGTGCAGTACAACCCTTAGGCTTCTTGTTTTCACAGAATTGCACTTTTACAAATGGGTGGCAGAGGCTGGAAGAAAATAGTCTGGATCGCCAAACACCACCCTATAACAGTGGGACTTTGAAACACACTGTGCAGTAAGTCATCCCAAGCCAACATGAATTTCGATTTTTACATTTGGCTGAGGTGGGCGGTGGAGTGGAAGGCAGCAGAGAAGGTAAAGGACCCCTGGATGGTTAAGTCTGGTCAAAGGCAACTATGGGGTTGCAGCTTTCAGGTCAAGGGAGCTGGTGTTTGTCCACAGACAGCTTTCCGGGTCATGTGGCCAGCAGGACTAAACTGTTTCTGGCACAACGTGATGGAAAACAGAGCGCACAGAAACACCGTTTACATTCCCACTGCAGCAGTACCTATTTATCTACTTGCACTGGTGTGCTTTTGAACTGCTAGGTTGGCAGGAGCTGGGACAGAGCAATGGGAGCTCACCCCATCGCGGGGATTTGAACCTCCAACCTTCTGATTGGCAAGTCCAAGAGGCTCAGTGGTTTAGTCCACAGCGCCACCTGTGTCCCAGCAGAGAAGAGCTTGCTAGGTCTGTATCATTCTTTGTTTACATGGCAGTGAAGCTGCTTTACAAGGAATCAGACCACTGATACATCGAGCCTAGCATGGTCCGCTTTTTTAACAAGCCAGTAGCTTATAGGGACGTGGGTGGCACTGTGGTCTAAACCACTGAGCCTCTTGGGCTTGCCGATCAGAAGGTTGGCAGTTTGAATCCCCACAATGAGATGAGCTCCCATTGCTCTGTCCCAGCTCCTGCCAACCTAGCAGTTTGAAAGCATGCCAAAAGTACAAGTAGATAAATAGGTATCGCTTCGGCGGGAAGGTAAACGCCATTTCCATGCAGTGCTCTGGTTTCGGTGTTCTGCTGTGCCAGAAGTGGCTTAGTCATGCTGGCCACATGACCCGGAAAAACTGTCTGCAGACAAACGCTGGCTCCCTCGGCCTGTAAAGCGAGATGAGCGCTGTTTGGTACTGAAGTTCTCACCCTGGGCCAGCAGGGGGATACTGTAGATAGTTATGCAAATAAGGGATCAAAAGTGACATTCAGTGATTGGATAGTTTTAGAAAGTTGTTACAATTATGTGTACTGGAGCTCTATATAAGCAGGCTGGCTGGGCCCTTCAGCTCAGTTCTGTCCTGGCCTCTGGATAAACAAGAGCTGTTTGAAAAATCGCTGTGTTGTCTGATATGTTCACTCACAACTTAACAAGCGCCACAACCGCAGAGTCGTCTGCAAATGGACTTAACTGTCAGGGGTTCTTTACCTTTACCTTTACCTTTACCTTTACCTTTACCTAACTTAAGTTAGAAGTGAATTGCAGACTTCACAATCAGGCTGCATATGCCTAAGCACATATGAAGCACATTCGAAGAATTCTGGACACTGTGGTTAAGGGTTTCTGGGAATGGCATCTCTGTAGTGATAAACTACAGTGCCCAAAATTCCTTGAGCAGGGAAATGTGCTGCAAGTGTGCTTGAAGGGTATTGTGTAGATGCAGGCTGAGTTATATGTGTTTTGTAGCAATCTTGGATCAAATCCCCTCCATAAATGTAAACTCTAAAAGTGAACAAAAAGTTAGCAGAAGCACACATTGATGTTATTAGATCAAGAGCTATGAAATAAAAGAGGGAAATGTCTTAAAACAAAACATCCATATGGTGCAAAACGTCAATGGATGTCTTTTACAAGTACACAAAGTTTCCTACATCAGAAGAGAGATTCAGCATTTTTTGCATTGTGATCATTTCCAGAGTCCTTGAAAATGGCCGACTCGTGAGGCAATCCCACATTCTCTCCCCGAATGTACAGTTCATTAACATTCCTACTGGGATTATGATCAAAGTTTGGTAGTCAGTTCCATTCCACATGCTCCTTTCAATGTGTTCCAAGTCTTTTACAAAGTCAATGTGTTGTGTATTTGTCAAGAGACCTTCCTGAACTTTTCCCACCATATCTAGAGGGTTAAAAGGTAGACATCTCAGTTACAGGGGAAATGGCTTCAGATTGGCCATTTGAAGTAATGTGCATTTGAGGACAGCACAGCTCAGTTTGAATTAGCAAAGTTATGGTTACTGTACATTATTTCAAAGCAGCTTTGATTTTATTATTGATTATTTAATTTCTAAACCGCTTAATATATTTAAAATATATCTAAGCGGTGTACAAAAAGCTGAAGCAATGACAGACAACTTAAACAAAATGTTACAAAAATACACATTTCAATATAAAAATGTTACATTAATACAAAGTTACTCAGGGCTTTTTTTCAGCCGGAACTCGCCAGAACTCAATTCTGGCACCGCTCATGTGGGCGCCATTGCCATGCTAAGAGAACGAGGGAGGCATTCACAGTGAGTTCCAGCACCTCTTTTTCTAGAAAAAATAACACTCAAGTTACTAATATATCTCCTGCCAACCTAGCAATTCGAAAGCACATCAAAGTGCAAGTAGATAAATAGGTACTGCTCCGGCGGGAAGGTAAATGGCGTTTCCGTGCGCTGCTCTGGTTTCGCCAGAAGCGGCTTAGTCATGCTGGCCACATGACCCAGAAAAAACTGTCTGCAGTCAAACGTCGGCTCCCTCAGCCAGTAAAGTGAGATGAGCGCTGCAACCCCAGAGTCGTTCGCAACTGGACTTAACTGTCAGGAGTCCTTTACCTTTACTAATATACAGTGGTACCTCAGGTTAAGAACTTAATTCATTCCAGAGGTCCGTTCTTAACCTGAAGCACCACTTTAGCTAATGGGGCCTCCCGCTGCCGTCGCGCCGCCACCATGCGATTTCTGTTCTCATCCTGAAGCAAAGTTCTTAACCCGAGGTACTATTTCTGGGTTAGCAGAGTCTGTATCCTGAAGCGTATGTAACCTGAAGCGTATGTAACCCAAGGTACCACTGTATATGAATCAATATTGATTTCTTTTCCTTCTGACACACTCTCCTTCTCAGAGTCTGGGTTCTCACCCAGGGTCCAAACCAGGCATAGGCAAACTCGGCCCTCCAGATGTTTTGAGACTACAATTCCCACCATCCCTGACCACTGATCCTGTTAGCTAGGGATGATGGGAGTTGTAGTTCCAAAACATCTGGAGGGCCGAGTTTGCCTATGCCTGGACTCCAAACAAACTCTCAGCTCACTCACAAAAGTCTCACAAGGAGAAGAGTTTCTGGTTTAAGCTACAATCCTAATTAAAGTGTTAGTCTAGAACCTGGGAGACGAGGGTTAAAATTCCCACTCAGCAATGTAGCTTACTGGGTGACTGTTAAGCATATGGGTATTATTATTTATTTTATTGATAAGCATGTTCATATACCACTGTATCATAAAGATTTATCCCAGTGGCTTGCAAGAATATAAACAGAAAACATTATCAACATGTCATGGCACCAAATAACACTTTGTTGGTGCAGATTTCCCTAACAGACAGGCAGACACACAGACATCTATTGACACTTAAGGCCTGCAATACTGAAAATTGGGTGGGGGCAGAAACCCCCTTGTTCATGGCCCCCATTCATTTCAATGGAATATACACATATTGTTGCCTCCACCACTGAAGTAAGCTGTGATGTTCTTTTGTAGACTCAATTCCCACATAAATAATGATCCCCTGAGTCAGACTGGCTATTAACGTATGAGAGATGTGTTTAATCTTAAATGTCCTGTGGACATCTGTGGCAATCTATTGCCATTTGATTAGCGTATTCCTGTCAATAAGAATGTTTTTAGGATTCCATTTGGATTTTTAAAATTGCCATATATTGGAGTGGGGACTATAGAGTATAAAGGTTTATTGTAGAAAGTGGAATTTTGGAACGGGGCAGCATTCTCCTTTTGGAAAAATGAGCATAGGTTCTTGATTTGTCTATAGGCCAACTTCCATCAGACAAAGGCTTTATGGTGTAGAAAGTACGGTACTCATTCAACAAGAAATTATATTTTTGAATTAAAAGAGCAGAAGGCAATAATCAGACAGCAAGCAAAGCAAAGACACTTTAATAAAAAAGAACACAGTCATTTTGATACTTAGCCATATTGTAATAATATAGTGAGCAGACTGTCCATTAGACCATAGCCTTTGGTCTGCATGCATGGGAACGCACAAAAAGTGTAAAATTAGCCACAAGAAAATATTCTTGTTATTGCCTGAATACAATAAAGACCAAGTGAGATTTACAAGGAAAATTTTAATAAACTATTGACTGTAGAAGCAGTAGTTTTCAAAGTAGTGTTCTCTATATCCAAATATCTGTGTGTGTGTGTGTGTGTGTGTGAGAGAGAGAGAGAGAGAGAGAGAGAGAGAGAGAGAACCTTATTCAGTAATAAGGTTATTCAGTAATGAAAGATGAAAATAATAGGTTTCCATTTTACTTATAAATATTTTCTCAAGCAAGAAACCTATTAAATCATGTGGAGGCTGTATCACATAGTATTAAACTGATCATGGCTGGGGGAAGAAAAAGAAATAAAACCACAAGTCTTCAAATGCATAAGACTAAGACATTGCACCAGCATCGGTATTGGTTCCACATCACCAGGGACCAGCTGCACACTGGACACACACTGTGTGCTGAAATGTGACTGGTTCCTATAGACCGCACTAGGAACAAAGGAAGCTGCCTTCTACCAACTCAGACCATTGGTCCATCCATATTGTCTACCGTAACTGGTAGTGGTTCACCAGCATTTCAAACAGGGTTCTCTCCCAGCCCTATCAGGAGATGATACCTGGGACCTTCTGTATGGAAAGCCAATGCCCTACCACTGACCAACCACCCTTCCCCACTAATAGGCATCAATTGAGCATTGGAAGTGTGACTAGCCTCCATTTCCTCTTCTGCAAATCTATGTGATTGGGAGTGGGGGGGGGTGCCCAGAAGCAACCTTTGATCAGAGTTATCCCCATGATGTTGTTTTCAAAGGAAAAAGGTGTTGAAGGGCACTTCATTCCTGATCAATGCCCATTTAGGCCAGCTGGTATGTTGCCATGGTGTGGAAACCACTTCCTGCTTATCAGGTCCCATGCTAGGCTGGTAACGTCCATAGATACAAACCGCTTGAGATGGGCAGATTTGCACAGTTACTTACTATGCCAGCACCACCTGCTTCGAGCATGGGAAGCAGCTATGTCATCTGTCCATCATATGCATTTCCTGTTTGCAGGCAGCTCGATCCATGCACCTCTTGTATACAGACATTTTTTGTGTAACATAGGAATTGACTGTGGAAAGTTGTTATGGGCCTGCCTAATAGTGAAGAAATTATAAAATTAAACTATTGGGCATAGGATTTTGATAGAGCTCACTACAGATCCTAACAAAGTCCTCACTGGGCAGTTTTTTAGCCCATTGGTACTTAAAAAAAAACTTTCTGTAGCCCTCAGGCTCCCTGATCCTGCTGCTATCTCCCTCTTGTTCTTCAGTAGCTCTGTATAGTTCCATCTTTGTTGGCCTTCATTCACTTGAATTTGCTATTAAAGGGAATAATACTCTTTTACCTGTCCACAGAGTTCATAGTAGGGAAGATGTCTCTTAACAGAGCATCCCTCCAATTTTTCCCCCACTCAAAAATCCAGTTCTTTTTGAAAACAACTTGCTCCCCTTGAGTGCTAGAGTTGAAATTCCTTCCATTCACTGATCAATTTTGAGGGTGTAATTGGATTACTAAGCGATCGACAAATATTTTTTTGCAGCCAATGCCATTAGAACACCATTTGAGAATATCACAACCGGATAGCGTGTTTTCTGGTAATTTCTACTATGGAGCCCAGTGGATCACACCATTCAGTCTAGTGAATCCTTTATGTCTGATCTGGTGCCTGGTGTACATGCCACAGACAAATTGTCATGCCTGCCTCATGAAAAAGTGAAGCCTCTTAGATTTGTGGGACCATACAAGCCCTTATTCATATATTTGAATGCTTGCCTGAATTATTATAATGCAAACCATGGTGGTCTGCTAGGATGTAAGACCCAGGCTGCTGGGGAAAGGATAGTTACATTAACATGAGGCATGGCAGCATCGGGGGTACCAGCCTTGTCAATGTCTCATGCTGTGATTAAACACAGGGGTATTTTTCCTACATTAATGAAGCCCAAAGGTATTTGTTTTGATTTCATCACTCTCACCTCATTAGGCATGAGAAACGTTAACCTATACACTGGGCCGGGTTTGCCTAAGGTTCTGTTTACTCTTCATAAATTAACATGTTAATTCACTGTAATAAAATTCATGGTTTACAGAAAGATATCAAACATCGTCATCCATTATACTCCTTAATGCTGCGGCTTCAGACTGTGCAGCTCACGGCTCTATTTACAAAGCAGCTGGATGGAGCACTTAAGACCGCAACGATTTACATCCTAGTATGCTCCGTTTTCTGAAGTGGGCCGAAAAAAGGACAGAGGCAAGAGATTATTTCCATGTACTATGACTGACTAGCTTCAGAGCATAAGCCTTAAGGGTGTAGAACAGGGCTCCACAACTTTTGATCCACGAAGCCAAGTGTAACCCATGGCTAGGTTTAGTTTTGGAGGGTTGTGGGGTATTTTATTATTATTATTATTTTGCTTGGGGTGGTTTGTTTTCATTCACCTCATGTGGCAGTTAAGGCATTGGGTGGAATCCTCGTCTTTCAGCTTTCGAGTGAAGTGGTACATCACTCTGTCTTGAATCAGTGGTGTATCCCTCGTGAGAGGGGTCTTGGTAGAATCTCTGTCCAAAAGCCAAGCGTGGAGCATATAGACCGTAGATCTTCCAGTGGTGGTCTTAGGATGGCCACCTCAGTAGATCGATGTCTTGGGGGAGGCCTATATTCATTGGCACGACCCTGATGGGGTTTCAGCTCTCCAGAGGAAGCTGAAATGGATACACACCCAATGCCTGAGCAAAAATTCCACCTACACCTGTAATTATTAAGCGGCTTAGAATGCTCAGATAAATAATTTTAATTACATCTAACAGAGGAACAGATTGGTAATCAGTGCAGTCATTACGGAATTGATTTAACATTTTTGCATGGGCCACACCAACATCCTTGCAGCAGCACTGAAGACGGTCTGAAGTTTCCAGAGACTTTCCCAAGGTCTAAAGTACATTGTAATAGCCAAACCTGGGTGTAGCTAAAGGGTGTGTTACCATAGCCGGGGCTGACTTTCCTTGGGAATGGCTGCAGCTTTTCCTGCCACGGAGATAGGTTTCGCTCACATAGTTTCTGTATGTTAGCCTGCTCTTAAAGACACAGGAGAAGGGCCAGCCATATTGCTGAAAACCTAGGATGGCTAAAAAATAAAAGAGTGGTCTGATAGCCTAAAACACTAGCTCAGCTGGTTAGAGCATGGCGCTGATAACTCCAAGGTCATAGGTTTGATTCTCATATGTGGAACAGCTGCCTATTCTTGCATTTCAGGGGGTTAGACTAGATGATCCTCATGGTCCCTTTCAACTCTATAATTCCATGCTTCTATGCTTCTACCCATGGCCCACTGGCATTCACTGACTACTTGCTACTGCATTGTATTCCATTGTCAGCGGCTTTGAATATTTTTTAAAGAAAAGGAGGATCTAAATCAGCTACATATTGTGGAAAGTTGTTTGCCTATTTGCTATGTATTTGGAGACCTCTTAAGATACTGTAACCAAATTTTGCATGACAGTTCCTGAGATCAAGGAGCAGGTTGTCATCTCTCTTTTGGTACAACTGGGTGCCATTTTGAATCAAGATGGCAGACTGATGCTTTCAAAACCACACTGATTTTAACCACTAATTTCAAAACTGCCCTGGTTTCTTTGGTTCCTTAGAATTACTGAGCAATGTCAGGTATGACAAAACCTCTGATTTAAAAAAAAAACAAACGCTAGGTTTTACCTAATGACGAATGTAATTCTATATAAACTCACCAAGGAGTAAGTCTTATGAAACACCCACTGTAAAGTTGCCACTTTGGAAGAAAAGCTCTGAACTCAAAAAAGCAAAGGGAATTTACTTCAGTGGCAAGGAATTTTCAGTTAATTTCCCACAACTAACTTTTTCTTTTTCTTTTTCTTTCTCTCTCTCTCTCTCTTTAATAGAAAATATATTTGTAATGGACTTGATTACATTTATGCCCAGAAAGAAAAGGGCGTGGTAAGATTGGCACAAGGGTAAACAACTGGCAAATGATTCATTATTCAAAATGTGCCCAATAGCTTTTGTTTTCACTCCAAAGCCTTTTAGAAATTAGAAACTGCTCACCAGATGGTTTTTTGTGTGTGTGCATGTGCGAGGGAAAAAAATTTCTAATTTAACTGCTAAAAGGTTCATTGTTATAATATTTTCCTGCCGAAAATCTCTATGTCTTGTTAAATGTTTATTGAATACTGTAATGGTATTACATTTACTGTTAAATGATATTGACATTTTTGAATAAAAAAAGGGGGTTGGTACATTTCACCCGCCTCCCTTCACCCTTTTTAAAACCGAGTCAGGATAAAATATGAACATCTGGTAGGAACCTTATGTGTGGCATTGAAACAAATAGCACTTTTGGCAGTGTTTCCCTTGAGTGTATTTTTATTTTTTTTAAGCAGCATATAGCTTTTGTAGCACTGAGTATGATTAAGTACAAGACCTTCTTGCTATCAGGGTAATGTTTAAAGACAAGTCGCCAATAAACCCTCAACAAGGTGGCTAGTGAAGTTAGGTTCAGCTAGCTATGAAACAGCTGCTTCTGAAGCAATAGCCCAGCTGTTTGGCATGGGAGAGACCTTCCTAGCATTATATTAATCATGTTATTAAAAATAGAAAGCTAGCTCACCGTGGACAGCCTCTGGCAGCAGATGCTGGAAGAAATGGCAATCCCATCCCCACCACAAGGAGCGTAATAGGAACAACGGGTGTTCCGTGTTTATCAGAATCAATGTGTTTGTAAATGGTGGCTGAAAAGGGATAGCCAGCAGCAGAACGTGGATCATTCTCCACTCTTCTCTTTGGTGCGCCGTTCCATTGCTATAGTATTTTGTTGGCTATAAGTGCCTTTCCATATTCCTCGCAGCTTCTTTTGTAAAGGTGGAATTGGGTGAGCTGTTGGAGAGTGGAGAATCTTGCCCACCCCATCAGTGTTTTAGGGGAACTTGATGCCTTAAGTAGGATTGTGGAATTTCAGATCTAACCTATTGGCTTTGCACAGGAACAACTTGCCTTCATGCTCCCTTCACTGCAAGGTTCAAATTCCAGCCCTCTATTTGAGAATCAATGGTCTAAGCCACCAAACACTGTATTCTTCTAAATCAGCCTTCCCCAACCCTTGATATGTTCTAGGAACATAGGAAGCTGCCATATTGTATTGCATTGCATTTATACCTCAACTTTCCTCTAAGGAGTTCAAGATGGCATACACGGTCCTCTTCTTCCTCATATTATTCTCCTCCTTTCGTTTGACCAGGGGTAGTCCATATGGTGCTCCCCAGATGTTTTGGGGCCATGGCTCCCATCATCCATGATCACTCCTTGTCCTTGATAGGAGCTGTAGTCCAACACTTCATTGGCTAACTCCTAGATGGGCTACTTCTTTGAAGTCTCTCAGCCCCACTCACCTCACAGAGTGTTTGTTGTGGGGGAGGAAGGGAAAGGAAATTGTTAGCCGCTTTGAGACTCCTTAGGGTAGTGATAAAATGGGATATCAAATCCAAACTCCTCCTCCTCTTCTTCTTCTGTCTAAGCTGCTCTGTGTCTGTGTCTCACACAGATTCTGAGACCGCTGTAGACAATGGGGGCAAATCTTCCCCTTTCAGCTCCTCTTCTGAGAGAAGCTGATCTGCCTAAGAACGCATTCCCCAATCCTCTGCTTCAGACCATTCCCTGACACACACATGTGTATGAATTAACATATGGAAATTATATGCAAGCAATCTTTTCTTGTCCACTATGCGGGTTTGCCAATTGGAAGGTCGGTGGTTTGAATCCCCGTGGTGGGGGTGAGCTCCCGTTGCTCGGTCCCAGCTCCTGCCAACCTAGCAATTCAAAAGCACGTCAAAGTGCAAGTAGATAGAGACCGCTCCAGAGGGAAGGTAAACGGCGTTTCTGTGTGCTACTCTGGTTCTCCAGAAGTAGCTTAGTCATGCTGGCCACATGACCCAGAAGCTGTCTGCGGACAAACGCTGGCTCCCTCGGCCTATAGAGCGAGATGAGCGCGCAACCCCAGAGTCGTCCACGACTGGACCTAACAGTCAGGGGGTACCTTTACCTTTACATGACCTCTATAACCAGGGCTCCCGAACCCTTGCTCAGAAATCCCATATTTACGTCTTGATTCCATTACCAATCTATGCAGGGGCTTATGTCAGGGTAGTCAACATGGTGGCTTCCAGCATAGCCAGTGGTGGAAGATGATGGGAGCTGGAATTCAACAACATCTGGATGGCACCCAATTGACTAACCCTGGTTTATGTGCATTATTTAGAATTCCTTGTGGGGTCCTTTTCTTTGTGTTGTGGCTACCAGCAGGTGCGCAGGTGGCTTCAGGCTAGCTTTAACAACAGTGAAGTAAGATATTTTGACTGCGCCCTCGTCCTGCCCTTCTCTTTAAATTTCAACGCCGGGTGTTCATTCAAAACCACACCAAGAAATGTGAACATTCGCTCCAATATTCTAGATGTAGGACGGGAAATTAAATAGCTTTATGGCAGTGAATTCTTATCCTCATAGGCTCGTCTTAGCTTCATTAGTTAGCTGCAAAAAATGTGCTCCAGGCTGAACTTTTGTTCACTTGACCAAAGGCAAATTTTAATACTCAGTTTTGAAATATGTATTTTAAGATGCAGGGCTTGAGGTATAAGAGTTTAAAATAATACTTTGTTCAAAGGCTTGTATTTCGTTACTATAGTGTAAAAACTCTCTGAAATCTAGAACTGGAAACAAAATCAAATATGAAAAAATAAGGGTTTTTCCCTCTCTCGCCAATAATACTGAAACATGGCTCTCAGTTTACAGCCAATTTAGTTATGGTTTGTGCATTTTTGTCTGGGCTACGGGCTTCCATTTCTAGCAGTATTTGAAAACAGAATAAAAATGTGCATAAAAATGTCCAGAATTAATGTTAGGCCCATTGCAGCAAAAACTGTAACCAGAACCATGGTCAGACACCTTCAAAGACCATCCCCTTTGAGGGGTCCACACTGCCAGGCCTTTATTCGCCCTGTGCTTGCTGAGCCACCCTCTTTGACCTGGGGCTGAGTGAGGATGGAGAAGTGAGTGAGAACAACTACAACAAGGATAGGTAGCAGCAATGGTTAGTCTCTTGCAGCAAAAACAACAAAAGTTCTCTGGCACCTTACATTGATTTAAATATGAAGAAAGCTTATGCCGTATAAATAAATACATAAGTTTTCTAAATGTCACAGGTCTCTTTGTCATTTTTAAAGGGGGGGGGGAATTATTTACATAGGGCTGGCTAACCCAAGATTGTTGCACTTTGATTCAAATATCTAGACTGAAATGAAGAGACCAACAGGTCTTAAGGCTTACTGCATTAATGTGGTTAAAGAATTGTGCCATCCCTATACAGTCGTACCTTGGTTGTCGAACAGAATCCATTCCGGAAGTCCGTTCGACTTCTGAAAATGTTCAACAACCAAGGTGTGGCTTCTGATTGGCTGCAGGAGCTTCCTGCACTTAACCGGAAGCCGCGTAAGCCGCGTCAGACATTCAGCTTCCAAATAACGTTTGCAAACCGGAACACTTGCTTCTGGGTTTGCAGCATTCAGGAGTCAAAATGGATGAGTACCAAGGCGTTCAACAAGCAAGGTACAACTGGAAGTCTTTTGATGCATGTGCATTTGAAAAAAGATGCATCCTTGCCTATTATGGGGTGAACAAATTTGTCTGTTTCTGGTCCATATCACTTTCACATCAGCATTAATCTGTTCCCCCTCCGCAAAAAAAAAACCTAATTCCTATCCAAATAATTTCTTCAATACATATTTAAATGTGTGCTTTCTCTCAAAATACCTCTGAGAGCTTAACACATTAAAGAACATTTTCTCTCAAAATACAGATATTCAAATGCACATTTTGTTACATTTAAAATGCTGAGAGCATTCAGAGAAGAGCGGTAAATCTGGGGAATGGCTAGATTCTGACCTGCGAGGTGAATATTGGATCATTTCCTAAAGGAATTTGCAAAGATCAAATTCTCCACGAGAAAAGATGTATCCTTTGCCTACACAGAGCTTTACAGCTGAAATCCTGAACATAATAGGCATAAGATCCATTGAACACAGTGGAGTTTATTTCTGAGAAAGCATGATATGACAGCCCTGTTGATTGCTAGCGATCGGAATAACCATCCTAGCACTAACAAAATGATACAAGGCATCCTCAAAGGCAAAAGGGGGGCAGTGATCTATCAGCAACAGGGACCAGGACATAGGGATTGTGCTTGGTAAAGAGATTGGCAAAACCCAAAAATCTTACACTCATTGTCTCAAATGTCCTAGCAGAGTACCAGAAACAGCAGCTTTAACAATGATTCATCTAGTATCAAATGAATGCTTTCCTATGCTCACTTTAAGGCAAGTCATAAAGTTAACCTGTTTACACTGAACTTTTTTATAGCATACATTAACATATACATTGAGCTTGGAGAATGTAATTTAACTTGAGGAGGCAAGAGCATGCTAGGATCCAGCCTTTGGTAATCTGGTGCCTTCCAGATGTTTTGGACGACAGCTTCCATCAGTCCCAGCCAGCAAGACTATTCTGCTCTAAGGAGCAGAACTGAGGGAGGCGAGGAAAACCACTGGAAAATGAAGACAGGCAAACACATTACAATATCTTTTGTTTTCCCCATACCTATTCCTTAACAAATGCCCTTATTGAGCTGTGTTTCCAAGTCTTGGATATCTGCTACAACATGGTCACATATGCAGACAGACTTTGTATCTGTGGTCAACTTTGGGTGGAAGACATCACTCATTATCTGTTAGCCTGCCCCTTAGAGAGAGAGCCAAGAGATCGTTTTCGGAAACCTTTGTTCACAGAAGCAAACAGGTACACCCTAAATTCTTTTGAGTGACAATAATAGCTTTGTAACACAGAGACTGGCCCCTGTGCACTGACTGGGGTGGGGGTGGGGAATCAGGAAAAAACCAATTAGATTCAGAGGTTTAATCTGAAATCAAGATGGATTTGAGTTTGTTGGTGTCTCTGGTAACTTCCCTCTTACAACAAACTGGATTTTTAAAAGGCAAAATAATATGGAGCTGTCAGAGGTGCACAAGGGTTTTAACACTCTTTGTGACCCCATGGACCAGAGCATGCCAGGCACTCCTGTCTTCCACTGCCTCCCGCAGTTTGGTCAAACTCATGTTCATAGCTTCGAGAACACTGTCCAACCATCTCATCCTCTGTCGTCCCCTTCTCCTTGTGCCCTCAATTATTTCCCAGCATCAGAGTCTTTTCCAGGGCGTCTTCTCTTCTCATGAGGTGGCCAAAGTATTGGAGCCTCAGCTTCAGGATCTGTCCTTCCAGTGAGCACTCAGGGCTGATTTCCTTAAGAATGGATAGGTTTGAACTTCTCGCAGTCCATGGGACCCTCAAGAGTCTCCTCCAGCACCATAATTCAAAAACATCAATTCTTTGGCGATCAGCCTTCTTTATGGTCCAGCTCTCACTTTCATACATCCTTAGGATGTCCCTATTTTCATTGGAGAAATGTTGGAGGGTATGGTAGGATGTTCCAGCTGGAAAAAAATAGTCTATACTATTGCGTGTCAATACCCCTCCCCCCCAGAAATAAAGACACAGGAGACGTTGATTAAGTTATTTGGCCATGAAAAGGCCACAACTTTATTGATTAGAGAATTGAAGGTATTGGCCTTAGGCATTGGCACCTATCCACTACCCGGCATGGTGACCGGGATGGGTTAACACGAACCGTGGGGGGTCCTGTTGAAGTACGCCAACTAGGATCCCACGGGTGTCACCGCTCGGGGGCGTGCCGGAGGCCCTTACCTTCCCAGGTTTCGGACAAGACAACGCCCCCCGGAGTCCTTTACCGGACTACCCCTTTTCTTGGGGAAGGTGATGGCGTACCTTCCCCCCGATCCATTTGCATAACAATTGAACCCCCAGCCAATGCCTAACCGCCACCCGAGCGGAGCTCGCCGCCAATACCTTCAAACCTGTAACCAACTCCTAATCCCTGACATAATGTCATCCAACCAAATATCGCTTCCAGCATCAGAAAGATGCACACCATCCTTTCTGTAGAGGGCCTCGTTGCTGAATTGAATGCCTGGGTGCCCTATGACGCACCCGCCCAGGGCTGCCACTCTACGTCCAACTGCCCGCTCTAAAACTTTCCTAGCCTTGTTGACCCCCACTGGGCTCGCACAATCCCGCCATGTCCTCCTCTCCAGCAACGAGGACCATAAAATAGTGATATTTGGATATGTTGCCACCAGCTCGGACAAATCGTTGAAAATGTTCCATCTCAGATCAATGGCTTTACGGTAAGCCAGATCATTCTCACCCAACTGAATCACCAGGGCATCGGGCGGCCCATCAACCGCGGCCCTCGCCATCACCACTGGTTTGAATTCACTCCAGCGCATCCCTCTACGCGCTATCCAAACCAGTTCCACGTTAGCAGGTAAACTCAAGTTGCTGCCCATTCCAGAACTCAAGGCACGATTCCTGGCCCAGTGAACAATACTGTGGCCCACCAACCAAATGCGCACTCTCCTGGGATCTGCAAGGTAAATGGACAGGGGAACAGAGGTCAGGGGTAGCAGTCCTAGTCATAAATTGTTTCTGACATAAGCCTTATACGCATTAGATTTCCACCTCCCCAATTCTTTTATCCTTTCGGTGGAAAGCCCCATGTGCACCGCTGTGGTGGCCGCTCCAATGCGGAAGGAATGGGCTGCAAACTCGAGTGGCGGTAAACCACATGCCGACAATGCCGACCTCATCACCCTGGTGAATTGATGCCTAGTCAGGGGGGATCCATCTGCGTGTAACAGAAGTGGGCCGGGTCCTTTCGGCCTCAGGTACAAGAAACGCCGCGTATCCCTCACTGGACAGGGGCCTTTACTGTGAACTGCTGGGAGCCGAATTAGGGCCCCCTTGCCCTGCTGATCCGTCTTTGAGCTCCGCACCCGGACAATGAGGTCATCTCCAGAGAGGGTCAGATCACTCATTAACACACCCCTCTGCGAGTGGGTGCCCCCTCCTTCGCAGACCACCTCGCCCACGCGTAGAGCACCAAGAGGGTGGTCCCTGGGCGTGCCTGGCCTTAAGTATGCCAAGGCCACGCCTCCCCCAACCGGCCGATTGGCGGACGGGTGGAAGGCACGCCCAGGGATTCCCCCAACTCTCGCGGGGGCAGCAGGCCAGCCCCCGCGCTTGGGGGGAGGGGCAAGACCGCAACCCCCTCTCTTCCCCCATGGGGTCAGAAATGGCTTTATTCTTACTATTTCCTTCTAGATCAGGAACCAGGTTCTTGGTGTTGTAATGATCATATTAAACACCTGTTAGTAAGGTGGGTGGGTTGAATTCCAAGGAAGTAACAGGTACTGTCATAGGTAACAACACAAACCACAAGTTGAGCAGCTGGGTACTTAGATATATGGCATGCACAGACATGTCAGCAGGCCTTTGCTGTACAGTGTGTGCACACATCTTTGGACCATCAGGGCTGTTATGTGGAATTAGCTCTTGTTGATATCCACGGGATCTCTATAAATATGTTTAGGATTAAGGTGAAAACAGTGGATCAGCACTGTCAAAAAACCTCCGGCAGATATTCTTCTAAAGCTGAAAGGCAGCTTTACTCTCACAGTTCTGCACACACCTACTTCTTGATGTTTTGACATTTTACATGTCCAAATTATTCTGGTTTCTTCTGTGGAGACCTGTAATTATTGGTCTCTGTGTATTTCCTGCAGACTTGATGAAAGCAAGCCAGGATTGCTACCAAGCAAACGAGAGCAATTTGGGATCCTGATGAAAGTGAATAGTAATTGGTCACTGAATTTAATAAACAAAAAGATTTTGGGCTCAAAAACATCTGCATTGAGGAGGTATCGTACTCCAGCTGAATATGCAGGGATTTGAGTGAGATGTGAAAATAAGGATAAAAGTCATGTTGAGCAGTGTTAGTTGTGGTTATTCGTTTCAAAGTCTTTAGACTTTTCAGTAAGGCTTTTTTAAGAGCATGAACTGAACAGAAGAAACAGCAAATACACAAGGCAGCTGTTTTGAAAAGGAAATCTTAATGTCTTGCATTGGGTTTTTAAAAGAGGGGGGACTTCACCATCCCTGATAAGGCTTTGGACCACATGAGTATGCTTATTCTAGCACCTCAGATCCTGAATTCATTAGTTTGAGAGAAGGTGTGTTGAGGTCTTCAATGAAATGGTCAGGAAAATGAATGTGCTAGCATTTCTGTACTCTATGCCAAATTAAACTAGGAAAAAAGGATTAGTAGTTATATTTGGTCCAAACAGTGCTATTTTTCTAGAAAAAGAGGTGCCAGAACTCACCATGAGCACCTCCCTTGTTCTCTTAGAATGGCAATGGCACCCAATTGAGAGGTGCCGAAACTGAGTTCCAGAGAGTTCCAGCTGAAAAAAAGCCCTGGGTCCAGAGTACAGAAATGCCAACACACACACACACACACAATCTGATCCAGTTCAGGTGGGCTGCTACTGGACCCTATTGACTATATATAATATTGCATGCACTGGTGGCGCTGTGGGTTAAACCACAGAGGCTAGGTCTTGCCGATCATAAGGTCAGTGGTTCGAATCCCCGCGACGGGGTGAGCTCCCGTTACTCAGTCCCTGCTCCTACCAACCTAGCAGTTCGAAAGCACGTCAAAGTGCAAGTAGATAAATAGGTACCACTCCAGCAGGAAGGTAAACGGCGTTTCCGTGCGCTGCTCTGGTTCGCCAGAAGTGGCTTAGTCATGCTGGCCACATGACCCGGAAGCTGTACGCCGGCTTCCTCCGCCAATAAAGCAAGATGAGCACCGCAACCCCAGAGTCAGTCACGACTGGACCTAATGGTCAGGGGTCCCTTTACCTTTAATATTGCATGCATGGGTTGGGTGTTGCAAACTGCATTTTAGATTAGTAGCCAAATTCTCAGTGTTCAGTGTGTACGTGCCTAAGGTTTGCTGCAGAGTCTCGTGACTTGATATTATACCCTGCAGATATTTGATTGCCTAGGCACAGTCATTTCAAGCTGTATGTAAGCTGTTAGGGACCTTCCACTTAATGTTTCTTTCAGGGTGCTGTTACTTATAGATCATTTAGGATCTGCTGTTATAGCTGTCAATTTTCCCTTTTCTTGCGAGGAATCCTATTCGGAATAAGGGAATTTTCTGCACTGTTTTGTTTCTTAGAATAAAGAGTTAACTTCACTGACACCCTGTGAGTTCTTGCTGATCTGATCCCTGACATGAGTCTCTTGTGCCTTGCAAGACTGCCAAGCATGCAGACGTTTGCTGTGTTCAGGAAGATGCATCTGTTCCCAGTGACAGGAGCATCAGTGTGTCCTGCCCTCCACTTCTGACTCTAGTTCCTTCAACCCAGATATGGGCTGATGCCCTCTTTAGATTCTCTTGTTGTCCTACTATCCTTGAAAGGAAGAAGAGAGATGGGAATCTTGCTTCCCTAGGTTGGCAGCCGAATCCTGGAAGGGTAAAATACCCATCTTCTCCAGCCTCTGTTCCCTGGTCTCAGCTTCCTCCCTTATCAGTTCCCTCCTTGTCAATCTCAGCCTGCCACACCATTTCTGAGCCCAGCAATGCCCTGGGGCTCAAGACATAAAGGGACTTCAGTCTGCCACTCCTCCTAATCCTTATGATAGAACTGTGCTTGTTCTGTTGAAGATGTATCAGCCTATTTCATCAGGCATGTCTTTCAATTCCAGACCTTTCTTGCATTGAGGTATTAGAAAGTTTTTTGCAACCAGTGTAACTAGCCTTTTTCAATGTTGCGGCTTTTAATGGAGGTTATATTTTCATTTTCCGACACATGATCTGTATAAGCAGAGTATCGTACTGGACCGTAGTCTGGACTGTAGTCACCTTTTATTGTAAATGTTTTTGGTTCTTCCAAGTCAATGTTTACACTATTTTTATAGTTCACACATGTGAAATAACAGCTGGAGTTTGCCAAAAAAATGTATTCATCAAGTGGTGTAGAAGCAGTAGCTTTAAAACTAACACAGGTGCCCTCGATCCCCTATATAGAATAAACAGAGGCACATGACCAAGATATGCAGAACTCTTTTCTTGAAATAACTTCTCTCCTTTTGGGGGGAAAAAATATGCCATCAGCTCTGTTCTTCAAAGACATCATCCACAAATGAAATTCTATTAATTGCCGGCACTATGTTCTCTTTAATGGCAGAGGTACAGTCCAATTCGAAACTTCTCTCCCTCTCTTGTATACTGCCTTTCATCAGTTGATCCAAGGATGCTTGAACTGCAAGCATTAGTATAAGTAAGTCTTGTTGGGCTCATTAGAACCAAGAGCTAATGCATACTGACCCTCATTTGAATCAATGACAGCTGGCGCCAAAGGCTTAATGGGCCAGGTAGAAATCTCAGAAGATGTAGCACCATTCTTGGGCAAGGTGCACCAGAAATAGAGTGATATCTGTTGCACCTGGCATGAGTACCCTTCCACCCTATTATGCTCTTTATAGAAGCAGACCACTAATATGAGCCATAGTATTCACGCAAATAGGTATAGAATCATAATCTGTGAATAGGTTCCTGCTTCCTAGCAGTTTAGCTGTTCTGCAACCCTAGTTCATGTTCGGATTTACCATCTTTCCATAATGTAGAGATTGTGACCTGATGAGGCATCTAGGAAAGCTGACCCTACAATTAAGTGAGGCAACCAATCCTGGCTGTTATGAAAGGGTAAAAAGGTAAAGGGACCCTGACCGTTAGGTCCAGTCACGAATGGGTTTGCAGCGCTCATCTCGCTTTACTGGCCGAGGGAGCCGGCATTTGTCCTCAGACAGCTTCCGGGTCATGCAGCCAGCATGACAGCCGCTTCTGGTGAACCAGAGCAGCGCACGGAAACACCGTTTACCTTCCCACCGGAGCAGTACCTATTTATCTACTTGCACTTCGTGCTTTCGAACTGCTAGGTGGGCAGGAGCAGGGACCGAGCAACGGGAGCTCAGCCCGTCACAGGGAATCGAACCGCCGACCTTCTGATTGGCAAGCCCTAGGCTCTGTGGTTTAACCCACAGCGCCACCCACGTCCTATGAAAGGGTAGCAAACTGTTTTGTTTTATTTTATTATTGATTGATTTTAACTGGGGCAGGAAGGAATTCTTTGTGGCATTCTCTGTCTCAGGTGCCAAAATAACTTGATTAACTTATTGCTGCTTCTTGGGCCCCTCTCCCTAATCACTTGCTTCACCACACAAACTACTCCAGAGTAAGGATGAGGAAGAAATGTGCTTCAGTTCACATTTTAAGCCAAATCTATGAAATTTGCATGTTACAAGATAATGCAAGAAGTGAAACACAAACTTCCTTTGAAATTTGCACTTATCCAAAATTTTCAGTGCAGTTCTCCAAATATTGTTTACAAAAAAAAAAAATATGGGGGTTTGTGCATAAATTTGAATACATTAATAAAAATAGCATGAAAAAATGCATTATATTAGGATAAATCCAGGTGAGATTCCTGCATTGCAGGGAGTTGGGCAAGACAACCCTTGGGGTGGCGTCTAACTCTATGAGTCTACAAAATGGTTTGCAAAAAATGTGCAATTAGTCAAAACTGCATGCAGAAATATGTTTATTAGGAGAAATGGGCACTGAAATGCTGAAGGATTTCCATGAGGAATTATTATTATTTTAATTACAAATTGCTGCAGAAATGTGGAGAACAGAACTTAAGACTAGACAAATTAGGAAACTAAAATAACAGAAACGGACAGGTCCTTCCATCCTTAAAAAGGTAAAGGGACCCCTGACCATTAGGTCCAGTCATGACCGACTCTGGGGTTGTGGCGCTCATCTCGCTTTATTGGCCGCGGGAATTCCTGCCGGGCTTGCAAGGCTTGTGGATAGCTTCCTGAAGCCTGGAGAGCGAGAAGCCTGCATTCGCCCCATAGGACGCACACACATTTCCCCTTCATTTTTGGAGGGGGAAAAGTGCGTCCTATAGGGCGAAAAATACTGTATTTATCTACTTGCACTTTGGCGTGCTTTCCTTACTCTAAAGTAAAAGAACTGGTCCTTGGATTTCTTCGTTGTCTATAAGGGCTCAAGACGAAGGGGAAGGTCAAGCTGACTAAGGGAGCTTGCAGTGATGGTCACAAGTTAGTTAATTACTTGGGGTGGGGTGCGGAGATGTGGTGAAATATGAATCAGCCATGAGATCGTATGAAACATCACTTGGGAAGACAGGCTGGATCAGCGCCGGATTTAGGTGTAATGAGGCCCTAAGCTACTGAAGGTAATGGGGCTCTTTATATGTCCAGCTGTCCTTTGTCAACAACAAATTGTTGCTGTTTTTGTGTTGAATATATGCTATATGATAATTAAGAACGGATTAAGTTTGAGACCCAAAGTACCGCTGTATATAGAAATGAGCAAACCAGTGATATTTTAGGGAGCAGGCTAGCAGGCGGGGCCCATTACTTACGGTACATCACAGGAGCCTACACAACACAAAACACTGTTGCTGTATGTTTTATTTTATTTGTTTTTTTATCTTATATTTTGGAAATGTACATCCATGTTTTCTTTTTCATTTAAATTTTTCGGGGGCCCGCAAGAGAGTGGGGCCCTAAACTATAGCTTGTTTAGCTTATATGTAAATCTGGCACTGGGCTGGATCCAGAATTGGCCTCCACAGTCACTTAGGGACTCACTGTTAAAACTGTGTTTATGAAAGACAATCTTACTCAGCTACGAGTGATCGCCAAAGAGAAGAAGAAGAGTATTAAAGAAGGGGAGGGCATTTCTGTGAATATCTATTCCTTGATTACTACTGAAGGAATATTTTATCAGATCTTCTTTTTTTAAATCCCTCTTTCCTGGTTGGAAAATAAGGTAAGCTGTGGTGAATTCCGAATGATTTACTGCCAACACAGTCTCTTGTTACACAAGTGCGAGGGGTGGCCCATACAAAAATGCCATTGCTGAGGCGATAAAATATACAAAGGATGTAGGTCTGTAAACAGAAAGGCGCATGTGGAAATGTATGGATGCAGCCTGTTTTCTTCATGCTTATTTTCAGTTGTGCGCTAAATTATTACGTATTTTGTCACACAAATTTTTTTTCTGATGCTTGAATTTGTGGGGCGGGGAATCCAAGTAGCATCTATCAACAGAAAAGTGATTTGTGTTCTTAATTTAAGTACTTCTGTCTTGCTCCACATGGGGAAAATCAGCATGCACTGTTGAAAGACAACAGTTTTACTTTTGTGAAGAATAACAAAGGTTTCCCCGCTCCTTCCAGACTTAGCCTTCAGAGGCTGAGATTCTGAGCCAAACCCTCAAACCCTAATTCCAGCTTAATTATGGCTTACTTCTATACTTTAAAAAAAATATTTGGAATGAAGTCCTGCTGTGCTCAGTAGGACTTAATAAGTAAGTTTCAGATAGTGCAATCCGATGTTCACTTACCTTGAATAAATCCCACCGAGTTCAACAAGGCTTACTCCTGAATTGACATCTATAGAATTGCACTGAAGTTTTAGAGCGTTTGAAAAATATTATCCTCTGTCCTCCAAAAAAAAAGCACAAACTATGGGAACCTCAGGCCATGGGACAGATTTGGGGCACTGTCAAATTCCTATAAAGCGGGGAAAGGGTGTTGGAGAATAAGGCCACAAAGCAAATTGTATCAAGCAGCCATGTTATTTTTGTGTTAGCATTTTTGGTTGAAATTTCCAATCTGTTCTGGGTATCGTGGACAGAGCAAACAAGAAAAGAGAATCAAAAACAGCTGTCAAAAAACATAAACCCACGTTAAGGGTCAATTGCAAAGACTGATGTTCCCGATGTGTTTCTTCATACCAGGTGAATTGTACCTATGCCTCTTGCATCAATCTGCTCTAATTGTATACTAACTGCAAATAAAGCCATATCGGATTTGTTCATTTGTCCACTGGCAAATCTAGGGCTGAAGAGAAATGTGCAATGCTTTTTTTCTGGGGGGATGCAGGGGTACGCATACCCCTAAACATTTTGTGAATCTAAGTTTGGCCTCATTGAGGGGCAGTATTTCAATATGAGTAGGAAAATGAGACAAGCATATCACAGCACTGGGCTCCACCCAACCAGAACTGTGACTATTTTTATTTTATTTTACTGGCACCTCCCAAATCGGTGGGGCATTAGGAGGCTAGGAAAAAAATTGCTTGTGGGGGATTAAGGCTCTGAAATGGAGGGTTTGCCGCCTCTGGCTTAGAGTTACGTTGTCATTAAGGTGATAGAGTCTGAAATTTCAGCATTGTGTTTTGCTCAGTTTCTTTAAAGGTAAAGGTAAAGGGACCCCTGACCGTTAGGTCCAGTCGTGGCCGACTCTGGGGTTGCGGTGCTCATCTCGCTTTATTGGCCGAGGGAGCCGGCGTACAGCTTCCGGGTCATGTGGCCAGCATGACTAAGCCACTTCTGGCGAAACCAGAGCAGCGCATGGAAACGCCGTTTACCTTCCCGCCGGAGCGGTACCTATTTATCTACTTGCACTTTGACATGCGTTCGAACTGCTAGGTTGGCAGGCGCAGGGACCGAGCAACGGGAGCTCACCGCATCACAGGGATTCGAACTGCCAACCTTCTGATCGGCAAGTCCTAGGCTCTGTGGTTTAACCCACAGCCCCACCCGCGCCCCTTACATTTCTTTACTTGGCCTTAAATCCCACTGGAAGCAGTGGGGGCATATCCAAGCAATTGTGTTTACAACCACAACCTGCCTAAGGCCCCATCTACACTATACACCCAAAGCAGTGGCCAACAACTTTAAACAACTATGGCTTTCCCCCAAGAATCCTGAAAATTGTTGCTTATTAAGGGTGCTTAGCGACCCTTATTCCCTTCACAGAGCTTTCATTCCCAGAGTTCCCTGGGAAGAAGGATGAACTGTCAAACCACCCTGGTAATTTTTAGAATGAGCATGTGTAGCTGTTCCTTGAAGACAGTTGTGCTTTCTTCAGCCACACAGGTCTCATGGGCAAATTGGTCCATCCAGCTACAATAATTAGCAGTTTCCTACCATGCCAACTAAGGGATATGAGGGGGAGGGGAGAAATCTGATTCAGTTGAAAAGCAAACCTGCCAAATTCTCAGTTTCCAAAACAAGACTCAAACTGAGATGCAGCTATCCTCTTGAATTCGCAAATATCTGAATTTTGCAATGTAATTTTCACACACACCCCACACCAAATGCATAGGTTAGTGAAAAGTGTGCCTGAAATGAATATATTAGTGAAAATAACATGCAAAATGTATTACACTCGGGGGAATTGCTTCCAAAAATATACACTAAAATATACACTAACATACTCATAAATTTTCATGAAGGTTGTTGGTTGTTATTGTTTTTTTAAATTGCAAACTGCTGCAGAAATGTGGAGAACTGAATTAAAGATTGGAAAAATGAAAAACTGAGAGAAACGAAACTGACGCAACCTTTTATCCTTTGTCAAGGTATACAGTACTTGAAACTGATTGCTACCGTTGCTCTGGAATAGCAAAAGGTGGAGAGAGAGAGAGAGAGAGAGAGAGAGAGAGAAAGAGAGAGAAAGAAACACTTTGTTATTTTTGCTGCATGATTTCCTTGGTTGCCTTGCAGAGCTGCCTAAAAGCAGATCACAAATCCATGGAGATCTTCGTCTTAATTGGGTTTTGAATTGGCCCGACAGCCCATGACCTATAGATGCAGAACCAATGTACTCCACACCTGGAAAGGCTGAGCTAATAAGCACCCCAAGAAGAGGCTTCCATGAGTTCTGTCCTTCTGAGACCACATAAGCTTGCGCAGCATTATAGAAATATGGTAAGAATTAGGCCAGTGGTATTTAAAGTATTGTTTTCAAAACAAAGGACAAAGATAATACACACCACACTGTACCACACATCACTTTCAAACCGGCAAAAAGGTCTAGGTTTCTCCCACCTCCCCTCTCCTCATCAAAATATTTTCCGCTAGATTTATTCCTATTTCTCCTTTTAAAAGCCACAGAGGGGGATGCTACACTAATGCAGTATAAACAAATGTCACTTTTGACTTTTGGGTATTCTGTTTTGCTTTTATATTGCTTGTATCTGATGATTCTTGAAATGTATTCTTGTGGTGATGTGGCTGCATGGTGAGTCCTCTCAGAAGGGCTCTTTATAGAACTTTAATCATTGTTATAAATAATGGGCTTTGATCTCATATGCAATCTT